>CAOLHI010001871.1:0-320701 GCA_948474755.1 Ctenosaura bakeri | reverse complement strand
AGTGCTGCAATCTGATGAGCCCTTCCTTGTCTTCCACAGAGACAAGGTGGTCCTTCACCCTGACATTTCTTTCTTGCCAAAGGTGGTCTCGCAATTCCACCTTAGCCAGGACATCATCCTACCCACTTTCTATCCAGACCCGACTACACCTTTGGAGAGATCCCTTCACTCCCTTGATGTTCGTCGGGCCCTGGCATTCTACACGAACCGGACTGCGTCTTTTCACCAGACCCCACACCTGTTCATGTGCTACAGCCATCGTCGTAGAGGTCACAAGGTGTCCACCCAGAGGTTTTCCAAATGGGTGGCTCATACCATCCTTCTAGCTTACGAACTTGCCAAGCAACCTCCACCAGCCTTGCTTCGGGCTCATTCTCCCAGAGCTGTGGCGTCCTCAGCTGCTCTCCTGCGAGGAGTGGACCTGCAAGAACTGTGCCGTGTGGCCATCTGGTCCCAGCCATCAACCTTTGTGCACCACTACAGACTGGACTGCTGGTCCTGCAGAGATGCCCGTTTTGGATGAGCGGTGCTGGCCTCCATACTCTAGGACCTGACCCACCATCCAACTGGTAAGCTACAAAGTCTGCTAGCGTGTGAGGCACAGAGACCATGAAGAAGAAGAACAGGTTGCTTACCTCTAACTGTGGTTCTTCGAGTGGTCATCTGTGCCCTCACACACACCCGCCCAGCCGTCCCCTCTTTCTCAGGTCCTTTATTGGCGGACTACAGAACTGAGGAGAGACTGTTGCTCGGTGGGCTGAGCATGCTCAATGCAGATGGGGGAGGGGTTCCCGCCAAGTTCTAGCACTTTCAGCTCTAGAACTTTCCAAACGGTACCGCACATGCGCGAAAGCTCCTAGTATGTGAGGGCACAGATGACCACTCGAAGAACCACAGTTACAGGTAAGCAACCTGTTCTTCCTCTCCCCCATTTCCTTTTCTAATGGCTTCTTTCCCATCCCCTTTCCACTCTTCACATTCTGCTTTTTATCTACACACTTCTTCAGTCACACATTTTTAGAGGTTTGGCTCATTTGGAGCTTGGAACAAAAATATAAAGCTGTCAAAATTCGTGTCCTACTCTCTATTTTTATGTCTGAAAAATCCACTCATTAAAAAGTCTTTTGAGTAAGTGTTAGTTTCAGTTAAGTGACACTCCCAAGTAAGTAGCATAGGTGTGTTGCATCTGCTTCTAATAAGCCTATTTTTCTCAGATGATCCAACAGAGAAATTCTTAGGTCTCTAAGGTATATTTCCTCCTTTGCATGCTTCAGCTAGTTCAGTTTTTAGAGCCAGGATTAATCTACTCGGAATGAATGACTGTTAATATTGCTTTATTTCATTAGACACACAATGCAAGTTAAGAGATTTAAACAAGCAATTAGTAGGGTAAGATGAGTGCAGAGAAATATGTGTTTTTAGATAGTGACCTTTTAGACTTGAGTTGCCATGATTTGGATCTAAGATTTCTGCGTCCTGCATGCAAAACATGTGTTCCACCCCTAATCTCTGCAGACCATGCTTTTTGTTTGGGAGTGGGGAAGCAGAAAGGATTCAGCTGCACAGAAAAATGTCCTGTCTATGCTCAGAGGCTCTCAAAACATTTATGATTAAGAATTCTGCTTTCTTGATTCACTGAGGGATCTTTATTGTTGTCCATTTGTTGCTGTACTTGCGATGGATCAGTTTCTTCTAACTGAAATAAGTCAGTCCTCATTAACCTTCAACAAACAAGGCGTTACCCCTTGTTTGTGGGAGTAAAAAAGAGGTGCAGATAATTGGCAAACTGAATTGAGGAGGATGTCAAATGAGATCCTGTACTCTGAGGCAACTTTTGCCAATCTGACAGTTCCCAGATCTGTCAGACTTCCACTATTCCAAGGCAACAATAATATTATGTGTTTTGTAATCCATGTGGGAGGAAAATTCCAGGCAATGATAAAAGGAACAAAAAACAAAAAGAATTGCTTCCTTAAAGTCAACCATCATCCAATACTCTGAAAATCCCTTAGTCTAACTTCATACAAACATTTTGATCAATGAGTAAATTAACAATAACTCAACTAATTAGTGTTCAGTTATTAGTGTTTATGGAATTGAATTATTTTCCCAGTTTCTAATATTTCACGTGGTTGAATTAATTTTCAAGCCATATGTCCCAAGCTCGTGAAAACCTGTGTGATGGCCAGGAGGGAAAATATGAGATCAGATTTTTACCTCCGGTGTTGATTGCCTACCTATCACCACCTTGAAGAGGAATTTCTGCTCCTTTCCATGGCTCTTTGGATTGCCTTCTAAGAGAACTTCACAAAATAAGTGAATGAAACAAACCCCACTCACAATTAAACAGAAAATGTTAACACACCTGAACAATTCTTTGTACAAAGCTTAAATTCTGCTGTCCAGGCATATCATAATTGTTAAGTCGTTTTCTTTTATCATGCTGTAACTGCTGCTAGTTACTAAAGCTCAGCAAAATCTGGCATGCTGGTATTGTTTTAAAATGTTAAATTTATATGTTGTAGCATTTGCATAACAGTGAACATTTTAATTAAACTGCCACCAAACTGTCACACATAAAACAGTGCTGCTGCACCTGCAGATTGCTGGAAGAACAGGAATCATGTTCTTTGCATGCCATGAAAGCCAGTTTCATCTTATTGGCACAACTATAATGCCACTCTGGGATGATTTAAAGCATTCCTTTCAGTGCACTGGAAATGGCCAAACATTACAGTTACATTAGAGTTCATGAATTAAATATAATTTAAATGCATGTCCATGCATATACATCGAGTCTAGTTTTGAAAGAGAAATACAGGTTCCTTAAAGTTTGCTTCATTCCTCCCCAGCCCATTACCAATGTGCTTCAAGCATCATTTGACAGCAGAAAATACAAGTCTTCTCACTGTCCAAAGAAATAATATTAAATCGCTGCCTATCCCAAATCTGTGGAATTGAAGGGGCAAACAGAGCTATTGATTAAGTGTTTAAAAAGGAAAATTTAAAAAAGGAAACAGTAAGTAAATGTAGATTATGTGACTATTTGAGAGGAAACAGTTTTTGAAGAACTTGAAAAAGGTTGAGAATGGCTGTATAGGTCCTGCTCATGTCTCATTCTTTAGCGAAGGAAGTTCATATTTATTCCTTTGAAGCAACTCATAGCTAGTGTTAGATAGAAATATGGATATAAGGACGTGTGATCTTAATGATGGCACTATTGATGGGGAAACATGCTCTCTAAAATGGTTTGATGCTTATTTAGGAAAATGTGGCAGATGTAGCATAGTTAGATTCTTGTAATTTTGTGGAGGCAACAGCTGTCTGCTGGGTCTTCAGGATCCTTTGAGTATTTAGCTTTTTATTAAATGCATCTTAAATGCCATTGTGCTAGAGTCTGATAGCCTGTAGTTAAACTTAACTGTGGTTTGTTTGAAACAAGCCAGCTTTATACAACATAGTTTGAAGTTCTATTGTTTTGATCAAACCATAATTTGTATTAACCATTTATCAGATTAGGATGAGATGACAAGCTATGATTAATCAAAAACTAAAGCAAAAGCTTCTGATATCCTCACTGTTATGCTAAAGGAAGGTGGGAAGAGATGAGTACATGAGTCCCAGATTGCCAGGTTGATCCAGTCCCTGATAAAGGAAATAACAATTTGCTAGCTGGTTTAACGTATTTTATTATTTTATTGTTATTGTTATTTAGATCTTGTATTTTATTGGCATTATAGTAATGTTATGTTGTACTGATTGTAATTCCATATACCTTTGATCTTTTTCATTTTGTATATCTTCATTTTATTATGTATTTATTTATTTTATTTATTTTAAATTTTGTAAAGTGCCATGTACATGGATGGCACTACATAAATAAAGGAGGAGGAGGAGGAGGATTTTTAGTGCTACTGAATATCATGGGGAACATTATGTAGTCTGTATGAAAAGGTATCAGTGCCCCATTGTTCTGAAACTATATCTTATGAAAACCTCTGGAAAGAAAGGAATAATGATTGTGTAATATATATGAGAAAATGTGACGGTAGTTACTTAATTAGCCCTCTTCTGGAAAAAGCTAAATCATCAGTCAGAACACTAGATTTACTTTAAAAGTTAAAACAGATCTAATAATGCAAATATTTCTGCTGGTGAGCCAGAATCTGATTTTATACTGAAAGCCTAAGTAATTTTACTTAGAACGTAAAGAATAAATGAAATAGCTCTGACTTAACATTTTTCTTACCAAGGCAAGAGTAGAGGTGTTACTTGAACTCAGATAAGGTTTGGTGGGACTCATCTGAAAAGAGGACAAGAAAGGATGCAGAGTCATATAAAATTTGCGTATAAAAGTGCACATGTAGAAATAATTAACATAATTTGAATATAAATACAATGCATTTCACAACAGATGACCAGATGACTTGCCTGATCTGTTGTCCAAGTAATTATTCTTGATAGGCAGTCTCGAGGATTTTGCTATACATATTTCTTACAGTTCTTCATCTTGAAATCAGACTTGGATTGGACAGCCTTTCAGATAGTGTCCTCTGACATTCCTTTAAACAGTGGCAATCCTCTCCAAAACTAGATATACAACCAGACTTGCTGGTTGTTAAAAAATGTGTTATTAGGCTAGATTTTGGGTCAGAATTGTGTGGCCCTTTGAGTCATACCAGACTGTAACTTCCAGCAGCTATTGCCGGCCTAATCAGTATTGAGGAATGCTGGGCATTGCAATCCAGCAATGTCTGAAGGGCCATATAGTTTCCATCCCTGGAGTAGATCACACACAAAAGCTAGATTCTTGGTATTTGTAATTGACTTCACCAGTCTGGGCCTCTCTTGTTGTGTGTTTCTTCATGAAGCTCATGTTAGCTTTTCTTCTTGACATGCCCAAATTAGACTTCAGCCTAAACACATAATCCCAGATAGAAACAAGAAACTGGATCCCAGCCTGGCAAGCTAGATTCATAATTCAAGTACAGGTGCTCTGAAGTGTACAGCTAAAGACCAGGTGTAATGGTCAAAATTAAAGTACTGCACTGGAGAACAGCATGGGGCACATTGGGTGGGCAAGCAGGCAGGCAGGAACCTGCTTCTTTTTCTTGTTGTTGTTCTGTACATGCCTTTAAGTCATTTCCAGTTTATGTCAACCCTAAGATAAATCTATTACAGTTTTTTCTTGGCAAGATTTATTCAGAGAGGGTTTGGCATTAATGTACTTTGAAGCTGAGAAAATATGTCTTATCCACAGCCATTCAATGGATTTTACCAGAGTCCTAGTCCAACACTCAAATGACTGCACTATGCTGACTCTCAGAATCCTGCTGCTACCAGCTAATTCTGGGGAAAAAAAGAAAGAAAGAAAAGAACATATTCAGTTAGCAGAGCTAACTGAATATACACAATTCAGTGACCTTATACTATCCGACACCTAGGCACTATAACTAGAGAGTGATAGTGGGATTTTTAACTCAGATTGGAAGCTGGAATTATCCCTGGGCAAAGTCTAGTTCCCTTCCTGCCACATCACCCCATCACACCTTTTTTTCATCTGGTGGAGCTGGAGATGTATTGTGTGCTTACATTTGGTTATACTTTCCATTTGGGATAGAATAGAATCTTTATTACAGCCATAGACCAGCACAGGTAAAAAGGGGATACAGAATAAAAAGAGGGTAAAAGCCACAGGTTTAAAAATGCTATTCTGTTCCTTCCATTTGGATTGGGATGATCTGCTCTGAATCTGAATTGGGCTGATCTGACCTACTTGGAACTTGACCCAGCTTGGTCTGAATCAGCCTGATTTGACTTTCAATTTGGGATTTGTCTGAAGTGCTAGTGTAGCCCTACTGACCAAAAAGGGCAACAGAACCTAAGCCCAAGTTCTGTGAACTCTTGAAACAGGCCGCCACATGCAGCAATAGGACACTGTTGGCAGAAAAGAAATGGCAGACCGGAAAAGAAGCACTGGAGTGTGAATCACTCTGGCCCAAGAATTCCATTTGAGAGAAAAAAGAGAGAGAGAAAGAAGAGGGAGGGCAAATTTCATGATATCTCTAATCTTCCATGTATTTTTGTGTAGCTTATCTGCTAACAAGACATTGCTCATGAATGTGAGATATGCATACCACCTGCCACTTTGTAGGGCTGCTATCCAGGGTAGGCATTGTTGGGCGCCTGCCATAGCTACACCAAGTCAGGGGGCCCATGGTCAGTTCTGGGCTCTTCTGGCCCTGCTTTTCCCCCTTGCTGTTACTTTCTGTCTGTTTACCTGCCTTCTTGAACCACGCAAGTAGAGATCAGAGTGAAGAGCTAAAGCAGTGTCCCCCATTTGCTTTGTAAGTGGCTTGTACAGATTGGTTCCTGAGGGAAAGGTAAATTGAGTGAGTGGCAGGAATAAAGGGGAGAAAGAGGTGGACACAGAAAGGATCAGCCATTGAAGGCATTTTGCCTAAGGGCTCTTCAGATCCTTAGTATGTTCAATCAATTAGAAAAACACCTTTGGCTAAATAATGTTGTGCAGTTGTGCTAGAGAGCCAGCAGGATGTAGTGGTTTGAGTGATAGACTAGGACACTAGGAGACCTGGATTCAAATCCCCACTCACCAAGGAAGCCCGCTGGGTGATCTTAGGCAAGTCACACACTCTCAGTTTCAAAGGAAGGCAAGGCAAACCCCCTTAGAACAAATTTTGCAGAGAAAACCCCATGATATGTTCACCTTAGGGTCACCGTAAGTTAGAAGCGACCTGAAGGCACACAATAGACACACAATAAGCAGTAGCAACTACAGAGGGCCACAACAAATTGTCTCTCAGGTTCCCCCACAGTGTGTTCCTCAGAAGATCAAATGTCATTGATTTCATCCACAGACACTCTCAAAATGGTGTGCTAATGTGACATCATATCACTTCCTATCACCAGTTTGAGAAGGACTGAGACAAACATGGAAGTATTAGGGCTAATGGAGAGGAAGGCTTGGGGGCTTCTAGGGATATCGGTGGACTGATTGTTGTAAGATGTGTTGAAATAAATGTTTGGAACTATGGACGATTTTTGTTGTTCTGGCATGTCTTTTTAAATTATTAAACATTATAGAGCAAAGCTGAAGAGGTGAACATGGATACTGTTACTAGATATGTTTATATCTTGCTCTTCCCCTGAGCTCAAATCAGTGCACTTATGGTGCTGAGAGACTCTCCCATTGAAACCTTGCTTTAGGTCATACATTTCTTAGCATCTGCAACTGCGCTTTTATCATATGCCTACAAACCATTCCCTTGCTGTAAAAAAAGCAAAACAAAACATAACAAAAACAAGATTCAGGCATTAGTGTGGTGCAATGTTACACAGTTGTCTAAAGGCAGAAGCTGATGAAGCTGTCATCCCATCAGAAAGATGTGCATTTTGCATTTTTAAGCAACCTTACTCAGTTATTTTGGACTCTTCCTGGGATGCACCTAAACTGTCTGTATGTCAGAGTTTGGCCGGGCCATATATTTGTTTTGCTGATAATGGAAACAATAGCATAATGTCAGAACAGCAATGTCATTTCTGTGGATTAGTATTTTTGATCCTTAATCTTCAGTTTAGTATTGATGATCCTGAGCAATGTCAGCCACTGAAGACTATAGAAACTATTTGGGTGAATTTTCCATATTTTCAGATTCAGACATTTTGTTTCACAGTGCTGTGTTTTGGTAACTGTGGAAGTATAGATGCAGGAAAACATACACAATATTCCTTTTCAGAGGAGAAGTTTTTTGAGAAAACAACCCAGCAATCCTCCTTTTAGCACAATTTGGAATTGTTCTGCCCCTCCTTCTTCCCTGTCTTGTCCTGTCTATTACCCCTGCTTTCTACTTCTCTTTGAAATACTGCTTTCCATTATAATTCTGTGTTCAGGGTCTTCTGGACCACAGTTTATGCCAGCTGGTTTTCCAACTTGCCACTTCCTAGAGGAGAGGATACTTCTGGCAAAATTTGTATTCTGCATTGCTGTCTTGTTCTATATCAACTCTGTGGATTCAGAGAAATTGTTTGCTGCATGATTCCCTGTATTTTATTTGTGAATCAGTTTACACATATAAGCCCCTAAGGACATAAGAAGATAGTCAGACCAAAAGGATCCTGTTTTGTACAGTATGCGAACGAGACACCTCTGAGATGCCCACAAAAGGCCTGTTGTTGCTCAGAAGTTGGTATTCAGAGACAAGCTGCCATTAATTAAGGAATGTTTAGTCATCATAACAAGAAGCTACTGAGACCCTTATCCTTCATGAGTATATTCAGTCCCCTCATAAGAAGTGTCTATTTGTGACAACTTGCTCTACAGGTTGGTTGAATTATATTCTCCCTGTTCACAGTGAATCTAGAAATGGAGTCCAAATCTTAGCAGCAAAATTTGCTTGAGGATATAAGAGCAGCTAGAGCTGGATGAGGCTGGCAGATAGATGGGAGGAAAGAACAGAATTGTTTTCTGTCAGCTTGAAGGTGGAAAACAAATGGAAGCTTTCATCAGGCAGAAGAAGAAGCCAGTGAAGCTTCAAAAGCTGTCATGATGCAATTTGTGCATTTTAGTTTGGCACAATAAAGGTGTCTCTGTTTTGTGGATTTTGGATTCTCTGGAAAGATTATTCTTATTTTGGAAAAGTAATTGAATTAGGTAATTTTAATTTTTGTTTTTTACGAAGTTGCCCTACTGCAAGGGCCTGTAGTAATACTTACTTTCGGTCATAGAATCATAGAAATGTAGAGTTGGAAGAGACCACATGGGCCATCCGGTCCAACCCCCTGCCAGGCAGGAACACCCTCAAAGCACTCCCGACAGATGGCCATCTATCCTCTGTTTAAAAACCTCCAAAGAAGGAGACTCCACTACACTCTGAGGCAGCATATTCCACTGCCAGACAGCTCTGATTATCAGGAAGTTCTTCCTGAGGTTCAGGTGGAATCTCCTTTCCTGCAGCTTGAATCCATTTCATCCCCCCTTGTCATTGCTACAACAGAGCATGAAACACGATTATGATGTAAAGCCTAAGCCAGAACTTGGACCAGGTGCAATTCCTTCTCTACCACTGAGTGATGCCTCTCCTTGTAATCACAAAAGAAGTGAAAAAGTTACCATTGACACTACAAAAGGAGTAAAACAATTCCTTATTAAGTTGCAATCATAATATTATATACCTTTGTTATTACAATAAGGAATTAATTTCTAGTAACTGGTTACAGCCAACCTCTTGATAGTTACCTCTTTGCCCCCAAAACCTATCTGTGCTCACCATGGGAACTCAGCTCCATGGAATAAAGCATTAGTAGTTCCTGACAACCATGTGCGCTGGCAGGAGACCAAATGAAATTCCCTTCAAGAAACACTGAAACACAGTGTATTCAAGATGAGTAAAATGTGCTGGCTTGCACTTTAACTTATATATGGGAAACATTGGCTCAAGCAGTTGCCATGAATTAGGGACTGCTTCCCATCTCATCCCCCTAGCATAGATTTGGAGGAAAACAAGGTTTTCTTCTGCACAACACAAACTCATAATATGTATTATTCATCAAAATATATAAAGCAAATGAAGACTGTGAAAACACATTTGGCCTCACACCTTGAACTGTTTATTAACATCATTAATTTGATAAGTATAACGGCAATGAACAGAAGATAAAATTCAAATCCTTGTAGCTGAATTTCCTGTGGCATTAATTTATGGCTCTGGAAGGGTTGTTTACAAAGACGATTGGTATTAAGCCACAGGCTTCTGTGGAGATTACCACATACAATTAAATTTAGAAAAGAGTGTATCCATGGGAACCAAAAGTGCCTTACTTGAGAGGATATGCAAATCTTTATTTGCTTTAAGAGGAAAATTCGGTGTCCTTCCTGCACTGTATCCTAACTCAGCAACAAAATGCATTTTAATCTATTGAGATTTGTTAATCAATATAGTGCATGTCTTACTATTTTCTTGGAGCACTCAAAGCAAAGAAGGCTAGTGGTTTCATTTTAATCAGACAGTGTCTGACTGTTGTGGGAGTCATCCCACATCTCTGGTGGTGTGCATTATGTTATTTGCATAATTCACCTACGGATCTTCTCAAATATGCAGTGTTCACCTGACCGCATTAAAGCAGCAGGTGGCAGACTAAACAATTTTCTGTGTAACACTTGTGTCATTTCAGTTGTGTGGACTTTGGTTGAAAGATGAGTGGAAATTCCTAGGATGCTTAAGAGCTGATTATCAGTTTAATAACCCTTTCTTCCCACTGCTCTGTCACATATAAGAAGATCCCTTTGTAAGCCTGTTCATCCTTGGTTCTCTTTTATTTTGCATTTTTTTGTTGGGCATCTGTTGCAATGCCTTTTCCTGTTTCTGTTTATCTTTGGAACTAATAATAATCTCTCTAGTTTGAAGATTTGTCAACATCTCTTTAGTTTTCTTATGAGGAAAATATTGAGCTTGGAAACATTTTTTGTACCACATCTTTCAGAATCCCTAAGTCAGCATGGCTAGTGACTATGCAAGTTTGTATATTCTGGGAGTTGTACTCGTCCAAAAAAGAATGCTTCTAAGATCTATAATATGATGTTACATTATGAATATCTCATTGCAGCCCCATGTTCTTGTAGATCAGGGTAACTCGTGGCCTTCCAGCTGTTGTTGGATTCTAGCCACCATGATCCCTCTCTATTGCCTACAATGGCTAGAGTTTACGGGTGTTACAGCCCAGCACTATTTGGAGGGCACAAACTGTTCTCCACTGTTCTAAACTAATGACTTTCTGTAAGATGAAATTCCCAAGAGTACTCTTGTTCCACAGTGGATAGTGATAAGGAAAGTACTTCCTCCTGCTCTTAAGACCCCTAGATCCCTTTCACTTGTCATGACTTGAAAACAGTACATGTGAAAAGAATCTAGGGGTCTTAGTAGACCACAAACTAAACATGAAGTAACAATATGATGTGGTAGCAAAAAAAGCTAATGCAATTCCAGGCTCCATTAGTAGGAACATAGTGTCCAGATCAAGGGTCAGACCACACCTAGAATATTGTGTCCAGTTCTGGGCACCACAGCTCAAGAAGGATAGTGGCAAGGTCAAATCTATCCAGAGAAGGGCAACCAAGATGATCAAAGGTCTAGAAAACAAGCCTTATATCAAATGACTTTGGGAGCTGGGTATGAAAAGAAGACTGAGAATTGACATGTATTTAAATTCCTGAAGAGATGTCATGTATAAGATAGAGCAGACTTATTTTCTCCTTCTCCAGAGGCTAAAACATGAATCAGTGGATTCAAATTATAAGAAAAGCAACTCTACCTAAACAATAAGAATAAGAACAAGAAATGTTATTTTGTTACCCTTCTCTTCTCAAAGCTTGAGGTGGGATACAACAAAGGATATAATATAATTAAAACCAGCATACCAATTAAAAACACATTATAATTAAAATAAATATGAAGCCATTCAATAAAAATGTGTCATAATTAAAATCATAATTAAAATACATTGTAATTAAAAATACACTGGGTAGGCGTGTCGGATGAGATAATTCTTTGGCTGTTTTTTCAATTCAGACAGCATGTTTTGCTGTCAGATCTCTTCTGGCAGGCCATTTCACAGTACAGGGGCGTCTGATGAGAAGGTTCTCTGGATGACCGTTGCCAGTCTTTGTTTAGGCAGTTTAAGTAAATGGCCCCCAGAGGACCTGAGTGTATGGGGTGGATTGTATGGGAGGAGGTGATCATGTAGGTAACTTGAACCCAAACCATGTAGAGCTTTAAAGGCAATAACCAAAACTTTGTAGTTTGCCTGGAAACTAATTGATCTCATTGAACTAATTGAACTAATTGATCTCTCCCAGCGGTTTCATGTAGATGTTAAAAAGCATTGGGAATAGAACAGCACCTTGTGGTATGCCATATAACAGCTCCTTTTTTGAAGAGCAGCTATCTCCAAGCAGCACCATCTGGAACCTGCCTGAGACGTAAGACTGGAACCACTGCAAGACAGTACCTCCGATTCCCAACCCTGCCCCCAGGGGTTCCAGAAGGATACCATGGTCGATGGTATCAAATGCTGCTGAAACATCTAAAAGCACCAACAGGAACATACTCCCCCTGTTGATACTAAGACAAAGATCATCCACTAAGACACAGGTACCAAACACAAGGCCTGCAGGCCAAATCCAGCCCATCAGGCCATTTCATGTGGCCCTTATACTTCTCCTGCATCTGCAGCACTCCTCCCGCTTGGCAAGCCCGATCCCCACATTGCGGGCCCCTGGCTGCTAATATTCTGAAGAGAGGCCCAGCACCCAGCACTCGCGATCTACTTCTACTTTTGACTGCTCCTCTGTCCAAGTGTCACCATCAGAGTGTTGCCATGGGATACCATGGCAGTGCTCTGCGTGCCTTGCCAGAGTTGGGCAGAGAAGCAGTCAGAAGTAAAGGAGAATGGGAGTGCTGGTTGCTGGGCCCCTCTTTAGAAGACTGCCAGCCAGGGGCCCACAATGTGGGGATCGGACTCACTAGGTACAGAGAGGGGCGGGGGACAGAAAGAGGCATAGGGGAGGGGGGACAGAAAGAGTCATAGAGAGGGGCTGGGTGGCAGAAAGTGGCACACTTTGGATATACTGACCAATTCTGTGTCACTTTACAGAGCTATAAGAACCATAAACTACAATCAAAATAGCCTCAAAATGTCCAAGAAAAGAAAAGTTGATGCAGAGGGAAGACAATTTTAAAACCAGTAATAATCCAATACAGAGGCAATTATTTAGTATGATAAAAAAAGTATATACATTTATATAGTCTTACAGATACAACTGGCCCTTTGAGGGCGACCATAATGCTGATGAGGCCCAAGATGAAATTGAATTTGACACCCCTGCACTAAGACAACTATAGCAGGCTCAACTCTGTATCTTGCTCTGAAGCCAGTTTGAAATGCGTCAAGGAAGTGTATGTCATCCAAAACCACCTAGAGTTGGAAGGCAACTGTTGGACATTAGGAAGAACATCTTTAGTGTTAGAATGGTTTGACAGTATAATAGATTCCCACAGAGGGTGGCGGAATCTCCTTTTTGGGAGATTATTAACCAGATGTTGGATGGACATCTTTCAGGAGTGCTTTAGTTGAATATTGCTTTATGGCAAAGAGTTGGACTAGATGGCCCTTGAGGTCTGTTTGAGATTCTGTAGCAATGCTATGCCATTTTGCACAAAGCACACTAATAACCCCCATTTCAGTAGGGTTTTTCCATTTCTATCACTCAAGTGGAAATTAGTAATGGCACAACCAGCGGCCACCTACAGATCTTTTATCATGGCAGTGACAAATCCACTTCTCCTCCTGCAGTTGCTCCAAATTGGACAAGAGCACTGCTGATGTTGAACTAAGGTCAAGCTTTGGCAAAGGTCCTGTTCAACTCAGAGCAGCTGCAGAAAGAAAGGAGGTAAAATCCAGAGCAGATTCAATGCCTTAGGAGTGGTAGAACCACTGGCCTCATCTAGGCACAACTGACTTTGGGAAGTGAATTTGCAAAATAATTCCATACTTTTGCTTCTAGTTTCCATTACTCATATATAACTCATTCACTTATTTCCTCCCCCCTCCTTTCTGGCATAATTTCCTAGCTGTCTAGTATCTCTCATTAAATCTTTGACACATTTCATCAACTCCAAGCTCCACACAACTATGTTTTCATCTTCCCACAGATAGACCAGTGTTAGAGATAATGAGTACTGTACTTTCCTCCTGCTTTACCAGGTTCACAGATTTAGACGTTTTTGTCCCAGGCTCACAAATTTGCAATGGTCAGTTTCTCCCTTTTGCTCCCTGAGTTGTTTCATTTCATCCTTTCTGCATTTATCTGTCTCTGCTGGCAAAACATCTTTCACGTGTGGTCTCCCACTTTTGTTGCAGATTCTTTATGGGGCTTACACTTACTTTCCTGTAGCCTCCTCTGCATCTGCTTTGGAAGCAGGTCAGGTTGTTTTAATATATTGGCCATAATTTCTTTTAGGAACAGAACAACAATTGAGACTGTTCTAAGAGTTCATTTAATCTTAGAATGGATCTGTCTATTCTTGTTTTGTTTGTTTTTAAGAATTTGGTATCCTCATCTTTAATTCAAAAAGGATTCTCAGAGCAGTTTATGAGATGATAAACCTTGCTAAAACCAATACACCTATAAAACAGTAACCCAGTCTTGTAAATATGCCCACAAAACCTAATGGCCTGCAAAGTCTTGTACTAGCCGGCTGAGGTCTGATAGAGAAAATGCCCAGTAGCAGGGATGGTTCTGCTGCTGATTGCATCAGTGGCCTTGTATTTTGGCAACAGTTGTGTGTCTTTGCATGCCCTGTCTGTCTGTGCTGGTCTTGTTCTTTACATCAAGCGGCAACATATCATGTCTCCATTAAGCAGAATCAAGCAGTAACCTTTTCCTGAACTATACTATTTTAGGCTATAAGCACATATTTGAATACCCTATAAACAACCTCTCTCCTGCACAATAGATCAAATAAACTTCTATAAATAAACTCTTGCCCTTGTAGCACAGCTGGGAAAAGGGAGTAGCCAAGCCTGCAGTACTATTTTCTGTTATGGGAGGTCTTTATTATTTTCATGGGAAATCATCTAGCCATGTCCCCAATCCCCCATTCTGCTTTAAACTTTAAAATGAGCACTTTACATTGTGAGTGAAAATGTATTGGGAGGCAGTGCAGTTGGTTTACCACTGGAAGAAAATTTGCCTTGTCCCAGTTGGTATCTTAGTAGCTATATAAACCAAACGTAGCTACCAAACATCTTCAAAGATAGACTTATTGTGTTGCCGTAATCCAAACAGAGCATGGATAACTGGAGAGCATGGATAACATGCTGTATTTAGATTCCACCAGATGTAGCAAATGTATTGGGAGGTAGTGATATTTGTTACTGTAGTGGTTTTTAAAATGAATGAATGAATGAATGAATGAATGAATACCCAAACTATGTTTCTATATTCCTGGATTTATTTTAATTTTTTTACAATTCCCAGCACCAGCTGTGACATTTTATTCCCACCCTCAGAAGGGTTTAATGCAGAAATCAGGGGAGAAAATCCTTCAAGCATAGGATCGTTGCACAAATCCACACCCAAACTGGAGGGGGAGGGGCTTTGGAAGAGCCTTAGTACAAATCCAAGGAATGTCTCCAAAGAGCCCCCCAAAAGAATGGAATGAGTAAATGTGGAGACCACAACCACCAGCAAAACCCAAGGACCTATACCCTAAGAACTTGTGATTCTTTAGATCAACCCAGAAGATTCCTCAGTCTAGAAGGGGCCACAGATAGTAAAATGTATTTCAGATGTCACATTGGCTTCCAAGGGCAAGATAGATCTAGTAAGAAGCCCTGTCTGGGAATCAGCCTAGAACAGACCAAATACTTTCACTTGGTACAGACAAACAGCCCGCAAAATTTTGGGGGCTGTATGATTAACACACCTACCTCTGACCTGTTTTCTGTCATTTTTAATGGTCTCTTCAACTTTGTTTCAATAAGGAAAGTATTTGCTTGCAAATGCTTATGCTGCTGAAGACAGATACTTATAAGAAGTACATGCCACATTTTTCAAATCAGATTTGTAATGTTGCCTTCAAAACTGCAATGACTGTAACCCTTTCAGACCAGAGAATCTCATGTCTAAACTCCCGAAGCCCATTTCTACAGGCTGTATAAAGAGATACAGACTTTACTTCTGTAGGCTGCTGCATTCTACAACTTGGGCAAGAACATCATATTTTACTTTACAGCATTGCGTGATATAAGTCTGATTTAGATGTAATGTTCTAGTTCACCTAATTGGGCTGCTACTTCTTCCTACCTTCCTCTAGTCCTATTTCATATGAACTGTGTCATCCCTTTTCTTTCTGGAACAATACTGTTGTCTGCACCAAAGTTAATACACCAGTCACAGTGAATGTCAAAACCAGAGTTTGCAGTCTTATTTAGAGGTGTGTTTGTGTGCTCTGGATTATGTATAACTTGGCATCAGAATGAGAAAATGGAAGGGAATGGAAACACATTTACGACAGGAAAAAGGAATGATGGTGTGAGACTATGGGATACTCAGTGGTTAAGAGACCAATGTCATTGCAGAGTCATAACTGTGGTGAAGGGACCAAGGTCATTGTATTTGTGCTGGGCCAGAGAATTTAAAAGCTATGAGAATATTCTGTTGCCTAGATTATTGCAGCTTTCCCCTTTTCTGTTCTTTGTCTCACCTCAGTTCCCACATACTTTTCTGGTGGCTAAAAGCGCCCATTCCTTTTGTTGGTCTGATCATGGGGCTCCTCTCTTTAAATCCTTGTCTTGGCTTCCTATGGGATCCTAGAGCTACCACACAACCCCTTTGTCCTTGATTTCCAAGCTCCTCCCATGGCTTTGCTTTCTGCTGTATTGCCTCTTATCTTTGGATCTGACTCACAGAGCCCTTGTACAATGTCATCTCGCTTCCTTTAAATCCCTCCTCAAAACCCATCTTTCTCAGGAAGCTTTTTAGTGGTTTTTATATCCTAATTCAGCCTGCAGTTAAGCCTAACCAAGTGTAGCTAAACTGCATATTGCTTCACCGTCGCATTCTCTGCTGTTTCCTATTTATCTCTTGCATTCTGTAATGCACCAGGAACATCAATGGTTTTAGATACATAAGTGTTATCATTGGTTTCTCAGTTTGCCACATATAACCAAGTAGAATTTTGTATTCTTAGGTTCTGGAGCCTAAGAATCAGTGAGGCATTATTGGATAACGTGGCACATTCCAAGCAGTGTCACTTTTTGTAATTCTTCTGTTGTGGTCCTATCTAAAACATTAACTAGGATGCCTTCTTTTTCTGTTTTGAATTATAGTCAGACCTTCACATTTGCTAGGATAGTGGTACAGGACACCTACAAAACTGGAAGAATCACAATATTAAAATGTGTGTGTGTGTGTCTGTTTGTCTGTCTGTCTGTGGGAAGGGGGCAGAGGCATGGTAGGGAGAGAAGACACTCAAGGTCCAAACCAGATCAGGGAAAGGAGAGGGAAGGGGGGGAGTTGGCATGGTGGCCCTATACTTCCTCTCTCTCACCCATGTCCTTCCTTGGGTGTTGGAGGGCATCAGGAGAGGGTTTGTGGTGCTGAGAAATCAGGCTGCAAGCTGGTCGAGAAGGAGGAGGAAGACTAGAAGCAGGTTGTGAAGGGGCTACACTGTCTGATTAGAACCACTGAGAGGGGAAGTTCTCTTGGAAAGGAAGTGCCTGAAGCTGGGTGAGGGGCAGGGGTTGGAGAAAGTTGCAAATAATCAAATCAATGGAAGTTAAATGTGGAGGGCTGGCTGTACTCCCAGAACACATATCATTACTGGAACCACAGATCCAGAACCCAAGTTTTCTTTTTCTCGGTTATGGTTATGTCTGGCACATGATGTTCTAAGTACTTGTTAGTTTGAATCTTAAGGTCTCTTAGAATGTTTATGTCACCATTTTCAATAACTTTCTCAGGCTTATGTTCCCACTAGTTCTATGCAGATAGTAACTCACTTTTTTTTCTTCTTTTTTTTGCATAGGAAAATATATTAAAACATATTGACCAGAATTTGCTAAGGCAGTTTTCTAGAGTTAAGCATATGTGACTGATTCATATCCATGATGACTGGTTCATCCTCACTGCGTTAGGTAATATGTAGGGACTGTGAAAGTCCCTATTCTCCACTTGCCAGGCAGTAGACACTGCTAGCAACAGGAGTCTGTTTACCTGTCTGTGGGGAAGCAGCTGACAAACATTCCTACTTCATGTGGGCAATTGCCAGTATGAGGGGAATTGCAACAGGGACCCTGCTTTTGCTAGTTGCAATGGAGATTGCTTGTGGGAGGCGATGTGAATGTCAGTCAGCTGCTTCCCAATCACCAGGGGACCAGATCCCCCTTGATAGCTGTGACTGCTGTCTGGTTAAGTGGGGATGGGGTGTGGTCTGGGCCAGGAGACACTACATAGCTATGTAACTGTATTGGTTACACAACTACATGGCTGATAGAGAGTTCCAGCTATTATTCTTATATTATTATTTATAACACATTTGAATCTATGTACTACTACTGCTGCTATTACTGACATTCCAGTGGGCATGCCTCTTTTGAATTACGCTTATGTAGAAAAAAGTTAAGTTTATTTGATGTATAATAAGCCCTTAAATGACCTTTGTCACACCTGTATTTATTTTGTTACTTTACACTTTTGTTGAGCTTACAATATGGTAATAAAATTTGTAAAACATATATCATTCCTGCACCAGTAATTTTCATTCCTCTCATCTGTCATTAGGAGCACAGCTTTTTAGCAGTAGGAATGAATTTCGGATCAGCACCCTGAAGATTCACCCTCTCGATCCAAATGTTTTTATTTGTGGAGGATTTAGTCCAGAAGTTAAAGCCTGGGATATGAGGTCTTCTAAGGTAAATTTAAAGCAGAAGCAAAATTACTTCTATTCGTTTGATAAGCACCCTAGGAAGGAAGAAGCCAGGTAGGCAGGTAGGTAATGATGCTGTTTTGGAGAGGATAATTGGCATTTTCTGTTGAAGCAGCATGGGAACATGATTTTGTCAATCAATCTTGTCCTGTTCTATAAAAGTAAACAGTCAGCTACAATTCTTTGTGCATTCTGTTCAAAACAAAAGGGGAATGAGGAAGGAAAGAGTATGACCACACTCAGACATTTGATTATGCATTTAATTTTCAGTCTCACTCTACCACTGAGCAAATCTGGAAGCTGTCATAAGCTGTTAAAGAATTAATTTACACCAGTCAAGATTGGCTTTTTAAGCAGGGTATCATGTGGCATAATAACCATCATATTTGTGAGGTGTTCAAGACAGTTTTGCTGTTTTTCCCTTCACTTGTAAGGACTTTTTTTTTATTTTACACAATTCTGTGTTAATGTTTGGTTGCAGATCTAACCTTGTATAATTCTCTGTTAAAATTCTACTCCACTTACATGAGAATAGACTTTGCTGAAAATAATGAGACTTACTTCCTAATAAACATGCATAGTGTCACACTGTTTGGTTATAGGTCCATTGGTCCGCAGTCACAAAACATATAATGCCCAAATGTGAGAAAGTACTGTGAGGAGCACATTTCTGGGAGAGAACAGTCTAATTTGTATGTAGCTTCATCAGTACCTTGTAATAAATGCAAAGAAAATGCAGTTTTGTTTGGAAAAGTTAGCTAATTAAGTGATAATAGTAATTTCTCACTATGCTGCAAGGCAGTGATCAGGTTCATAGGAGATTAGGCTAATGCTAATAGGTTGTTGCAGCCTAAGCCAGTGATGTAGGTCTGTGAGATGTAAGATATTTTAAAGCCTGAAATTCTAGCACTTTTAGACCCATAGACAAGCTATGATGATATGTGTTTGCTTAGGACACATATTCTGAATATTCTGACATTTGCTTCCGTATGTGAATGAAGACAAGAGATGGAGCATAATTGGATATAGTTCTATTTAATAATAGAGTTTGCTGTTAGGTACACTATTAGCCCAGGACTAAGAGCCATGGAATGTAGGCTCCTCACCTGGAAATGGAGAGACTGCTGGCATCACATTTAGTTTGCCGTTTCAGGGAATGACATAAAATCTAAACTTTAAGTGGATCTGAGTGTATATGGCATAGATAACTAGCAGAGATGATTAGATGCCAGAGAACTTGAATGAAAAGATTGTAACAATGGAGGAGAAAAACAGT
This sequence comes from Ctenosaura bakeri, assembly GCA_948474755.1. Taxonomy (NCBI): domain Eukaryota; kingdom Metazoa; phylum Chordata; class Lepidosauria; order Squamata; family Iguanidae; genus Ctenosaura; species Ctenosaura bakeri. The sequence goes on along the minus strand of CAOLHI010001871.1, from coordinate 300,919 downwards.
ATTGCTTTTGTTGGTTGTAACAAGAGTATTGCTTTTCTTGGTTGTGGTTCAAAGGAGGAAAACGGTGGAAGAGAGATGATACTTCACTGACCACCCATAAGCTATTTGCTACTTTTGCTATTAAAGGACTCTTAACTAGGCTCATTATTCATAGAATCGTAGAAATGTAGAGTTGGAAGAGACCACAGGGGCCATCCAGTCCAACCCCCTGCCATGCAGGAACACCCTCAAAGCACTCCTGACAGATGACCATCAAGCCTCTGAATGGTGCAGATAATGTACTGGAAATATTTTTTGTCCAGTCTGTTGAGGTGAAACTTCCTCAAGGCAATTTACAAATAGCATTAAAAAGTCCATATCTGTCTGTCAGTCTGTATAAACCAAGAGCACAAAACATTTAAAAGGACAACAACAGTAAATATTATTAAAGAAAAATGAGCATCCATTCCCTTAAGAGGAGATTGGAACACCCAGGCCTTCAACACTTGTTTTATAAAACAGTCAAAGAAGGGACCCCATGTGCATGGAGCAACCTCTGAAAAAACCCCTCCTCTCACCCTCACCCTCACCCACTGGCCTTGTTAGCAGATTTTTAAACATAGAGATCTGAAGATAACTTTGCATATTTTCATCATGAAAGACGCAAAATGCTATGCTGCAATATGTAGCACAGGAAATGCTCACTTACAGTATGATCGTACAACATACAAGTAAGCTAAGTAGTCTGCAAACAGGCCTTAATGTAACAATATGTTTGTGAGAAGACACATTTAGAGTTAATTCAAAATCCTGAGGAAATTCTGAAGCTCACTTCTAAGCCTGGTTTCTCTCCTGAAGTACTGGCCCAAGTTAATTAGAGTATACTGAAAATAAGTGAAATCATGAACCTGGGTTGAAACTTGATGTCTCTGTGGGATTTGGCCTGTACGGAAAACTAATTAGAATGCTAACTAGTGGTCCCTGTTGATTACAACAGCAGCAGCAACCACCACCACCAATTCAACAAAAGAGATGAACTGCAAACAGTACAAAAATAGATAAGGTATTTTAATAAAAATGTCACCTGTCCAACTTGTTTTGATGGGAGCCTTCCTCAAGGACATACAAACATAATTTTGTCAGCAAACTCTACTAAGTTGAAATTCGTTGCCATGCTGGAGTATTTCAACAAAACAGGGGTTATGTGTCTCTCTGAGGAAGGCAGTCATTGAAACATGTAAGACAGCTGACATTTTTATTAAAGTTCCTTGAGTAATTTGCAGCTTTCCTCCTCTTTCTCTTCTGTCCTCTCTGTCGTCTTTGACTCTACCAGTTTTTTTGGTGCTGCCTTCTGCCTTCTTTGATATTTTGCCTGCAGGCTTCCATTGTAGCCCTAATAACAATTTTTAAAAATGTGTAGGAACATTAACAAATCTAGAAACTTTTAATACCTGTTTGCCATCCTTGGAACAATGTGTTGGACTCATAAATCAAGGAGCTGTGGTGGCGCAGTGGTTAAATGCCAGTACTGCAAGCCACAAGGTTGTGAGTTCGATCCTGCCCGGCTCCAAGGTTGACTCAGCTTTCCATCCTTTCGCAGGTCTTTAAAATGAGTACCCAGCTTGTTGGGGGCATGTATAGAAATGTTTCGAAATACATGCTATTTGTAAGTTGTTCACCGCCTCGATCCATATGGAGAGGCGGTATACAAATAAATAAAAATAAATAAAAAATCATCAGGGCTGAATTCTTCAGCTCTATGGCTTATGTAATTTCAGTATACATCTATTTTTTTTCAGGTTCTCATTCATATTCCATCTTATATGGAGACTGTGCAAAGTAATAACATTTTCTTCCTTTTCCCCCTTTCTTCTTTCCTTATGGTCACTTTTGAAGTGGTGGTGCAAAAATCACACATACTGCTTTCAGTAGATGAATGGTTACTAAAATTACTAGATATGGCAATTATGGACAACTCAACAATTTTGATAAAAGAAGGTTCTATTGATAATTATTTAAAAACTTGGGACCCACTGATCCGTTTCCTCAGAAACAATTATTCTGCATTAACAGTAGCCAGGTTCTTAGATTAAAACTAACTACTTGTGACATATTATAAAGGTAAATAGATCTATGATAGAATTCGTTATGGAAAGAAGGGCATGAGTAAGGATCTTTATATATATGATTAAAGGAATGATCAGTGGCACTCAGGGGGAAGTTTTATTGTATTTGCTATTCTTTTTTTATGTGTTTGTTTATAGTAATGATAATTGAGTTTGACTTTTTTCTTTTTCCCTTTTCTTTTCTGAAACATGTAAGTTTTATTGTTAAAACTTTCTTTAAAAATATTATTAAAAAAAAAAGAAGTGTTGCTGCAAAGAAGTTCTGCCAAATGATTCATAATTTGTTCTGTTGACCTATGTTTAATCTACCCTTAATTTGAAAAATGCTACTTGGGAATTGCTTCATAGTAGTGTGGTTATTGTGATGCATGAAAACTGCTTGTCTGTATAATATTATGGCTTTTGTGTGCCTTTAAGTCGTTTCCCACTTATGGAGACCCTAAGGCAAACCTGTCATGGGGTTTTCTGGGGCAGAGAGCTTGTGATGCACCCAAAGTCATCCAGTGGGTTTCCATGACTGAATGGGCAACTTAATCCTAGTCTCTAAGGTTCTAGTCCTGCACTCAAACCCCTACACTACGCTGGCAGGATCTATGGTATTTTCCTATCTTACGTTTGACAATATCCTATTGGATCTTAAATTCTACTTTTAATTCTATCCACTTGTCATTCAACTCAAAATTGCTAGTGACTATCTAAGTGAGGCAGCTTACCTGCCTGCGTCTTCATGTCCTTCCTGTATTCTAAGCATAATCTTTACCAAGCTTGGTATTTGATTCTTAGACTGGCAAAACTCAATCACTTTCGCTGTGTGTATGCTATTATTTTAGAAGGATGCTTTGACTGGAGATGAAGGTTCATGAGTATCTCAGTTTCATTTAAAAATAACAACAACAACAATAATGAAGTTTCTAACCTTTATTACTTTGATGAAACTGTGTGAACAGTGGCTGCTGAAATCCAGGAGCCAGAGATTTGGCTGATTTAGATGTAAAGTTACAGAGTACTTGCAGTAATACTTTCTCTTTTTCCTCCTTATGAAATGATTGAAGAGGTGGGCTCCAGACTTTTTTTTTTTTTTAGTATAGATCATATTTGGGATTTTGAAGTCACAATGGGCATCATCATAAAATGAATCCCGTAAGGTTTCTATCCCCCATTCACAAAATGGCTGCTATCATGGATCTGAAAACTCTTTAAAAAAAAAAACACCCACCATTAAGAAGGGAAACCAGGGTGGTTAAAAAGACAGCTTACCCCAAAACCTTGTACAGGTTGGCAAATAATCCGGGATTCTGTAAAACAAAACATCGAGCCTTGTGCAACCTTGATAAGGAAATCAGAAGTGCTCACTTCTGCAAACCAGGTTTCCCCTGTGACTTTGAGGAATTTAGTTTAAACTATGTTTAGGTAAACAAGGCAATTCAAACAAGTTCAATAGCCAATGTACCTTAAGTTCAGCTATCACCAAGACAATTAATTAATTAATTTTAATGACTTTTTCCCAGCATGAGAGTCATGGCAGTGAGCAACATTTTAAAAACACAGTACAATTTAAAAAAAAACATAACACCTCCTGCTACAGACATTAAAACAGAATTAAAGTAAGCTCTGATTTAAAAAAAACAGTTTAATAAGTTAAAAACATTAAAAGATGTTTAAAATATAACATAAAAACATTGTACACCACAGTTAAAACCTCTATCTGCTGCAACATACTAAAAACCAAATGCCACCTTAAATAAAAAGATCTTTACCTGCTAGGGGAAAGACAGTATGGAGGGGGCTGACCAGATCTCTTGGGAAAGGGAGTTCCACAATCTGGGAGCAGCTACTAAGAAGGGTCTCTCATGTCCTCATCAAATGTGCCTTGAATGGTGATGTGACAGAGAGAAAGCTTTTCCCCACAGATCTTAACAGCACAGGCAGACTCATATAGAGAGATACAGTTTTTCAAATAGTCTGGACCCAAGCTGTATAGGACTAAGGCCATTTCCACACTAGACTGTTAAATAGTGCTATTATTCTACTTTCAACATCCTATGGAATCCTGGGATTTGCACTTCAGAGAGGGGCATCAAAGGCCCCTCCCTAAACTGCAAATCCCAGGATTCCATAGGATGTTGAAAGTAGAATAATAGCACTATAACAGTCTAGTGCGGAAATGGCCTAAAAGTAACAACCAACACTTTGAATTTTGCCTGTAAATAGACTGGTAGCCAGTGAAACTGTTTCAGCAGGGGAGCCACAGGGTCCTTATAACCAGCCCTACTCAACAGCCTGGCTGCAGCATTTTGGACCTGCTGAAGTTTCTGAACAGTTTCCAAAGGCAGACCCATGTAGAATGTATTATAGCAATCCAAACAAGGTGTAATCAAGCCCTGTGTTAATGTGGCCAGTTCTGATCTCTCAAATATCAAAAATCTTAAGAAGCAGATGATTACAATTTCCTCTGGCAATACCACAGTGGAGGGGGCATGCTTGGGCCAAGGCATTGGCATATAAATTTGAATCATAGCTATGTTGTATATTCAAACCAACTTTCCTCTTTGTTTTTTTGGTATAACCTGGCAATCCCTGGCTAAACATAGAACAAAGTAAAACGTGCCTTCACCTAGCTGTTGACTTAGGTCAACCTCGTGAATTTCATAGGGTTTTCTTAGGCAAAGAAAACTTAGAGGACACTTGCCATTGTCTTCTTTTGAATATAGGCTAGAGCACCTGGTGTTCCATGACATTCTTCCTTTCAGGTACTATGTCATGTCCTGGTTAACTTGCCCTCACAGAAAACACTCAGAGTTCAAGCAAAAGCACTTATCTGGAGCACGCAAGCAACACAGCAGCTTTCTCAGAAGTTGCTGGGACTATCATATGTTGGATGGTTACAGGTTTTATACCTTGCCATACAAATTTATGTATACATGGCAATGTTTGGAGAGAGTCATAAATGTCACATCACCCCACCAGAACCAGATTTTCCTGGACACTTCTGATGTTTACATATCTTTTCGTCTTTGGAATCTAACCTAGCTCTCATTGGCTGTATATGTACATTATTAAAACCAGAATTTTTAGCTTATTTTGACTATAAGTTAGCACTGTATTGATACATGTAGCTTCTTCATTCCTACATCAGTGCTTCTTCCTTATGCCTGTTTAGGGGCAACAAAGTAGAAATGTGGTATCATATGTCCAGGTAAACTATCCCATCATGGTTAGTTTTTCCATCTATTGTGACATGTTATTCCTTCGGAATAAGCCATGAGTGTCAAGCTAAAGGCAAGGCTTGGAACCTTTCTCCTTGGCAATGAGTCTTGCATGGGGGAATCTTTTTATATGGAGGAGCATTGTAAAGAGTCATATTGTAAAGAGATATAATCTAGCCATAGAATCATAGAATCATAGAAATTCAGAGTTGGAAGAGACCACACAGGCCATCCAGTCCAACCCCCTGCCATGCAGGAACACCCTCAAATCAATCCTGACAGATGGCCATCAAGCCTCTGCTTAAAAACCTCCAAGGAAGGAGACTCCACTACACTCCGAGGCAGCATATTCCACTGCCAGACAGCCCTGACTGTCAGGAAGTTCTTCCTGAGGTTCAGGTGGAATCTCCTTTCCTGCAGCTTGAATCCATTGCTCCTTGTCCTATGGGTTGTTGAGAACAGGCTGAGGCCTCTTGTATGATGTCACCAGCCTTTGCAGACTGTGCAGTGCAGTGCAGTATGGCAGCAGCTTCCTCTGCATCCAATCACTATTTCGTTTTAGGAGGTTGAAATGGCCGGCTGAACCATCTCATAGGGAATTGCTGTTCTTAGCTTGTAATGTTAACCCCTTGTACTTAAAAACAAACAAACAAACAACTGGGTATCTAAGATGTCCAAAGAAAGTGATGGTTGTTTCCCAAGATGTGGCCTTGGGGTTTGCATCTATAGCGTCTATCTGGTTGTTTAGGAAAGGTAAATAGGCAGAAGAGCAGCACTGCAGTGTGAAGACTTGATATAGTGAAACAAGTTTCATATCAGCAAAATAGGGGTGAAGGCAAGGTGCTTCATTCCAGGAGAATACATGACCACCTCTCAGTGCTGCTTTAGTTGTGGATTCCTGCATGGCAGGAGGCTGTACTAGAAGACCCTTGTGGTACTTGTCAGCTCAATAATTCTGTGGTCCTTCCCATGCTTCCCTTTTGCCAGAGTGAGCCATTACAAAGTGCATTGATTCCTGCAGTGTTTTGGACTTGGTATAGCACCAACTGAAAACAACAAACTGCAGCGATTGTAGGAATTCTTGGGAATTCTTATTTGTTCCTTATTTTGTCCATGCTCAGATCTATATCCCTGTCTAAGACATTCTTTGTAAGTTTGGGTCCTCTCTCTGTGCATTAGAGGTACTATTTATATGAATGTTTGTGAAAGCTAATTTAGAGACCATTTGCTTTGTGAGAAAGTGTGGAAGATGAAGCCCAGTTCTACTGCTTTCTCCTCTTGGGCAAAAATGTCTTTCAGTTATATGGGATTAATATAATTCCCCACCACCAGCATCATTTAAAGATTTTGAAAAGTGATATTGATATCAAATTGCTTCTTAGAGGCTGGAAACACTTTTACAGAATAAGAGGTTAAAAATTGAATGCTTCTTTGGCTCTTCACCAAGAATTATTTTAGTTTATGAGAGAGTGAGCTTGTCATAGCTGATATTGATATTAAATCAGTGTTGAGATTTGTAACGCATAACTGGTAGTATATAAACTATTATGCAGTTGCAATAGCACTCAGAGCAATTACAGCCAATGTTCCTACAATTCAGAAAGGTGAACCGTAAGGAGTCGGAAGACCTAGGTTAATAGACCATGAAACATTGGTCTTTTTGATCTGAAAAACACTTTTAATGGCCAGCCTGAGTACTGGAAAATAGGTGAGAATGTGAAATGCTGATTAATATACTGTGTGCAAGTCTGGCAATGTACACAGCATGTCACAGGTCATCCAGTGAACCATTCCTCAGACTGGATCAGGCCCACTAAACAGAAGGTTAGTCCAGATAAAAGTATGATCAGACCTCCATTTCTGCAGGGGTTGGGGTGTAAGACTCCTACAAAAGTGGAAAAAATGCAAAAAAAAAAATCATTGCTATTTTTTTAAATCTGAGAACACTTTTCTAGGCATCTCTAGGTCCTTCAGCATAATTCTGTGGTCAGCCTGCAGCAGAAGTGAACCATAGAGTCAGCTTGGATGATCTACCAATGCCCAGAGAAGTGTTCTCTAGGAATCTCTAAGTCTTCCAGCATGAGTCTCTGATTCACTTCTGCTGGAAGTGGACTATAGACTTGTACTGTAGAGCCTAGAAATTCCTAGAGAACATTTATTTTTTTGGAGGGGGGAGGGCAAATACAGTAAGAATTTTTTAAATAAATAAATAAAATTAAATGAAATAATCCGTAAATATTCAAATCCATGAATGCTGAACCCACGATAGTGGAGGGCTGACTGTACTTGGGTTGGTGGTCCTTTTGAACTATTGTCTGATGTTCACCCTGTTCTGGATGAGGTTGCACGCTACTCTTTAAAGAGGTTTTGCTGTTAAGCTTGGCTTTATCTTTAGTGGTCCAAATGGCCTCTGTAGTAAGAAGCGCCTTTCAGAAGCTGGACAGAGATAGTCTATCCAGAGCTTTCCAAACTTTTCATGTTGGTGACACACTTTTTAGATATATATCATTTTGCAACACAGTAATTCAGTTTTACTAGCAAACCGAAGGTTAAACTAACCCCTTATAAGAGATACAGATACAGATATACATACATAAATTGTAATAACAAAATGTCTGGGGACACAACATATCTCATGAAAACCTTTCACATATTTTTTAAAAATATATGATTTATAAATAATAACATACATTTCCAAGATTGTAGGTAACACACTTCAGGCAACACAGTAATGTGTCGCGACACACCACTTGGAAAGCCCTGGTCTAGCCACAGTTGTCTTCACATTAGAACTATATTCTTTAGATTATTTCTCGCACTCATTCATGGAGCTGCCTTTGAAGAACACCCCAGAAACTACAGGTAGCACAGAATAGAGCAGCATGTAAACTAAGGATCTTACCACTGGAACACCATAGGTCAACACTGACTCCATGTTCCATTTCTAAACACATTCAAAGTGATAGTTTTCACCTATATGGCCTTATACAGCTTGGAACTCCCTCTTTCTGCATGCACTTCACCTGGTACCACCCTTGTGCAGGCTTCCCCCGCTTATCTGACAGGGTAGGGACCAGAACACTGTCAGAAATGGAACTGGTTGAAAGGCAGAACCCATGCTGACTGTGCTCATGCTGCTTGCAAAGTCTCTCAGCCAGCTTAGTGCCTTTTTCCTTTCTCAGCTCACTTTTCAAGCAGCAGATGCGTGCAAGCGGTTCCATGTGAGCCTCTGTAGGCAAGAAGAACTGATGAAAGAGCAAAACCCCCATTGAATTAATGAAACTTGTAAATTTGGAAGCATCAAAAGACCAAGTTGTCAGATAGCAGAGCATCAATATGTGGAGGTTTCCTGTATTCTTTTCAGGGGCAATTTAAAAAGAGAGAAAGAAAGAAAGAAAGAAAGAAAGAAAGAAAGAAAGAAAGAAAGAAAGAAAGAAAAACCAACTCCCCAGGATTTTTACTACTTTCAGATTTAACTCTGGTGATGTTTCATTGTGCACTGCCTTGACTTCCTTATATGTATTTTATAGACTGCTCTCAGCACTTTGGCTGAAGAGCAGCTGATTAATATCTGCAAATAAATAAATACATAAATACATTTGAGAGTGGGAGACTGATAAATAGAAGCAAAAGACTACTTTCCTTAACCTTTCCTTTGCTAAGTATTATAGTTGAGGACAACTTTAAGTTGTTTTTGTGTCCTGACTAACACTGGCTTGTGTAATGAATTTGGACTGTGCAAATGGGAAGTACATAGTTGACACACTGATCGGGTTTACAGCTGAAATCTCAAGTTGACAGAAAATTGGTCCAAAAATAAGGCTTTGAATTCAGTTTCATGTGTGTTGTTGTCACTTTCAAGAGTTTCTCTCAAGTGGTTTTCATGTGCCCAAACAATCTTGCATGAACTAAGCTTTCAGCTTCAAATTCTCTTCGGTTTAGTATGAAAAAAAAAATCTGGTATAATACTGGATTTTGTTAACATCAGACACTATTGTGCTTCTTTCTGGAAACCATTCATGAGTATCTGGGGATATTGAGTTTCAGCAAGCAAACGGTATGCTTTTGAACACTTTTTTGTAAAATAAACCTGCTCATAAAAAAAAAATGAAAATCAAGTGAAAAGATGAGCCTGCTGGAGTATGTCAGGATTTTGAAACTGCAGGGTTTAAATAACTTTTTTTTTTACTTTCAGAAACCTAGCAGAGCACAAATTTAATAGCATATTTTTGCACTAAAGGAACACTTTGCAACCTTTTTAATAGATGTTGTTTTCTCATATGGGAACCTTGAATTTATTTTATCTTCCTAAAGCAGCAAGTACTGGGAGATAGCATGGAGTGTGGTTAGAAAGGGTAAGCATACCTAACACTGCTGCTTTCACCTTAGCTTGGATCTCAGACGTAAGAGCACAATTTAATCTTCTCCTCTTCCTCTCTCTATGATGTCCCTTCCATTCTGAATGCTGTCTGCTTCTTGAGACCAGATTAAGATGCAGTGAGACCCTGAACTATATCAGGTTTACAAAGCACTATAGAATTGCCAAATGAGCATTACTTTAATAATTATTTATGTAACACTCCCCCCATTTAAAATGTGTTTATATTGCATACCCTCCAACATTTCATAGATTAAAACCAGGACACATGTCACTGAGCAATATCAGAAGGCTATCAAGATGCCAAAAGTTATTAAAAAGAAAGTATACACAAACAAGGAGGCCTGCAGCATTTGCTTTTGCCTGAGTCTACTGAGAAGGGAAGATTCTGCCCTCTCCTCTCCTTTTTGCATAATTAATTGAATGCAACCTACTTTTTCACTATGAACTCAGTTTGCAGCAATTGAGTTAAGCTGAGGACAAAGAGAGGAAGTGGGAGGAGGAGAGAGAAACTGGGACATTTTGAAACAACCGAAAAAAATGGGACAACAGAGGATTAATTGGGATTTTCCCTGCCAAATTGGGATAGTTGGAAGGTATAGTGGTGCCCTTCATCCTAAACAAGATGAAAGACAGTGTGCCGTCAACTGGCTCCACTACCACAACAACTGAGGCAATATTGTTCTGCCTATCTGGTGTTTGACAGTAGTTTTCCCCCTTGACAGTAGTCTTCCCCCTGATTCTTAGCAGGATTAGGTTGCAGTTAACTAGTGTTGCAGAGCACTTCCTTTTTTAAAAAAGTGATTTAATGTAAACACAGTTTAGACATGATGGAAACCATATCAGCACCTCTCACAATGCCTGTCTTGTTTAAATGCTCTTGCTGTCGTGCTCTAATCAGCAGACATGTTATATGGCTGTGTAGATCGCAAGCTAGTTTGTTTAACTTGCTTAAGCAGTCTTTGATGAGAGCTTAAACCAGAAGTTTCTTTTCCACATTGTTCCAAGTATTTCAGCCTATTCATCTCTTACACATGGAAGGCCTAATTCCTGGCCTCCCCAAGTAAGGACTGGGAAGATTTTTGTCTGAAACCCTGGAGGGCTGGTGCCATTTAGTATAGCCAATACTGAACTAAAAAGATCAGTGACCCGACTCATTATGTGGTACTTGGACATGGTTAGCCTTGCTCAGGATATAAGGGAGCAAAAAATTTAACCAAGAAGTGAGCTGTGAGTGCAAACAAATTTCAAGGAAGCAGACAAAAAAGAAATCGCGTTGCTATCTTTTTTTTTAAACTCTGTTTTCAAAAAAATGGTGTATCAGCAAGCTGTTTGGAAATAGATATGGAAGGACGAAAAAAAGATCCACGTGGCACCCCTTGGCTATAAGCATGATACATGTGCTATATTTATATGCATGTGTGGCTACATTTTGTAACGCTTTCAAACAAACATTGGATTTCTGAGGACCCTAATCATATATTTTATTTTATTCTTGGCCCTTCTTAATCAGTGACTGATATATATATATATATATATATATATCCATATCCATATCCATATCCATATCCTTCCTCTGGGATTCCCGTTTACTATCTTCTTGCTTTTTCTCCCTTTGCTTTTATGTCCTCCGTCTGCCGCTAATTAGCTTCGGTCCCTCTGGTTGCTTGTCTCACATTCTCTGCACTTTTGTGCTTTTCTCCCTTCTGATCTTTCCAACTGTCAACATTCACTCCTTTCCAAAGATTCTCGTTGCTAAGCAACCACTTCCTGTACCGTGCACTTGCTGGTGGGCCCCCCTTCTCACTAGAAACCCACACATTCTTTGTGCAACTTTAAATCATTCAAAAATTTTGCTGCAGATTGCCGACATGGGCTCCTGCGCTCCCCCCTCTCCACTGCCTGCCACCCCTAACCAATATTTTCCTTCTAAAGGCAAGGACTGCTAGCAGTGGAGGTCCTTTTTGATATGTAAAGTATTACTTATTTTGACGATTGCTCTGCCAGCCTGTGGTTTACATTTACTCCCATGACAATGCTCCTTTCCTTTTGTATTGAGTTATCCAAGTACAATAATTTCTTCCTAGAAAAAAAAGGATCAATTTGCTATTAGTGCACAAATTGGGGGGGGGTCTTAATTACTTCATGCAGTACGAAAAGTTCCCCGATCACCTTCATTTTGATAGATTCTGTTTGACAACCATTTAACCAGTGGGTAGTGGAGAGGAGAAATGAGGGGGTCCAGTCCCAGGACTTTTTTCAGACCAGGAGCTATGATGTTCTATGCCAGAGCATGCTCTTTACTCTGACAAATGAATAAGGTGATAATGAGGCTTTCGAGGTTTGTGGTTCGTTTGTTCTTGGTTGTGATAAATTAGTATAGTAGAAGTCAGGGGAAAATAAGCCGAAAGGTTTCTTTTTAGTTCTTTCCTTTTCTTTGAAGGGTTTATTTCTTCTTGCTAGCAGTGAATCTTCTTCCCAAGTTCATTTGCATTTCTAATTAAAAGCATAACCTTGCATTTCAGTGGGCTAAAGAAGAACTGTTGTTAAAGATCAATGTGGTTTTATGTGTTAATCCTATGCAGTCAGAAATCAGGAGCACTGAGTTCAATCCAGATTACTTCTTAGTAATTACACACACAATTGCAATTATGTACTTCATAATGTGCGTTATATGAAACCCAGGACTTAAGGGTCTTACAGTCCTGTGTTTCAATGGCAGATGAGAATTGTGCTGGCTTCCAGATGGTGAACTGCAAATCTCATCAGACCTAGCCAAAATAGGGAGCTCTGAGGGATGTGAGGACCTGCAGTTCATCAACAGCTACGGGGTTGCACCGTATCCACTGCTTCTCTAAATAACTATGTGCATTACTTCATGGGGAAGGCCCACAGTTCACAGGTCTATTCTATCCTTCCACAGCCATTCCATGCTTCAGTACTGCATCACAGAATCATAGAATCATAGAAATGTAGAGTTGGAAGAGACCACACGGGCCATCCAGTCCAACCCCCTGCCATGCAGGAACACCCTCAAAGCACTCCCAACAGAGGGCCATCTAGCCTCTGTTTAAAAACCTCCAAGGAAGGAGACTACACTACACTCCGAGGCAGCACATTGCACTGCCGGACAGCCCTGACTATCAGGAAGTTCTTCCTGAGGTTCAGGTAGAATCTCTTTTCCTGCAGCTTGAATCCATTGCTCCTTGTCCTGGTCTCTGGAGCAGCAGAAAACAAGCCCTCTCCTTCCTCTTCCTTCTTCCTGTTATGTTAAAGGGAAAAAAAGTTATAGTTATCGAGTTGGAAAAGGCTTCATAAGCCATCAAGTCCAGCCCCCTGCTCCATGCGGGAACTCCAGCCAGGGCATCCTCAGCAGGTAGCTGTCTAGCCTCTTTATGTGGGCATCCAAAAGAAGAGATCCCACTACTTCTCTAGGTAATTGGTTTCATTGTTGAACCATTCAACACTAGGCATGCTGGCACACATTCTCCTTTCTCTTTCTCTTTAATTCCTTCCCTCTCTCTCTTTATCTGTTCACACCATCAAGAAGTTCCTTCTAACTTTCAATTGAAATTTACCCTCCTGCAACTTAAAAGAGTTCAATCTGATCCTATCTTTTGGTGCAACAGAGCTTCACTTTCTTCGAAATTGTAGTTTGTGAGCCCTGATTGCAAGAAAGAAATGCCCTGAGCACATGCAGTTTCACATTTTAAAGTGACTTCAATCATGGCATCAACAGTCATCAGAAATCTGCCAAAATTGGGCAAAGAAATCTTGTGCTACTTGTGCAAGGTTTACAAATGTCAGTACTTTCCCCGCTTCTGATATAGGCTGTATAAGACAGTGCCCACGATGTTGGACAAGTCTCTTCTAGCCTCCTGATTAAACTTTTCAGGGAACTTTTATCTAAAATACATTTTGGGAAGTGAGGAACCAGGGAGAGTTACCCTTACCCCTAGGCCAGTGAAGAAGGATCTTGCTGTGGTTCTTCTCTCTCAGATTCTGCCAGGTAAGAGAGCTACTGATGGAGACAATGCTGTGAAGCATCAAAGAATGGGTTGGACCACTGACTGTGTGGAGAAGGCAGCTGGCACTAGGAATAAATTCTCTTTTCTTCTCTGTCTTGAATTGCCTTCCTCCTTCCCTCTGTCTCTATGAGCAACTGCTGTTCTGCTTTAAAACAGACTGGTTCTGGTTGAAAAAACAGTGTGTCTGACAGCACTGGAAGAACAGTTGCTTTATGGTATTTTTGAATTGCAGATAATAAAAGTCTACAAAGCTGCTGTACAGCAGACCTTGGATATCATGTTGCTCCCTGGGGGAAAAGAATTTCTTACCAGCACAGATGCAGTAAGCCAAGATTCAGCTGACCGTACCATCATTGCATGGGATTTTCACACAGCTGCGAAGATCTCCAATCAAATATTTCACGTGAGATATTTTGTTTTATGTACTATTTTATTATTTTTTTTAACAACATGTTTAAAAAATTAATCATTCATAGCAGTTTTCTCTGGAAATGGCTGGAATTGGTTTGTGGTATGGCAGCTGAGGGCCTTAGGATGCTGCGATGCCCCTCATTTTTCTTTTGGAGCTCTACTGCAGTCAAACGCAGTGTGACCTCTGTAAAAAACATTGCACCTTGATCATTCACATACTTATTTGGAAGTAGATGGCATCAGCTTTCAGCCTCTAACAGGCTATCATGTTACTTTGTCACTGAACTTGTCACTGAAGTTCAATGTCTCCAACCTATAACTTTGATCAAAATCCAGTTTGCTGCTATAACTACACGAGAAGAGGAGTGGGTGGAGAGGGCAGCACAGTGGCAGAAGAAAATAGGCTACTGGTGCAGCCATGAAGAGGTGAAGGATGGCAGCAAAATGCTTCAGAGTGAGGAGATAAAACTGCTTGGCCAACTTTCACTTCTATTGTTGTCTCACTGCTGCCACTATGGCCATTTCTGCATGACGTGGGCTCTTGTGAGTTGTCCCGTCACAGTCCTGGCTGGGAAGGAGTATTACAGGAATGCCGTCCTCTTCATGGGACCAGCTCCCTGTGGAAGGGAGTGCGATGGCCCTGCCTCTTCCTTCTGCAGCACAGACTGGCATTTCCCAGGCTGCACTGGAGAAAGAAGTATCACCATCGTGCTTCCTGCCCTTCTGCAGGACAGGTACATACAGGAGAGTCATATGATCATGGGCACTAAACAGATTTTATCCATTTAGCGAATACCACATGAGCATGCGTATGGGGAAGGGATGCAGTGGGCAGGTGACAATGTCATGTGGAATTGTGGTACCAGCCAACCGCTGCCATCTTGTCCCCATAGCCGAACAGCCCTGTTGTGTGAAAATGGCCTATTTATTGGTCAAACATTGACCAATGCTGATATAAGTGAGATTTCCATTGGCATAAGTCACCAGCAGGATTCTAGTCTGTATTATGGCAAAGGCAACCAAAAAGATGCTAAATCTCTTCTGGGACAAGCTTTCAGAACAGAGACATTTTTTCATCAGGCAGAGATGGCAAGACACAGGCATGCAAAGGAAAACAAGAGTAATAGCACTAGAGCACTCTGCATACACTGTCAAGTATTCTCCATATTGATTCTAACTGGAATTTATGTATACGTTAAATCCAGAAGGACGTTCACATGTAGGAGAAATGATAGAATCATAGAATCATAGAGTTGGAAGAGACCTCAGAGGCCATTGAGTCCAACTCCCTGCTGTGCAGGAACACACATCAAAGCAGTCCCAACAGATGGCCATCCAGCCTCTGCTTAAAAACCTGCAAAGAAGGAGACTCCACCACACTCCAAGGCAGCATATTCCACTGCTGGACAGCTCTGACCATCAGGAAGTTCTTCCTGATGTTCAGGTGGAATCTCCTTTCCTGCAGCTTGAATCCCTTGCCCTTTGTCTTAGTCTCTGGAACAGCAGAAAACAAGCCAACTCCCTCCTCAAGATGACATCCTTTCAAATATTTAAACATGGCTATCATGTACCTTCTTAACCTTCTCTTCTGCAGACCAAACATACCCAGCTCCCTAAACCGTTCCTCATAGGGCATGACTTCCAGACCCTTCCCCATTTTGATCGCCCTCTTCTGGACAGGCTCCAGCTTGTCGATATCCTTCTTGATCTGAGGTGCCCAGAACTGGACACAGTATTCCAGATGAGGTCTAACCAATGCAGAATAGAGTGGTACCATTACCTCCCTCGATCTTGACACCGTACTCCTATTGATGCAACCAAGGATCGTGTTGGCTTTCTTGGCTGCCACATCAAACTGCTGATTCATGTTCAGCTTGTGGTCTACCAAGACTCCTAGATCCCTTTCACACGTACTGTTATCCAGCCACGTGTCCCCCATCCTATATTTGTGCATTCCATTTTTTCTGCCTAAGTGCAGGACCTTACATTTGTCTCTGTTGAAATTCATTTTGTTAGCTTTGGCCCAGCTCTCTAGTCTGTCAAGGTCATTTTGGAATTTGATCCTGTCCTCTGGGGTATTAACAACCCCACCCAATTTGGTGTCATCTGCAGATTTGATCAGTATACCCTCTACTCCTTCATCCAAGTCATTGATGAAGATGTTGCATAGCATTGGGCTCAGGACAGAACCCTGTGGCACCCCACTAGTCACATCTCTCCAGAATGAAAAGCAACCATTGGTAAGCACCCTTTGGGTTCAGTTGGTCAACCAATTACAAATCCACCTAACAATAGCCCTGTCCAGCCTGCATTTTACTAGTTTCTTTGCAAGAATGTCATGGGGAACTTTGTCAAAGGCCTTACTGAAATCAAGATATGCTACGTCCACGTCCCTTCATCTATCAAGCTTGTAACTCTATCATAAAAAGAGATAAGATTAGTCTGGGATGACTTATTTCTGAGAAATCCATGTTGACTTTTAGTGATTACAGCATTGCTTTCTAAGTAATTACAAACTGACTGTTTAAAGATCTGCTTTAGGATCTTTCCTGATATTGATGTCAGGCTGACCAGTCGATAATTATTTGTGTCCTCTTTTTTTCCCTTCTTGAAGATGGGGGCATTTGCCCTCCTCCAGTCTGCTTGGCATTGTTGACTATGCTGACTGAGCGGTGGGAGTCCAAGAACATAACTTTTCCAGGCTCTGGAATGGACCGTAGTTCAGTGATAGGGGATATTCTTTGCATATGACAGTCCCTGCCATCTGCAGTCAAAAGGACCAGGCAACAGGTAGTAGTAAAGGCTCTGTGCTCTCCAGAAGATGCTTCCAACTCAAGTAGACAGTGCTGAGCTAGATGGACAAACAATCTGACCTGGTATTGAGCAAGTTCCTGTGTTCTACCTAGAAAACCACCATCTACTTTCTAAACTTCTGGAGACTGGTTCATAATTTGTAAGTGAGGCACAAGAGCAAGCTTCAGACTCATGTCCCTACTTGCTTTCCCCATGGGTGTAAATTAAAATTAATAGGTATCCTGAGACCCATTTGCCTGCCCCAAAATGAAGAGAAGAGATAGCACAGGTACAGCCCATGGGTACATTCTGTTCCAGATGTGACATGAGGAGGGTAAGCTAGTTTAATAGTGCCCATTCCCTTGCCCTGTTGTGAGATAAAATATGAACCTACTCTTAGATTTCAGTCTTGGGTTTTTGGAGAAGAGCAAGTCATTCCCTACCTGTTAAGTTCCTTGCACTTCCTTGAAGGCTGCTTTTGGAGATGCTCTTCTGTGCTATGTGCATGATGATGATCATATATATATATTTAAAGCTTTTACTACAGAAGGCTGTCAGTTTCAAATATGGCTGGACTCCTGCAGAAACTCAGCATGGAGTTCAGTCTCTTTTGAAAATGTAAAGAATAAAGTCAGTTTGTAACCATTTATCTATGAAAAGAACAATTCTTCCCTGGCATAGAGATGAAGTGGATGATCTAATAGAACTTTCCCATTGCCAGCTTCCGTGATTGCCTTTGTCCAGATTTGCAGATGCACAATCCTGTGCATAAATTCTGAGGGTAGGTTAGTCATTTGCACTTCAAAAGCAACGCGCTTCAGTGAATAAGAAACTGCAGAGCGTTCAATTTTGATGTATTCAGCTGCTTAAACAAGATGATTTCCACAGAAGAGAAAAGAGGGAGTGTTATTGAATGGGACAGTTTACTGCTCTCACCACAGCAAGCATGAAATTGAGGATGATTTTGTGTAAGTGTGTGCAAACAATTACAAAAAAATTACCTTTAGTTTCATAAATTTCTATTTCTAATCCTTCAGATGGGAGGCTGCGTGCCCTCCTGACACACCAAAAAGTCGATTTTCACTCTCAGCAGGGATAAACACCACTTACTGAGCCAAAACAACTTTCATTGTTAGTCTTTCTTTATGTGTGTGTATGGGCCTGAAACAGTTGGCTTTTGTATTCAAGCCTTTCCTTCTTCTTAAACTGCAACAAATGATCTGATATAGATGAGAACTGCAGAAAGTGTAATCTGTGGCAATCAAGTGTTTATCTTGTCAGTACCTAGCTCTGCATCATCTTTTATTTAAAATTTTAACAAAAGAGTTTATATAAAACTGTTAGTTTCCTCTCAGTTCCTTTCTGAGACCCAATTCATACATTCAAAGTGGCATGGAAGCAGTTGTCAATACCTGGCTCTATATCACTGTGATATGGAGGCAAACACAGGAAATAGAATTAGCCCAATTCTTGTGGTTCCTTTCCGAAGTAAGAATCCCAGTGAAGGTATAACAATGATGTTGGGAGAAGCAATTGCACTGTCCGGGTGAATTGCACTATCTGGGTGAATTGCACTATCTGGGTGATGTCTTTATGTACATACATGCTGTTTAAAGATCTTGGAAAAAGTTACTTCTATTTTGTTTTTATTATTATTATTTATAGTCTTTATACTAGAGCTTTCCAAATTGTGTGTTGCAACATGTTAGTGTGTCGGCTGCAGTATGTAGGTGTGTCACGCAAATGTAATGGGTGGAGGGGCTGCCTCTCCTGTTGCCGCAGTGGGCCAGGCCCTGGGGGAAGCAGCTGCCTCTGCCGCCACCACCGCCCCGACCAAGGAAGACCCCAGTGAGGGTGGTGGTGGACCAGGCCCGGGTGGAAGAGCTGCCTCCACTTGCTGAATTATTTAGTGAATTACTGTATCATGAAATCATGCATGTCTAAAAAGTGTGTCACCAACATGAAAAGTTTGGAAAGCTCTGCTTTATACCCTGCCCTTCAGCCAAAAATCTTTGAAGAGCAGCTTACAGATTATTAATTGACAGTTTCTTGCCCTCAGGCCTACAATCTAAATAAGAAAAGGGGGTGTTTGTGGGGAAGAAGATCAAGTCCACCAGATGCTGGCTGCTCTTTTCTCCTTCAGGGGCCAAGCATCGCAGTTGGGAGCTAAAGGGAGGGGCTCTCACTAGCTGCTGGGACCAAGGCATGCCTGGCTGCTCTTCTCTCCCTCAGAGGCCAGAGAAATGGGATTCTAGGAGTTGTACTCCAAAAATGACTTTTTCAAGCTCCAGATGTTGAGATGTGAGCTCTTGGATAGAGGCAGCTCCTGACTTCGTTGATCACACTGTCCAGCAATAATGGGAGTTGTACTTCAATACATCTAGAAGATGCTGAATTGGGGAAGGCTAGAACAGAGGATGGGAACTGGCTTCTGTGCCAGAGGCTTAACAGAAGCTTTCTCTCCTTGCCATTATTATTATCAAATTATTATTATTATTATTCTGTTGTCTGTCTGTCTGTCTGTCTGTCTGTCTGTCTGTCTGTCTGTCTGTCTGTCTTTCTTTCTTTCTTTCTTTCCTTCCTTCCTTTCCTTCCTTCCTTCCTTCCTTCCTTCCTTCCTTCCTTCCTTCCTTCCTTCCTTCCTTCCTTTCTTTCTTTCTTTCAGGAGCGTTATACCTGTCCCAGTCTTGCACCTCATCCCAAGGAACCTGTCTTTGTGGCTCAGACCAATGGGAATTACATGGCCTTGTTTTCTAGTCTGCGGCCCTATAGAATCAACAAAAAGAAGAGATATGAAGGGCACAAGGTATTCTTTTATGTCTCTGCAAACCCTCAATAGATACTTTCACTTTAACCTGCCTGCTTCTGCTGCTGATTTATAACAGAGATAAAAATTAATAGACTTCAACCCTGTTCTCTGTGTTTTAGTTAATTTAGAATTAAACTGATGTGTGGATAGAGCTTAAAATAACTAAAAGCTTTATTAGTTGCTAATAGCCTTGTCACGTACACACACCGACTGCAGCTAACAATGTAAAGTCCTTAATGGGGCTGTCTTGACAAACACCTGGGGGAAGCAATTAGGCCATTATGGTAAAAACTGACACATTTATTACACTATAAAATTTCAGGAGGTTATAGATCATATTGTGTTTTAGTAATTAAGATCTCAATTTATTTTAAACTCTCTTAATTCTTGATTCTTACAGGTGGAAGGATTCGCAGTAGGCTGTGAGTTTTCTCCAGATGGAATGCTGCTTGTGTCAGGAAGTTCAGATGGCAAAGTGTTTTTCTACAGCTATCACACCTCCCGAATCATGAGCACCTTTTCTGGGCATAGTCAAGCCTGTGTGAATGCAACGTTTCATCCTGTCCTTCCATCACTCCTTGCTACATGTGGCTGGGATGGAGCAGTCAAGATCTGGCAGTAGTGATCATGTTTATCTTAAAGCTGGCTGTCTACGTAGGAACTGATTTGTCAGTTTCTTAACTGGTTTTTGCTTTTAAATGTTTTATGTTTTCTTGTATTTTATTCCTGAAAGTCCTAGGTAGCATGTTTTGAAGTGTGTTTTGTGTTTTGAACCCCCCTGTAGTGTGTGGTAAAGGAGAGATTTATTCTGTGGCTGCATTGTACAGCTTTCTGTCCCACACCTTGTCACTGGAACTGTGTTAGCGCTTCACTAGGGCTCCCAGGTGCTCAGCACAGCTGGGGCTTGCTGTCAAATTACCCCTATGTCTGTGCAGGAGGAAAGGCCGGTTTTCACCTCTCCCCCCTCTGGGCTGTACCACAGATGACACCATGGCCCTTCTAGTCACTAGTTTCAGTCAGTTTGGAGGAGGGGAACTGTGTGTGCACATGGTTTTCATGCATTTTCGGTGGTGTTTGTGTTAAAAAAAAATACCCCAAAATAAGCAAATAAAAAAATACGGAGGTTTGGAGAGAACTGCTAAGGGAGTTCAAAGAGTGCAAAAGTGGTGTTTGGGGGGCCACCTCTGCTTTAAATACATTCTTGTAGCTAACCTCCTCACAGTTCCTGTTTCAGATAATTAAGGAAAGATGTGTTAGCTTCAAAAAGAGATGCCTGGCTTGCAAGTCCCAAGTGTATCAAGAAACACCTGCTGTGATTTAGTTTCTATAATGCACAAGACCTACAGTTAGAAGTGATTGAAGGGAACTCAGAATCAGTTAGGTTCCTTTGGGAGCCTACACGTGTGACCCACTTCAACTTTAACTATTTTGACTATTTTTACTGTAGGTAAAAATAGAGACTAAAGGTACAGTTTGTTCTATCATTTTGCTAAATCTACTCTTCAGGCTATCTTGCTTTGAAACTGTATACCAGTTTTACCACCCCATGACTGAGTCCTGCAGGAGTTTCCGTCTCATTTGGGTATTTGGCTAAGTCACACGAAGAAGGTTAGTACTATGATTGGTGCAAGCTTTTTTTTTTTTTTTTTGATGTAGGGTAACATGATCAGAATTGGATCTTAGAACCACTATGGCAGTATGAAACCCATAGAATCTGTGGCATGGATTTTATGTAGGCTTTTTTTTTACACTTAATTAATTATAATTAATTGTTAATTTTCATTCTTGTGCATTCCAGCATATTGTGAGCAACTTACTATGAGGCACTTCTTCCTTACCACTAACTGTGTGTATATACACCCAAATTCTACTACTCTCTGGCCCTTTTCGCATGGCATTTTCCATGCGAAAGGGCCCCTCGAGCATCGCGCAAATGTGAGGAGCGGTCCACACGATGCACTCACATTTGCACAGCGTTCCAGGGCCTGGCAGGCACCGCTCGCACACTTTTTCATTTTTGGTTTAAGCTGAAAATGGTGCGTGGTCGCACATTGCTCCCAGGCCCTGCACACATTTACCTTGCATGTGGAGCCTCGGGAGCCGGGCCAGTCACGCTTCCTGTCTCAGTGCAGCCTGGAAAGGTCCCAGGCTGCACTGAGAAAGGAAGAGGCGGGGCTTTCACATGAGCAGGAAGCTTGTGAGGAGCTGAAGAAGCCTGGACACGAGAGCCTCTCACAGGAGGCTGCTCGCTTGAGCACCGTACTCCAGCGCCACGAAAAGGTAGGATGCGGAAAGGGCCTCTGTCTTTCTGTAGGTTGAGTTGTGCTGTTCTGTCAGTTGTTGAATCTGGCCATGTTAGGATAGCAGTTCTCAACTGCCTCTTTAAAGTGTTTCTTCTCTGTGGTTTACACACACTAAAGTGTTTAGGATTTTTTTCACACACCCCCCGCCAGTACTGCATTAACAGTATGGATTATACAGAAAAGAAATACCGGTGAAATTACTGCTGGGCTAAACTTCTGCCGTTTGAGGCAATAGGTATGAATGCCGCTTTTATAGTGCTGATTGCTATGGGTGTTATAACACCCTCCTCCGTGATGCAAGAATCTCCTCAGTCCTACATCCTGATGGAAATTGGGTGCCATCATTCAAGCTGTCTTGGTTTTGTTTTGTGTTACATTGCATTACCTTATCTTTGGGAAGGCTCAGACTCTGTTTATACCTGGAATGGCAAATGAGTGGCCTTTAGATATTGTTGAATGGCAGCTGTCATAGGCCCTTGCCAGTGCAGTCAATGATGAAGAATTATGGGAGTTGTGGTCCAACTGCACATTCCCCATCCCCATTTGAAACATCATCGTCATCATCATCACCATCATCAATTTATATACCGCCTTTTTCCCAGTATGGGACTCAAGCCTGTTTATAATTAAAACTGCTTACAGTTAAAAAAAACATAGTTAAATGCACTTGATTTAGGAATACTTCCTATCATGATAAGTGAAAGACTGTACTGTATGGAAATATGACATTTTATATAATGATTTTTAGAAAAACCATCAGGTAGGTGGAGTTTGAACTAAAGGATTAATTCAAATATTTTACAGATTTTTTTGTTTTCTTTGCTTTAATAAACCTTAATAAACCTGCAGAGTTTATTCTGCAAACCAGAAGGGCTGGAATACTGGATTTCATTATGAAAAATACTGAACTTCAGAAATTAAAAACTGTGGATATAAAACACCAATAGAAAATACATAACATGTTGCAGACTCTGGACAAAACTATCAACAATCTGGCATTACTGGTAGCCCAAGAACTTGACTGGATGGATCATTTATGTCTTATACTGGGGAAAAAAAACTTGTAAATGTATATTAAAATATAATAAATACAATGTAAAGTTGTATAGCGTTAAATTTTTGGAAAACTGTTTTGCAGTTTTTGAAATATAAAGTAAATAAAATTTTTTCCCCCCCATTTAATGTTTGTGTGCTTGTAAAGTTTTCATTCCCAAATCTATTTATGCATGTTTTTTGTGGACAGAATCTGTTTCTTCAACCAGTTTTTCCTCTGTAAAGCATATATGAGATTTACAGATACCAATGGCATTTTCTTTCTTTTAAAAGTTTTTACATGCATTGTGCCAGGGAATTGATTCTTTCATTGTTTGAATGTGCATTTTGCCATACAGCACTGAAGAGCTGTAACTTACCACTATAAAAATAATAATAATTAAAATCATTAAAAGCTGTCATCTCCTAAAAAGAGTGAACAGAATCCACATCCTAAAACAGTGGTGGGAATCATGTGATTCTGTGACTCCAAGGCTGTTTTTGTGGTCCCCAGACCTCCCTGCAATTTTTATTTTTTAATTATTTTTATTTTTATTTGTGTGTGTGTATGTGTATGAGGGGAGAACTTGGCATCCCTAGGAATTTCTGCATGTGTTGATGCTCATTTTGAACATGTTGCATCTTTTTTGAAGTTAAGACAGTCCTTTTGTTTTCTCCAAACCAGAAATGAACTCCTGGCTACTTCCAGAGGTTTTTTTAATTGTGTGTGTGTGTGTGTGTTTGTTTTGTTTTTTCTGTTGGTGTGCTGCCCACTAGGTTCCCAGAGGTTGCCCATGATTTCTTTAAAAGAATGCAAAAGCAAGCTGTGAACATTGACCAAGATAACAATGAAGGATCAATGAATATTTCTTCAAATGCTTTCTGGAACAGAGTAAAAAAAAAGCCTGTCTTTTTATCTTTCTTAAAAATCTTTTTTAAAGATTTGAACAAGGCTATTCTGACAAGCTGTTCTGGGGGGGGGGAATTCTGTCATGTGGCACCAACTACTGAAAAAACACTGCATCTCCACTTTGAATTAAAAAGAGATTTGGGCTATTGGGTCCTGCTGTATTTTGAGATTTCTAGTCAACTTGGCAGCACTGCAAGTTAATTACTCTCTGGATATGTTATGAACTGACAACTCACTTGCATGTACCATTGTTGGGGATGCCAGGTCTCTGCCCAGGTGCGGTTTTGTGTTTCTCGCTTCAAAAGCATTATGGCAGAATGCAGCCATTGCCGGTGCTTTCTTGTTTATTCTCCAGGTTCAGCTGTGGTCAAAAGCACTACGGTTTTACTCCCCTGGGGAAACAAAGTGAATAAGGAATTGGTAGCAGCAGCACTGACATTGTCACACTGACCTAAAAGCATTGATCCAAATTCAGTGTCAAGTATACATTAAAATGTTAAAATCATTTTTTAAAAGAAATGCAACCCATTAAAAGGCTTTCTTTAAAACCAGTTCCAAAAAGCCCATTGGAATGGAAGAGTTTGTGCATCCCAACAGAAAAATATCAAAAAAGGGACCATTCTAGCCTCCCAAGGAAGGGAGTTCCAGAGCCTAGGAGCAGCCACTGAGAAGGCCCTCTCATGTTCCCAGCAGACATGCATGTGAGTTTGATGAGAGTGAGAAAACGAACTCTTACAAAACTCTCAGGGCTTGGGCAGGCTTGTATGGGAGAATATGGCCCTAGATTTAGCCCGGAGACAAGTCATGTAGAGATTTATAGGTAATCTAATATATAAAAGTCAAGGTTTGTTTGTCTGTGTCAGGCAAAGACCTCATATGATTGGCTGCCTAAGAAGATTCGATGGAGTCCTGAGGTTTGCAGTTTAGGGAGGGGCCTTTAGAATCCTCAGCCAGAGAGCAATTGGGCCTGGCTGGTTGCTATGGAGATGAGGCCTAGCAGCAAAGAGGAAAGCACTGTATTCCCTCAGGAACCCAACCTTTGTATGTTAATGACTCTGAATACAGATTGGATAGGGGAATACGGGGAAAAGTTACAAGTACTGGACAAGACAGTTTGGAGAATTAGAGACACAGGATCTCAAATCTTTCTAACAAGTATTACCTATGAGAAGATAAAATCCTGAGCAATCCCGGATATATACGCTAGTAACCTATAAATTGTGCCAGAAAACAGGCTGGTAGGTAGTGGAGCTGTTGAAAGAAAGTAGTCATTGTTGCATTGTAAAAATATGAAGACTGCAGTTCTGTAAAACTATGAATACAGACCTCGTCAGCCTGGTGAATACACAATGACTTTCTCTGTATTAGATCCTCATCTGCAGGACTCCCTCTCAAGGGAAATCAGGTTGGCTCCATCCTTGCTGAGATTTCAGGGGGTGACCAAAACTGTGTACAAACTGTACACAGTTTGGGTCGCCCATTGAAATCTCAACAAAGATGGAGCCAACCTCTGTGGTTTTTAAAACACTCTGGAAAGAATGTTTGAAATCTATTCCATCATAAATTGTGTTTGGGGACCTTGTGGGCTGAAAAACAATTAAAAAAATACTTTGAATAATAAATTTAACTTATATGACAATGCAAAATAATTGGATGAAGTCAATTCGCTAGACGTTTTGTTTTTGTTTTTAAGGCTTAAAATTGTGGTTTCAGATCATTTTACCCAATTTGGTCACTGCTTCCTTTCACTGTGGCTCTGTCTATTTAATGTTAATTGAAAGGGCACTGGATCCAACTTTTTAAGAAGACTGTACCTGTCTTTGTTAAATGTTATTTATGTGACTGATTACAGTATAGCTAGGAAAGCATCATACATAATACTACACTATACTTTCTTAAGTAAGAATGGCCCTTTCTTGAGATACGTTTGTTATATAGACGCAGATGATTTAATTGTCCTTAGCTAAACAGCGACACTTCATTACTGTTGTTAATGGCACTCTGTTCATAACCACTTAAGTACTTTTGAGGCAATGAAATGTTGCAGTAATTGGAGATCAATCTCATGATCTCAACATCTTGAAACCAGTGTTTTAGCGTACAAATATGCATTTCATGAACAATCTCAGGAAGCATACAAGCACTCTTGTTCTTTAAAGTTGCAAACTGGGATTCCAGGGGTATTAGGGAATGCTTTCTCATTACAGTCAGTGCTCCACATTTGCGGGTTTCACTTTTGCAGATTTGATTATTCATGGATTATTTGCTGTCACATCTGCTGCCTCTCTATGCCATTTTTAATAGAGACTGCAAGCCTCATGAGACTGAGAAACTGCAAAAGAGGCTTGTAAGTCCCTCTTAAAAATGATGTGGGGCAGCAGTGGAGGTGGCAGTGAGCCCCACCAGCCACTCACTTATGCGTTGTGAAGGAATCCTGATGCCTCAAAGGAATCTATGGTGGGTTGAAGATACTGATCATACTTTTTTGTGTGTTAAATACAATTTGAGAGGACCTAGAGTTATTCACATTCTTTTCACTTTCATGGGGGTCCTGTGCCCCTAACCCTAGCGAATGTGGAGGGATGACTGTACTTATGTTTGTCCCAGGCAGCTCCAAGAGTTGGCAGCTAGGATGACAAAGAAAACCTGACCCTCCCAAGACCAGCAGCTCAGGAGACGTGAACAATGGTGAATGGTCATCAGTTATAAAGTTGAGTTCACCCTCCTTTGACTATGTGGGTGGGAGTCCCTGGATGTGAGTAGATGCAGTAAAGAAGCCACAAATCTTGAATTACAGACTTTGAGGAAGACCTAGTTCCTTTAATCTCTGTCCCACGGCAACGGTTTGCTAGAGGGGAAATCTGCTCTACTTGTCTGCTCCTCTACATTTTAATCACTTGAAGATAGAGAGAGGCTGGTACTACAGCTACCAACTCGGCATGAGGCAGATGACACAAGGGTCCAATAGGGTTCCCTTTATTTCAGTAAAGCTGCTAACATTGTCCTGAGTGTCTGATCCAAGCAGGCTGTTGCTTAGGGACAGAACGAGCTTATACTGTCCTCCCTTGCTTGCCTTTTGACTACAAATCTTGATAGGGCTTCCAGGTTACCAGCCTTCAGATGGTGAAAGCAAGAGATACTATTGTTGGTAGGAATGAATCTAACCCAGTGGACATTTCATTGAATGAAAGAACCCTCTTAGCAGACCTTAGTTGAGTTACCTTCCTTTTCACTTTTGCTTCAGAGACACAACAATGAGCTATAATTTTGGTACAGTCAATATTTTAAGGTTTTGAGTATTGGCAAGATTTGAAAAGCTGTTGAATCACACAAGTAGCTCCTTTGGCCCACCTGCAGGTTTACAGAGTAACAGTGTAAATGTTAAACCCTCGTTTTATGAATGGCTGTGCTGCTGAGCCCTGAGTGCGGGTTTGGTGAGCAAGAGAAAGCACACCACTAACTTTTGACAGTGAAGTCTCAAATTAAGGAATCTAGAGTGGGTCAGGAGAGAGGAGGCAAGACCCACTAATGACTCTTCCCTCCCTACTGGTTCTGTTATCACTGCTGTCAGTCTTCAATTGCTCACAAGTAGAATTATTACAAGAGCCAGTGTGGTGCAGTGGTTTGAGCATTGAACTATGACCTTGGAGACCAGGGTTCAATTCCCCTCTTGGCCCACAGAAACCCATGGGGTGACCCTGGGCATGTCACATACTCTCAGCCCCAGAAAACCCCACAATAGGTTCACCTTAGGGTTGCCATACGTCAGAAACAACTTGAAGGCATGCAACAACAACAAAGAATTACAATACAGTCATAGCACATTTAACAAAGCCTCTCACAAAGAAGCTCCTTTTAACAAAGTCTTTTTACATCTTGTCTTCCTTTTCTTAAGCAGTCAGTTTCTAATCATTTAGAAAGCAACGCAGTAATCACAAGAAGTCA
Organism: Ctenosaura bakeri; assembly: GCA_948474755.1. Taxonomy (NCBI): domain Eukaryota; kingdom Metazoa; phylum Chordata; class Lepidosauria; order Squamata; family Iguanidae; genus Ctenosaura; species Ctenosaura bakeri. Next base: position 272,999 of record CAOLHI010001871.1, on the reverse strand, counting down.
ACATGGATTTCTCAAAAATAAGTCATGCCAGACTAATCTTATCTCTTTTTATGATAGAGTTACTAGCTTGATAGATGAAGGGAATGCTGTGGATGTAGCATATCTCGATTTCAGTAAGGCCTTTGACAAAGTCCCCCATGACATTCTTGCAAAGAAGCTAGTTAAATGTGGGCTGGACAGGGCTACTATTAGTTGGATTTGTAATTGGTTGACCGACCGAACCCAAAGGGTGATCACGAATGGCTGCTTTTCATCCTGGAGGGAAGTGACTAGTGGGGTGCCCCAGGGTTCTGTCCTGGGCCCTGTGCTGTTCAATATTTTTATCAATGACTTGGATGAAGGAATAGAGGGCATGCTCATCAAATTTGCAGATGATACCAAATTGGGAGGGGTTGCTAATACGCCAGAGGACAGGATCAAAATTCAAAATGACCTGGATAGGTTGGAGAGCTGGGCCAAGGCTAACAAAATGAAATTCAACAGAGAGAAGTGTAAGGTCCTTCACTTAGGTAGAATAAATGGAATCCACAAATATAGGATGGGGGACACGTGGCTGGACAGCAGTATGTGTGAAAGGGATCTAGGAGTCTTCATAGACCACAAGCTGAACATGAGTCAGCAGTGTGATGCGGCAGCCAAGAAAGCCAATGCAATTCTTGGCAGCATCAATAGGAGTATGGTGTCTAGATCGAGGGAGGTACTGATACTGCTCTACTCTGCTTTGGTTAGACCCCATCTTGAATACTGTGTCCAGTTCTGGGCACCCCAATTCAAGAAGGATATTGACAAGCTGGAGCAAGTCCAGAAGAGGGCGACCAAAATGGTGAGAGGCCTGGAAGCCATGCCCTATGAGGATAGACTTAGAGAGCTGGGTATGTTTAGTCTGCAGAAGAGAAGGCTAAGAGGGGACATGATAGCCATGTTTAAATATTTGAAGGGATGCCATGTAGAGGAAGCAGAGGGCTTGTTTTCTGCTGCTCCAGAGACCAGAACAAGGAGCATTGGATTCAAGCTTCAGGAAAGGAGCTTCCACCTGAACCTCAGGAAGAACTTCCTGACAGTCAGGGCTGTCCGGCGGTGGAATCTGCTGCCTCGGAGTGTAGTGGAGTCTCCTTCCTTGGAGGTTTTTAAGCAGAGGCTTGCATGGCAGGGGGTTGGACTGGATGGCCCCTGTGGTCTCTTCCAACTCTACATTTCTATGATTCTTCCTCATCCTCTGATAGGTGGATGGGTTTTTTGGCAGCATTGGGAAGATAGTGAAAGAGGGCTGGAGAAACACAGACTTTTTAGTAATGAGTTCCAGCAGTATGTCTGCAGTAAAGAAGGCAATAAATCTTGAGCTGGGAGGGAATAGGATTTTACTGTAATGGATTCAACTGTTGATGTGTGTGCCTGCCTATAATGGGCAAGATAAACAGCACCTTCCCACAGAATCCCTTGCCAAGCATGTGTGAACAGCAAAACAGGGGAAAAAACAGAGCAAGTCAGCCTCGCCAGCTCTACCCAGCATGTTAAAAAAGCATAGATCTGTACATGTGACCACCAAAATGGAAATCACAGAATAGTGGAGGCTGACGAAAGAAAAATTCATCCCTGGGTGTATTTTTGAAGAAGCTTTCACGTGCATTTTAGGAAGTTCAAAATGTTTTTATTTACTTCTGCAAGGCTTTCCTGACCTGGTTGTTTGATTTCACATGGGCATATTGTTAGTTTTGGCTATGAAGTTTGCTGAAACATGTTCAGCTGCTCCTTTTTGTTCTGCAGGAACATATCTTTGTCCTTTCCATATTATTTCTGCCTTCGGTGCCAAATGTTCTGTCAAAGAAGGAATGCCCAGGAACACATCTATTTCATTAACTGAAGTATAGTCCTCCCTCCACATTTGTGGGTTTGACCTTTGCGAATTTGATTGTTCATGGGGTGTGTGCGTGCATGTGCGCGCGCTTTCTTCCCACATTGGCCTTCTCTCGTTCCCTTGCGTTTTGCCTGGTGCAGAAAAGGAAGGCAAGTGCCTGGACAAAAGGCAAGGGAATAGGGATGGGAAGCATGTGCAAGCCTTTCTTCTCCCCTACAGAGCTCCCCCTTCCATTCCCTTGCCTCTAGCCCCAGCGCTGAGAACATGCTGAGGCAAAAGGCAAGGAAATGGGCAGGGAGGCACACACGAGCTTTCCTTCTACCCTGCAGATCCCTCCCCCTCATTCCCTTGTATCTGGTCCCAGTGCACAAAAGGCAAGGGAATGGTAGGGGGAGCCCCAGAAGGGAATGGGATGGGGACCATGGAGGGGAGTTATCCATGATTTTTCCACTTTCGCGAAGGTTCCATGCCCTGAACCCTTGCAAAAGTGGAGGGGGCCACTGTACCCTCCGCATTTGTTGGTTAAGTGTTCACAAATTTGATTGTTGGTGGATTACTGGGGGAAAGATATGAGATGGGAAGAGGGCACATGAGCATGTTTGCTCACTTACTCACATGGGCAGGAGAGGGAAGGGGAAGGGATGGGAGGAGGGAGGACTTGTGTGTTCACTTGCATGGGTAGGAGAAGAAAAGGGATGGACCTGGAAAAGGGCTCATCTAGGCAGGCGAGCAAGGAATGGAATGGGAGGAGGGCATGCCCATGCATTTACTCACTTGCATGAATGGGAGGAGGGAAAGAGATGGGATGAATGTCCCCTTTCTCCCTCCTTCTGTCCCCCCACCCCATCCACTTGCCTCCCTCTTTTCCATGTGAGTGAGTGAGCAAGGGAATACACATGCAGCTGGGCTGAGCCACCTCACCAGTACAGGCACTTTTATTTGTATGTTAAATACAGTTTGGGTGGCTATTTCCGCAACTGTGTACCTGTATTAGGCAATATTACATTTGTTAATGTTGTGCTTATTGATTTCATTTGTTGTGTGCTTTCAAGTTGTTTCTGACTTATGGCGACCCTAAGGCTAACCTATCATGGGGTTTTCTGTGGCTGAACATATGTGAGGTACGCAAAGTCTCCCACTGGGTTTCCATGGCTGAGCAGGAATCCAACCCTGGTCTCCAGGTTCATAATACGGTGCTCAAATGGGATCTCCTCTGCACGGGATCTCCTCATGTCATTCACGTGTTGTCTGCCTTCTGGAGTGTAATCCAAGGAGGCTCACAAAAGGTTCTTGTTTTCATTTGCTCAGTGCTCTGAAGAAGTCATTATTTGTAAAAGGAATTATTTACTTTAAGAGACTTATTAGTCCCAACCCCTTTCATGGTTATTGCTGTTATAGTTCCTGTTTACATTTCTGTTTCTCAAAGGTAACTTCACGAGATGCAGTACAAAAGACGTTCTCCTCCTGTCCACCTTGTCCTTACCTTGACACCATGACAGGGCGCAAGGAAACACCTGAAAGCAACACCTGAATCACATGGTATTTTTCTGCCACCATTTGGCAAGGCCATACCCTTGTAACTAAAAAAAAAACCCTTTTACAGTTGCAGTGAAAAGGGGGTAAAGGTATCCCTCATAAGGTTACCATTTTAAGCCAATGGGGTTATACTTTCATTATTGAGAAAAGACACTAATTATGAGTAACTTGTTACTTGTAGTGTGTTCCTGATACAAGAATTCCTTGTCCTCAGTTGTGAGGAAGACGAAGACCTCCAGTTTCCTCCTTTCGTATGTTTTCACTCTGCTTTTATTTATTCTCCTTTTTTTATTTGCCTGGAATCTGATAAAATCTTGTGATAATTTATCTGGATAAACTGCTAAATCCTTGATTGAGAACGCCTGTCCTAGGAGTGTTGACTTACAGAAAGGGCACAGTGTTGGGAGAGATCACAAGGGCCATCGAGTCTCTGTTTAACAGCTTCCAGAGAAGGAGACTCCACCACTCTCTGAGACAGTGAATTCCACTGTTGACCTGCTCTACTGTTGGCTTCTACTTCAGTCCTATTGACTGCGCTAGGACTCTCAGATCAAGGTGTATATTAATATGTATGACCATTTTTTTAAATCACCGTATTTGCGTGCCAGCTGACACTTTATAGTTCCAAAATATAAAAAGAAGAAAAAAGTACAGATCTTCCATTTCTGGTTGTGGTTTTTATACCAGGAAAGAGCAAGCGTGGAACCTGGCTTCTCATTTTCTCACATCATGTGCTCTAGACCATACCCTCCTTTCTGCCTTGAAATAAAAGGAGATGTGACACTAGCCATTTCAGTAATGTGTAACATCATGAGTATTTAATGATGCAGCACTCCTTTTTAAAAAGAATAACCAGTCTTCACTTAGAAGGAACACAAGTCTCTGCTGTTCTGCCAATCTTTTTCTATCCCGTTGGTTGTGTTTTCTTGTGGACCCACAGAAAGATGTAGTGAGATTTTAATCACTCATGTTTGCAAAGCATTTTGACAGTTTCTCCTAGAAGGCAACAAAGCCAAGTAAAGTGTCATTATTTATTCATTATTTACGAAGCAGTAATTGAATACTTACTCAGAATTCAGACACTGAGTGGAGTTCACATTTTTGACCTCTTTTTGAGAGCACACTTTTCTTTCTTTTCTTAATTGCATCAGCAACGTCCTTGAAATTTAAAGTAAGTATTAAACAAGGTGAAATATTTTAATTGAATACAATGGTCATACTCAATGGACGAGCACTGAATATAAACACTGTTTATACCCAGTGTCTGGCACTGAGAGAATATAGGAGTTGGAAGGAATTATTACCTTGGAGCTCTACAATCCTCTGTAATGCAGATTATGAGAAATGCTTTGGTGGGTCAATGCAGAGATTGAAAATAATTACAGTCCTCCCTCCACATTCGTGGGCTTGACCTTTGCAAATTTAATTCTTCACCAGGCATATGCTTGCCTCCCCCACTCTTTTCCTCCTTGCATTCCTCACCCCAGGCTTGGGAGGCTTGTGTTTAAAATTGATGTTTTTTCCCTTTTGGGTGAGTAAAGCCTCCCTACTGCAGGAGGTCTCTCTGTCACGTAGCTGCACATTCTGCTTTGTAACAGCTACTGATTGGTCAGGTGCTCTCTTTGCTCCTAGCCCTCCTTTTTTAAGATGGTCACTGGAAGTAACTAGAATGCAAGAACTCTGCTCTTCTGCCTCTGAGGGGAAAGTACAGGTAAGCCCTTTGCCATGTTTCTCCCCCTCCAGGAGGCAAGGAAGGAGAGGGGAGAGGAGAATTGCTGGAGGGGGGAGTTTTGTTGGTTTTTTCCACTTTTGTAAGGGTTCTGCACCCCGAACCCTCTCAAATGTGGAGGAGCTACTGTAGTCACAAATAAGGAGTTCCTTGTAATTAATTTACTGCTCAGTAATGAAAACTTTACTGTATAACATTGTGATTGTAACTTAATGAGTTACTTCTATAACTATAGAAGTGTAACCTGTGCTACAAAACACATTCTGTCTCATCTGCTTCGTGGTTGCCTTAGCATCCACAGCACAGCATGAGACCACACAACAAGCCAGCATGTGAACTGCACGATATGCCTCCTCCACCACCTAATGAGACACCACTGATCTAACTCTAAAATTGCAGTTGTGCATCAAAAGGAGTGCAACTAGGGACAGAATGAGCTGCCCTTATTGTGACAAATTGTAGTTATACTTTTGTCATTGGGGAAAGGAACTAATTACTAGTTTTCATAATCAGTTAATTCCAAGTTCAGAATTAAGTAAGTTGCAAAAGGCAGTAAGAAATGATTTCTGCCCAGTGGGCAGGCCCAGACCCATAGTGTTTGAATGATGCCTGCCCCAGAATCCAGTCTTGGTGATGAAGATGTTAAAAAAAAGACTGTAAGATTATTTGTGTAGTTTTGGATCATACTGCACAGTCTGTTTTGGGATGATCTCTTCCATTTTTGGAATGCTTTTTTTTTTTTTTGTAACACCTGTTCTTATTTTGTAATACTTCCACAGCTCCAGGCGTGAGTTGGTTTGTTTATCGAAACTGCAGGTGTTAATGACACTGTCATCGCAATATTACAGCCTCCCTTCCCTTCCCCCAGATTTGAGACCTTTCAAGGAATTAAGTACTTTTGAGGCTGCCGTTAAGGAAAACAAGAGAGCCTCGTCAAGGACAAACAGGCACAAAAACAAACAGATTGGCTAACTTGGCACCTAAACAAAGGCCTGAGTTTTAATTATTGGTGCTGTTCACAGCCCCGACAGAAGTGTCAACTTCAGCTTTAAGAGTGTGAGTCCAACTCAGTAGAAACAAAATGTCTAAATAATGTTAAGCTGGGGAACAGAAGAGAAAGAGTTGTTACAGCAGAGTCTTGTGGCATCCTGAAGACTAAAGTCAGCCCTCCACATTTGCAAGTTTCACTAATTTGATTATTTGTGAGTTTCTCCAGCCCCTGACCTCCCCACCTCAAGTGAGGAGAACCTTCCCTCTCAGTGGCTTCAATCAGGCTGTGCAGCCCTTTAAAACCTGCCTCTGGTCCTTCTAAACCAGCCTCTGCCTGGCCAAGTAAGGACAGCTCACAGCTTGATTTCTCAGCACCACAAACCCTCTCCTGATGTCTCACCATGCCATGGAAAAAGATGGGCAGGAAAGAGGAAGTATAGGGCCACCATGCAAACCCATCCCCTTTTCCTTTCCTTTCTCTGACCTGGTTTGGACCCTAGATGCCGTCTGTCCCCACTACACATCCCTCCCCCTTCCCATAGACACACACTCACATATCTTGATATTTGTGAAGGGAAAGGCAAGAAAGGTTGGATAAAGAGAGATTTTGGGTAGCAGGGATGGTATTTACTGGCTCTGAGGAGGTAAAGTAGACTGGTTCAAACAGGATTTTGAAGCCAGCATGAAGGAATGGGAGTCTGGGGTGCAGCGTGACACCCAATGTTCCAGCAAATTACCTGGGCTGGAGCTGGGGTTTTTATACCCAATTTCCTACCCAGAAGAGGTTTGTGTTAATTGCTTTCTTGCAGAGCAAGGGAGGGGGTCTGGAATGGGCTGATTGTCTTTAGGTGACAAAAATTGGTGGGAGTCATGACAGTCTCTTAATATTTTGGTCAGGTGAAGTGAATAAAAAAAGTTTCTGTACAATATGCTCACAGCAGGGGTGCTTGACTTCTTCACCTGGGCAGTTTTTTCTTTTATTATATTTGGAGGTCAGGTCATTGAGAGATTATCCCAAACCCATAAACATCAGGGTTTCTGTCTAATCCTCTTAAATTTATGACCTGGCCATTCTGAAGTCATCCTGACCTAGTACACTCTTATGGCCAATGTCCTTCTTGCATGTTATCCAGCCATAAATTTCTAGTTTTATAAGGAAGTGATATTTCTTGCTATCCAGCAGGATGGAGTGTGTATATAAGGTGTGGTACAAGCAGTGTTTAGAGTATTAGAACTGAATTTGCAAAACCTGATTCAAACCCCTCACATAACCACAAAGCTTGCTGGAAGGCCTCAAGACAGTTGCTATCTCTGAGCCCTACTTCCCATATAGAGTTGTTGTGCAGATAAAAAATAGGAAAGAAAATCCCATCCATTGCCTTGAGTTTTTTGGAGGAAAGGTTGGGTGTATTATAACTGGTAATGCTAATAATATCTGAGCAGCATTGGCAAAGAATCCAGTGCAACCAAGTAATCTAATGATTGACTTTTCACAGTGGGTCTTGACAGATTTTTTCCATGAAATATTTTTGTCTGTGGAATGCCAGGGGCTCTGGTGCATAACCTGGAGAATGAGAAGCCATTATTAAGATGTAATTTCAATGTATTACAGTGTGAGTATTGTGTGAGCATGGGGGGCTTTTGTACTCTGATTCAGAGCCTATAGTTCTGTTCACACCTTTGATGCAGAAAGCAGTTGTTTAGAGACTTCTTCATTCAATTAGCCCCATTTCTCCTCACCTTAACAGCCTGTCATTACAACTCCTCAATCTTGGGGACAATTTACTTTGCCTAGTGCTAGTAGCAAAGCATCAAATCATTTTAGATGGTTGTGAAAGCCATCACCCACAAAGATATTGTTCTGTGTTGTTCTGTTCCCCTGGGTCTTCTATCCAAAGGTTTGTGTTTGTAGATGAAGACAAAGGAAAAACAGGGTATTTGTGCTGCTAAAAGCTTCCTCTCCCAGAGACAATCCTTGAACATGATTTAAAGATCAGGGCAACATAATAAATGTTTTGACTCCAATCTCTTATTATAGTGAGGCTGCATGCCAGCTCCTGTTATTAAGCACTAGAATATGTTGGTGGAGAAAGAGAGGGGGGAGGGGGGAAATACCCAACAATGCACAAGCAGGCTGGCTCAGGGCATAATGTACAGGATTTTATATTGCCCTTAATGCATACTTTAAAGCAAACATACCAATCAGCCTGCTGAAAACCATGGGTGAAGTGTACACCAAAAAGCTAAAGAGTGGTGGAGGTGTGTGTGAGCATGGCTGCTAAAAAGATGGATTAGAACAGCATTTCTTAACCTTTTCTTTACCATGGACCCTGTTTAAAAATCTTTTGTTGCCACAGACCACCAAGACTTAAGATTTAAAAACCTAAAGTACATCAAATATTTAAAGTTCCTCATTAAGGTTTTCAAATCTGGAAAGAAGTGAGAAATAAGTAAATGCACATATTCTTATTATAATTTTTTTGAACAATTCCATATGAATTTAGAATCTTCCTCTTCCCCTTCCCCCTCTTCCTCATCTTTTTCTTCTTCCTGCTTTCACAAACCCCTGATGAGGACATTGCAGCCCCCTTGGGGGGTTTGTGGACCACAGATTAAGAATGGCTGAATTAGAATAATGCCATGGCAAACATTCACGCTGGGATGGAACCTTGTCTATTAAAAGGGGGTCTGTTGCATATTGGAAAAACCTTCATCAATTCCCTACATCAGGTTTAGTTGATCTGCTAAATGGTTTGATTTACAGAAATCTTCATAAACATGAAAGTGGTGGCCTAATCCAGTCATTCAACTGCTGAACTGTAAAGTCAACATGTAGGAAGATACTATTGATTCAGTAGGTCTGCTCTAGTTGGGACTTACAAGAGGATTCAGCCCAAAAATTCTGATGAAAATGTACATGCCTGGATACTCAGAAGTAAGCTATTCAGTTTTTTTTCTCCCCAGCACAAAATACCTCAAGGTATTTGCTTATATAGGCAAAGGACAAAATGGCATCTCCCTTCCTCACTACACAAAACAGAAGCTAGAAGGATAGTTAAGTTTTCCGTCAGTCTTAGCAATGGGACTGCGTCCTCCACAACAACTGAGGTAGCCGACTTTGGACAGACAAGGAGGCTGTGGGACATACACAGGGATGTACTCTAACTGAAAGGAGCAACTGAGGAGTTCATGAGTATCAGCAAAAAAGCTTCCGCTGCTCTCCCTACCAATTGTTGCCTGAGGCAACGACCTCAGTCTGCCTAAGGACTGAGCTTGCCCTGCTTTTTTTTCTTTTTTCTTTTTGAAGGTCTTTCAGAATTAATTGGCTTGTTCTGACTGATGAAACATTGCAACTCTTTGTTTTATTGATTCTAACCAACATCATCAACCTTTTGAAAGCTGTACCCTTTTGTAGAACCCTTCATTCACTTATGCCATGCATAGCTACAATTCATTGAGTACTATGTAGCACACTAACCATGGTGCTAGGCAGTGGATTCTGGTCAAATTCTGAAATTCATTTAGCAGTAAACAGCCACTGAGACTGACAGGGGTCTATTCCCTGTAACTCAAGAAGCAGCTGCCTGATGCCATCCCCATGTTAGCGTTCTCCACTACTGTTACCCCAAAATGTGGGTGACTCAGGGATCCACCCGTGATGCCAGTACCTCCATTCAAAGATGAGGAATTATTAGCTCAAATTAGGAGGCTTGCAAAAGGGGAGTAACCTGATGAGATCTTTCCACCAATGTTTATAGGGTCTTGCAGGAAAGAACCAGCCAGAGATTCAAAGTGTAAATTAAAATTTGTTTTATTGAAAGATTCACACATGCACAGAAAAGATACAAACACTCACACAGTCACATAAGAGCTAACTGAAGGATAAAGGGAAGAAAGTTGTGGTTGGGGAGTTTTCAGGGAATGAGCAATAATTACTGATCTGGAAAACAGCGAAGAAAGCAGTGATGTGGCTTAGAGGAGTGCCTAAGGACAATATTTGTCTGGAAATTGGAGTGGCAGCATGGCAATCAGCAAGTGAAGTACTGCACCGAATTGCTCAAAACAGAGGGTCCTTATACCCAAATTCTACCTTGAGGGTATGGGTGTGAATGGCTCTCCCATCCAAGTGGACAATGGGAGTTGCAACATGGACAATGGGCTCTGGATGGAATTAATGGTCTTAGTGTTTAGGTGACAAAGAGATAATGGCTTTCGTAATAGTGGGTAGCAGTACATGTGAAAGGGATCTAGAAGTCTTGGTAGATCACAAGCTGAACATGAGTCAACAGTGTGATGCAGCAGTCAAGAAAGCCAAAGCGATTCTTCGTTGCATCAATAGGAGTATGGTGTCTAGATCGAGGGAGGTAACGGTACCACTCTATTCTGCATTGATTAGGCCTTATTTGGAATACTGTGTCCAGTTCTGGGCACCTCAATTGAAGAAGGATATCGACAAGCTGGAGCATGTCCAGAGGAGAGCAACCAAAATGGTGAAGGTTCTGGAAGTCATGCCCTATGAGGAACGGCTTAGGGAGCTGGGTATGTTTAGTCTGCAGGAGAGAAGGTTAAGAGGGGATATGATAGCCATGTTTAAATATTTGAAGGGATGTCATGTCAAGGAGGGCATGGGCTTGTTTTCTGCTGCTCCAGAGACTAGGACAAGGAGCAATGGATTCAAGCTGCAGGAAAGGAGATTCCACTTTAACTTCAGGAAGAACTTCCTGATGGTCAGAGCTATCTGGCAGTGGAATATGCTGCCTTGGAATGTGATGGAGTCTCCTTCTTTGTAGGTTTTTAAGCAGAGGCTGGATGGCCTTCTGTTGGAAATGCTTTGATGTGTGTTCCTGCATAGCAGGGGGTTGGACTGGATGCCCCCTGTTGTCTCTTCCAACTCTATGATTCTATGGTTCTATAGTTCTGTATTGTGCAGAGGTTTGGGGGACAATGCAGGGAAATGTCCAGGGACTTGCATGAGGGTTCCGGGCCCTGAGATTGTAAACCTTGTAAGATGCCCTTCTTTTGCAAGACTTGAGATGGCCTCATGGGCTACTTGTTTTAGTCATCTGGGCCTGAATAGCTGAGAGCAGAAAGAGAATGCCCCAGTTGTACTGTCAACTGATGGCTCTCCACAGCATTTGGTATGTAATTTGAGTCCATTTTGCTGCATACTAAAATACTTGGGGGTTGGTCCATTGTGAGCATAGCTGGTGTCCTCTCTTCCTGCTGTCACTGAATAAAAAAATGCAGGTTTGGAGGCTATTGACAAAAACATAATTGGTCCCCAATCCCCTTCCAGACTACTGGCTTATCTCACTCTCATTGACCCTGTGTTGTTTGCCTCAGATACCAATTTATGTTGAGCTGTTCCTGGTAGATCAGTGAGGATTTCTGGGTCCCAGTTATTCAACAACAGCAATAAAACGATTGGATTTTGATCTACAGAATACTCCAGAAGTAAAGAAAGTTTAGGTGCAACCAGGAATGAATTTTTGAGTGGAAGGACCATGAGCCACATTCAGTTCTGATGCTCAAAAGAAACTCATTTTTCAGCTTCTTTTAAAATGACCTAGTTTATCTCTTCTCCTCCCACTTACTTCTGTTGCTATAAATTGAAGAGTTCAAAGTACAAAAGTAATTTTCAGTCAGTTAACAGGGGTGAGAGGAGAGGGTGAAAAGTTACCCTTTTCAGCAGGCTCAAGCAAAAGCAAACTGCTACAGCCTCTCCCAGTGTGTGTATTCTTCCTCCACAATAACTGTCTTCTTAATTACATCTTGACCACACAGTGGTGTTCTGGTTTTCATCTATGAAATGTTGGAGCATATGGAGAACTCAGTTGGCCCAGATGCCCCCACATCTCAGCCTAAATGAGAGGTAGAAGGGGAAGGCATATGCTAGGGCCAGTTGACTTTCACTGAAGGGAGAAGAAGCACTTAAATAGAACAATTCTTGTTTCTGCCCAAAAGAAATCCCATTGACTCAATCTCTGACGTACCTTATTTTCATCTGTGAAATGTTGGAGGGGGTATTTGATAACCCTTAGCCCACTTTATCGGCATTTACTTATGTTCACTTAATAGTATGTTGCTAATCTATCACAGTTTCCTTTATCACCAACACAACAAAAACCAAACAGAAAGAAAACTCTCCTCTGGTGTGAGCTCTATATTATAAAATGCATACATTCTTTGTATTCCAATAGCATTGATGAACCCATAGAGATTGGCTGATCCATGTGGCAGCCACATGTGCCTCGTGTGACATGGAATTAATCACAGTTTGTTTTAGTATCAACCCACTTGACCACAGAAGTAGGGAAACGACAATGCCCCTTCTGATTCAGTTTGGAGCCCAGTTCGTTGTTTCAGATCTGGAGCTAACTTGGTCCAGATTAATCTGGACCCAGTCTGATTCAATCTGGACTCCAAATTTTCCCTCACTGATTTACGTTGGGAAACAAAAAATGACTGCAACATTTTTATTTTTTTCATCCACCTGCATGAACTTTGTAGACCCAGTAGGCACAGCCAAACAAACCAGTCTAGGTCCTGCCTCAGCTTCAACTAGGTTGCCTTCATGCAAGCTCCTGACTTTTTTTCCTCGGCTGCCCTTCAGAACCCTTCAAAACTCTGTCGCTAAACCATGAACCACTTCCATATGGCACTCCTAATTTCCATGTGCTTATTTAAAGATCAGCACATTTTAAATCTCCCACTGCCAGTGTTTCAAAGGCTGAGCTTTTGTGGGATGTTAGCAGTAAAAACAAACAAAATGTCAAACAACTGGCCAGGATAGCTTCAAAGTAGCCAAGCAGAAACCTTTGGGTCTAATTATAGAGGCCCTTGGCTCCTCTCCTGGTTGAGCTGAATGAGCACTTCGTTGCCTCTGCTCCATCTTGGCCTTGTTTCCAATCCCATGGAAGTCAGTGGCTCCAAAGGGTTTTAAATTCTAGCCATATGTGAGATCTGGGTCTTGAAAGTCTGGATCTTGGATCTTTGTGGAGTAGTGTTCATTTTTCTATGAAACACCCTGTGGGGGACATGAAATGAAGCAGGCAACTATTGATGCTGGAAAACGGAGGAGAGTAATTAATCGAGGACCTGCTGCTGTTTCTATTTTTAAACCCAAGAGCTGCATCGGCATTAAACTAGGTGGCGAGAAACAACACATCATATCATTTGGTCATGTGCATCTGTTATGTAAATGGTGAGGACAAATGCAAATTGAACTGACCTAGGTTTATCAACACAATCCTCTTTATGTTTATTTCAGGAAAACAATGCACATCAGACTGAAGGTTGACATATATGGTGGTGAAGGACATACTCGGGGTTATGTGAACTTGGCACCCAAACTCAGTTTAGCTCACAATCCAACCCAGGATAACTGATCTATGTTATGTGACTGGCTCTCATCACCATTATTGTTATTACTAATTTATGTTTGGGGGTTAATACATTAGAGGCTGTTTATAAGAATAACAACAGCCTGCCTGCAGTCTTACCATCCTATTCACATATGGCTATGAGAGTAAACCACATTGAGCACAAAGGGACTTGCCTGTAAGTCAACGTCCACGTCTGCACTACACTCCTACAGTGCAATTAATCCACTTTCAACATCCTATGGAATCCTGGGGTTTGCAGTTTAGGGAGGGGCCAGCAGGCCCCTCCCTAAACTGCAAACCCCAGGATTCCATAGGATGTTGAAAGTGGATTAATTGCACTGTAGGAGTGTAGTGCAGAAATGGCCAACATGAATGAGGTTGTTTTGTTAAATTTAAACTCTAGAGAACGGGTGAGAATTGTGTGACCCTTGGAAAGGTTCTGTTTCACCCCTCCAATCCCCCTCCAAGTTCAAATAAAATTATTTTCAGCTGAAACCCCACTCTCTAGGGGACACAGTTTTGTGTTCTATTGCCATTTCTCCCATAACAGAAAATTGATCTGAAGTAACCAGAAAAATGCAAATATTTTGGTCAAAAATGACTCCAGATACAATTTTGCATTCTAATACTGTTCCATTCCCCTCTCTCCCTAAAGCAGCAAAGCCCTAAAATAGACCAGAAATGACCAGAGCATAGTATCACTTCTACTTTCCCCAAATGGAAGCAGGGTGACCTGTGTAGAGTTGGAAGGAACATAAAATAGCCAGTTGATCTGTCTCATATTCCTGCCCCTGTTGCAGGGAACAGTGGTTATAGCTTTACACTTAAGGCCTTTCTGCACTACACTATTATAATGCTATTCTGCTTTCAACACTCAACAGTATTCCACTTTCAACATCCATCCTCATTTCTGCCATCTGATGTTGCTAGGCCAGATGTGTCCCTGTTTTCATCTGTGAAACGTTGGAAGGGTATGTAGTGAACTTGATAGTTGCTGCAAGAGGGCTATCTTTTCAACACCTCTATGACTCACAGAATGTCATTAAACAACTCAAAATGCACATAAAATATTTAATGCACTGTAATGTAGCTAGGCCTCATTATTTACCCTGCTTGGCATTTCAACAGATAAGAAAACATAGCCTCCAACTGTCCCAGTTTGATAGGGACAGTTGCTATCAGTCCTCTGTCATTGTAGCCTTTAAACTGCTTTCTTTCCTCCTTCCATTTCCCTCTTTTTTCTTCATCCTACTTCAGTTGCTGCCTTCTGAGTTCAATGTGCAAAAGGAGAGGAGAGGGGAGAGAGGAGGATGCCCAGTAGGTTCAGGCAAAAGCAAACTCCTACAATATCTCCTAGCTTATATGTTCTTACTCATTAACAATGTTTGTCATCGTCACCAGATTTTGATGTTGCTTGGCTGCACGTGTCCTCGTTTTCATCTGTGAAATGTTGGGGGTGATGGAGAACTGAATTGTCTCAGCCTAAGTGAGAGCTGCAGAGGAATTTACTAAGGCCAGTTGACTTTCACTGCTGCTAGAGGGGAGGGGGAGCACTTGCATAGTACAATTCTTGTTTCTGCACAACAGGAAATTCCATTGCTTAATACTCCGAGACATTTTATTATTCTTATTGTTTATACCTGCTTTCCCCTCCAAACAGCTTGTAACTGGTATTTAAGTTTATGAGCTATTAACTGTAACTATATAGTTACTGTAACTGTAATTAATTTTACAGCCACTATTAACACAATTGCAAATGCCCCATCCCATGTTACCTTAACAGCTGCACCAAGTGACAGATGTCCTGCTGGTGATTCCAGTGCAGCAAGATTTTCCATTCCTCTTCTGCTAGAAATTGTGACAATCAGAAGCAGGACTCCAGTTGCAATTCTCCATCACACTACAAATTGCTGATAAGAGGAGTCTGAAAGCCTCGTTCTGCCGCACCCCAATCACCAGCAGAACAGAGCTTTGTCACTTGATGCAGCTGCTGGCTGTTGAAGAAGGTTTGGGGAGTCCAGTCAGGATATGGTACATAGTGACACACTCATAACTATGTCTTGAAATAGGATCTTGGCCAATATTAGAAACAGGAGCAATTTTAAAAACTGTATTATTTAACCACTGCCTCTCCCTTTGCAAATGGCCTGCCCAGGACTGTGCACATATGCATTGGGAGGACATTGATGCTTCCAAAAGGCATTCCTTCAATGACTCTGTTATGGCAGAGAAGCGAGATGGGCTTTGCTTGCTGCGACATACCTGCTACCTCCATAAAACATCAACTCATAATCTTTTGTATCAGTGGCTTTGTCTCATGCAGGCGCTCCTTGAATTTGCTTTGATGAGGTGGCCCTGATGAGGTCTCAACTCAGGACTCCCACCTGCATGCCTTTTCTCAGAAAGTGGCTGTGACATAAATGGAGTGAATATATCATGATTTTTTTTGGAAGTCTTTGGAAGAGGATCCCTTTAAAGAAATGTCAGAACAAACTCTAGCAGTGTTATTGGGGCTTAATGATGAAAAGCTGGGAAGCTGAGCGTTTGGAACCAGTTCTCTCTCTCTCATGCAACAACAGCTCCACGCTTTATCGTGCTTCTTTAATTTTTCATGCCGCCTTTGCTTTTATAGATGAGGGCCACTTCTCGTTGTCTGTGTTGCCAGCCTGGAAAAGGAAACCTGTCACTCGCATGGATGCTTTCTGAGTAGAAGCCAAGAAAGTAAATGGAAAAGCCCTCAAGGCATTCTGTCTGAACTAAATGAGGATCTGATGGAACGGCTATGAAGCTCCATCCAGTTCATAGTAGCAATGTACAAATGGCCATCATCGGAACACAGCCTGTAAAATCTGCTTGGGATTTTTTTAAAGAATGGTGCTATCAAAATATTGGTGGCATCTGCTGTTCTAGCAAGTGTTAAAGAGAAAAATCCCAACCATCTTTTCAGAATGCATACTACATTTAATTACAAGTTCTTTTTGTTCAGACTAAGGCCATTTCTGCACTACACTCTTATAGCGTGATTATTCCACTTTCAACATCCTATGGAATCCTGGGGTGCTGGCCCCTCCCTAAACTGCAAACCCCATGATTCCATAGGATGTTGAAAGTGGAATAATCACGCTATAAGAGTGTAGTGCAGAAATGGCCTAAGTGCTACCATCAGCTGGATGGTAAAGGCACTGTGCAATGGCCCACTGGTGGCCTGAGTTCTCTTGCTGCCTGAGGCAGGAGGAGGAATACTGCCACAAACAATGCCATCACCTGCACTACCTGCCTTCTACCACCATTGCTGCCAGCCTTGTTTCCTCAGAAATAGGCATTCCTGGCAGCACAGGTGATTTCCCAGGCACTCTGGTCACAATGCCCAGGACCCTCCAGAGACATCTGCTGGGAGAAGAGCAGTGTCAGCTTCCTTGTAAAGCCTGTGCTACTCTCCACAGAACCTTTCT
Organism: Ctenosaura bakeri; assembly: GCA_948474755.1. NCBI lineage: Eukaryota > Metazoa > Chordata > Lepidosauria > Squamata > Iguanidae > Ctenosaura > Ctenosaura bakeri. The sequence goes on along the minus strand of CAOLHI010001871.1, from coordinate 256,052 downwards.
ATCATCTTTCTGTCTCTCAGAGTGAGGTAGAGATTGGTTGGGAGGAAGGAGGGAGATTCTAGAAGAGCAACCTGGTTTCCCCTACTCCCCTTTCTTGAAACAGGCACCTCACTGTGTCTATATCCAACATAGTTTTCTTTCTGAGGCGATGGACATGATATTTAATTCTGTTTTAATAGTCACTTTTTGCATGGTTTTAATTGTATTGTGAGCCACTTTGAGTCTCAATTTTGGGAAAAAAGTAGACTCTAGATCAGAGCTTTCCAAATTGTGTGTCATGACATGTTAGTGTGTCCGCTGCAATGTGTAGGTGTGTCATGCGAATGTAACAGGTGGAGGGGCTGCCTCTCCCACCACTGCGGTGGGCCAGGCCCAGATGAAGGGGCTGCCCCTGCTGCCGCCACTGTCCCAGGCCAAGGAGGACCCTGGCGAGGGTGATGGTGGCAGCAGTGGGCCAGGTCTAGAGGGAGGGGCTGGCTCTGTTTACTGAATTACTTACTGAATTACTGTGTCATGAAATGATGCATGTCTACAAAGTATGTTACCGACATGAAAAGTTTGGAAAGCTCTGATCTAGATGCTAATAATAATAATAATAATAATAATAATAATAATAATAATAATAATAATAATATCCTCCCTCCAAATGTGTGGGTTTGACCTTTGTGAATTTGATTATTCACGAGGCACATGTTGGGGGGGACGTTACAGGGCAAAAAAAGTGGCCTTCTTTGCATTCCCTGTCCTCCATGGTAATGATCTTGCACAGAAGGTCTGAAACAGTGTGGTGGGAAATAAATCACTAATAGTAATAATTTGTGTAGATGTTCCTTAAAGAAATCCACATGTTCACACTGGTTCTTTTTAAGCTCACAAGAGATAGCTATCATCTTTTTAATGTTGGGAGTGTGTTTTATCAAAGAACAACCTCTCTGAATAGACTCCCTGAAGAATATATCTGTTCATAGGAATGTAGGAGAGAGCCAGCATGGTATAATGGTTTGAATGTTGGACTACAGTTTTGGAGACCAGGGTTCAAATCCCCACTTGGCCATGGAAGCCATGAACAAGTCACATTCTTTTGGCCTCAGAGAAAGGCAAAGGAAATCCTTCTCTGAACAAATCTTGCCAAGAAAATCCCATGATAAATTCTCCTTAGTGTCATCGTAAGTCAGAAATGACTTGAAGGCACACAACAACAAAGGGATGTAGGAACACAGGAAGCCTCCTTATACTGACTCACACCACTGGTCTATTTAGTATAGTATTGTAAGCGCTAATTGGTAGTGAGGTCTCAGGCAGGAATTCTTCTTAGCTTCACATGGAGATCCCTGGTGATCTCTCATCCAGGTATTAGCCAAGTGTGGCCCTGTTTGGCTTTCAAAATCAGATGATGTTCAACATCATGTGGTGGTCAGTTGCTTTCTGTCTAGACAAATGCCAGCATCAGTCTTTTGTCTTGAATCTTTATAATAACTTCAGTGCCCACTTCTTTCTAAGGCGATTGATATGCATTCACTATTTTGCTAAACTGGAGCCGGAACCATACGCATAAATCAAAAGTGTGTTCAGACATGCATCAGAAAACACACCTCTGTGTGGATACAACCTCTGGCTTGCATTGCTGTCAGTGATGCACACATGTCAATGCAGAACTTGATTTCTATAGGTGAAGTTGGAATCAGGCAGTGTCAGAGTGCAGATATTTTTAATTTTTCATTGGCCAGACAGTGTTTCCACCACAGCTTAATTATTTGCCACTTTTACTGCAGTCTGCTTAAACTCTTTAAGCTGTCTGTTTGTTAGTCTTAGTTGGAATAGACCCATATAATCAATTGTTGAATGGTGAGTCAGCAGATAAATCCAGTTGCTTGAATGACTCTATCCTAGTCAGGATGAAAACTAAGATTTAGGCCTCCTTGTTCTTATTTGACAATCCCTCGAGTTCCTTAGTTTATTTCACTTCTCTCTCAACCTCTCTCATTTAGATCACAGATATAAATAGAGAAAGAGATCATATAGATACACCACCCACCCCCAGCCATCTATTTTTGGATGCCACCATACATATATTCATCTTACTGAAGCATATTTCCCCATCTTCGAGTCTTAACAGCTCTGAGACTTCCTTTCTGGGCATGAAATAACTCAGTGAGTCTGTCTGCATGGTCTGCAGATGTCTTGGGAATTGCAGCCAATTTGAAGAATTATTGATCCAGGAATTAAATATTGACCTAGACAAATTCAAAGTCAATTCTCATCAGTCAAGCTCTTTAAGTAGGAGACTTTTGTAGGGGGAAGCAGGTAGAAATTGAATCCTGGAGAATATTAGATAAAATGTATGGCTTGATGGATCTGCAAGATTAATTTAAGCTGTCCTCAAAGGCAGGTTGCTGCATTTGTACCCACACTGCAGGAGCAGCTTCAGTTGGTGACTTCTTGGTTTGAAGGGGATGCTTTACAACCAACAAGTGAGGTAAATTTTAAGTTGACATTTACAGAAATATGTACTCTCCGGCTGTGCAACAATTGCAATGCCAAAGCTTCCATTTTTGCACATGGAAAACTCAAATACAGAAGGGGGGACACTGGAATTTCAGCTGCAATATTTGTAGCATTGCAAAGTGGAAATACACAGTTTCTTTCCCCCTGAGGACTTCTGGTGTCAGATGGGTGTCAGTACTCATCTGTGCATTCAAAGGCCCATTCCTCCCTCCCCCATCTGCTGTTCTTCTACACAAATCTCAGGGAATATGCCTGCACACACCAGGCCCGGCCCAAGTGAGTAGGAGAGATTTTTTGAGGGCAGTGATGGCAACTTCCAACCTGCTCAACTAGACTCCTCCCCTTTGCTGCTCTCAGTTGGAGGAGAGAGCTGTGTGTACCACAAAACCTGCTCTGGGGCCTCTCTGGTAATCTGCTGCCTTGAGTATCATAAGAGCAAACCATCCCATTTGAAGTAGTCAAAGGAGATACAAATGCCAGTCCAAGCCAGCTTCTGTACCTGAATGTGTGGGTGTGGGTGGGAGGGGCCCATGTTGCTCTTCCCCTCAAAGAAAAAGAAAACATATTCAGCCGACAGCTGATGTAGCATGCTCTAGGATTCCCAGATCTCAGGGCTTGCCACCATCTCTCAGGGTGAAAGGGCAGAATCTTAGGGTGAGAGTGCTGCCCTGAAATGCACATATATATTTTCCTTATTACTTAGAGTATTTTTTATTTGAATGGCATACTCTGTGGAATTATGGTTGATGCTTAATAATACCCTGCAAACTGCCCCACTTTAAGCACAGCCATGCTTATCTGCCTTCCTGTTTTTTGAGCTTCTTTTAAAATGTTCTACACACCTTGCCCAGCACAGTCATTGAAAACCACCCTCCTCTTCCTTGTCTTCAAGGCCACTGCTTCTTCCACCCAGCCAAGGTGCTGTCTCCACCGCTCAGCATGCTCACTGAACACTCAGCTACTCCAGGTGGAGGAAGCAGCCGTGAAGACAGAGGAGGAGGATAGTAATGGGTTCTGCCCTCTTCCTTATCTCTTTCATTACTACTTCCTCCATCTGGCCAACTGCTGCTTTTGCCACTCAGCATGGTCACTGTAGATCTGGCAAGGTCAGGTGGAGAGCAGAGTTGCCACCTTCCTCCGCCTGGCAAGGTGTCGTATCCAGATTCAGCTTAGTGGTTGGAAGGCTCAGGCAGATGGTGAGCTGAGCCATCCCTTCCTCCTCATCTCCACCACTACCATTGCATCCTCCACCCAACCTAGCTGGTCTTTCATCAGTCATGTCAATTGGCAGTGCTTCTCTGGAAGAGACACCCAGGCTGGTGCTACTGCTGCCCTAGCCCAGCCCTGTGCCTCTCTCCCTAGCTTGGCACTTGGATTGCAGAGGAGCAAAACCCAGTGTTTGGGCAGGGCTTGAAGGGAAGTGGGTGGGGAAAGGGAGGCAGCAGACAGGGATGTGCGACAAAAGCAGCAACAGTGGTGGTGGCTGCTTCAAGGGGAGCAGCCATGCCTAGGAAAGGAGAGAGGATGGTGTTCCTGATTTACATCTTTGAAATGTTGGAAGTTAATATAGAGTGCTTAATGCAATCACCAGGACTTGCCTCTTGTAATATTAGCCTTATAACATCATCCATCTCCTGCAATATCACAAGGGGTCATCCTTAGGACTCAGGTTTTGGCCCTGGAATCTTAGGACCTGGGATAGTCCTGATCTGGAAACCCTGGAATATTCCCATCTTCCAGCAATTTCCGCTGAGGTGGCAGTTTGCCTACTGTGATGGAAGCTTGTGATTAGCAGCTCATAAACAACATATCAGAAGCCAGGAAATGGTGGGTGGGGTCAATAGCTCCAAGGGCCATGAAGGAGCATCCAAGGGCCATGTGCAACCTCTGAGTTGCAGGTTATGCACCTCTTGTTTTAAGGCATTTAAAATTAAATGATAAATTCCATTTTGCAAGTTCACAGTAAGAAATATTGTCAGCCTTTAAATATGCATCACAGGCAATTGTCCATTACTAGGTATTACATCAAATGTAGTTTAGCCCAGATGCCTCCACTGAGTGAAAGGAGTTACAGTTTGGGGTGGGAGAAAGTGAACAATGATATGTGGCCATAATTTGTGAATGTGGCATGGCCTACCCAAACACAACTATGCCTTTTCCTTTCCATTTGCACATGACCTATTTATTCGATGACATCTACAAGCCTACACAGAAATTCTCAGGTGTTGGAACTTAACAGCATCAAGGCAGAACATTTCCATTAAGGCCTACTCCACCACTTCATAAGATGGTATGGGGGTGCCCCTGGGATCCTCAGAGGAATATAAGCTACTAAGAGTCTACCAAGATTTGTAAGGGTATTCAAATCTTTGAGTAGGGCACCAGAGGTCCATTGCATGTCTGTTGTTCTAGGACAGATATACAACTGTTAGGTTACAACCTGGCCATAGTAATGATGTGTTCAATAGTTGCCATTTGCATCAGTGGAAGGACAAACCATGTTGACTGTAGATCTTCGAGGTATTCAAAGCAATGTAGAAGACAAGTGGTATCATTTGGAAGGAAAGACATTTTTTAAAAAAGACAGTCTGAGAAGGATGGGGATGGGGGAAATGACCAAAAACAGTACAGAAATACTCTTAAGAATGTATTGACTACATTTGGCATTACTGCCCTTATCATAATATTGACAATTGCACATGGACTCCAATCCTGTGTCAGGAGATGGAGTGTAAAATTCCATCCAGGTGAAACTATGCCCTGTTGCTCATTTCCTCTTAAAAACTCATCTGTCTCTTGCTGCCTTGCCCACAGCACAACCAAGTATTTGGAGCAGGAGAGTAGAAGTGGCCCAAAAGTGTCTTGTGATGTCTTTATAACATCTTCCAATATCTCAGAAGCTCAGGAGGATGCCTTCATTGTCATGAACCTGACTATAGGAACACAGACAAATGCTTCTTGGCTGTCCTCCCCCCTAAATGGCTATCTTGAGGGATTAGCTACAAAGAGATGGACAAAGAGTGAGGGGGGGCAATGCACATAGGAGGTGGTGAATTCCTCCTTTTACAATGACACAAAAGGGCTCATGTCAGTATCATGCTAACAAATGTCATCAACAGGATACCAGCTATGGTTTGTCAGAAGGGCCCCTTTGTTCTGGAATGATGATTTGAGAAGATTGCAAGGGTGCAGCTACAGGGGTTGCACAATGAGAGTGCTGCCCCCTAAAGAAGAATTCTGCCCTCCTTGACACTTCCTTCAGTGCCCCGAGTTCTAGCATTGCAGAATGTGAGGCAATGAAAATTCTTCACATCTAGAACTCTTCTATTTGCTGTGCTCACATTCCCTTACTAATTTTTCCTGCTCCTTGTCTTTGGATGCTTAAACTGTTTTTCTAAATGCTCAGCTGAAGTTATAAATTATTTCAGTGTTAGAAATTTGGAGGACTGAAGGAAAATTCTCACTTGGGGTTGGCAATGCCCTTGTTTTGACCTACCCTGCCATACTCTTGAGCAATGGTGGCTTCACTAGACCGGAATCTGAGTTTCTAGAGGGGACTGGACTGTATCTTTTACTTTTCAAATGAGGCATGTTTGGCAATCTTAAGGAAATCAGCCCTAGAATGTCAGAGTGAAAATGTTATATGACCAGTTCATCATTGGTATCTTTGCCATGTAGGACAAGCATCCTTCTCTAGCCAAATGACCTGTGATGGATGTGATTTTGACTGGATCTCATCTCTCAAAGTACTTTGCCTTTGACTAGCGTGCAGGCTCCTCTTTTCTCAGAGTTGACACCAAGAGAATTATAATGCTGTTGATGTTTCTTAGCCGTCTAATTATGTCTTCTACATCTCTTCATGTCTAATGTCCCCTGCCTTAGGCTACAAAGAGAGAAATAGATTTCTGGTTTGTTCTTCACAGTCCTTTAAATATTGAACATGCCTGTCATGTCTCCTTCTCTTTGTACAGCAAACCTCGTTCTTTCAGCCTTCTCTTGAATGCCATTCATTCTAAACTCTTTCATTATATTTGCAAAGTTCCTTCAGTGTTTTTCATTCTGGCTTCTTGTTGCTGCTGGTATTATTATTGGCTCAGATCCTGCATCACAGACACAGTTACAAATGCGTAACTATGTACTATCTCCTAACCTGGCTCCCCAAAACTCCCTTAACAACCAGCCGCCACAACAAACTGTTCTGCTAGTAGTTGGGATGCTTCAGGAAGAGATTTCCAGCCCTCTCCCACCACCGAGCGTGCTACAGAGATCCTGCTTTTGATTGTCACACTGCATGCTGTCAGGATGGGCAGGAACTGCCAACCTACTGTGCCCCAATTAGCAGCACAACAAACCTCCATTGCTTGGTATGGATGCTGGCTATCAAGGTAGGTTTTGGGAGGGACATAGCTCAATAGGATGCCGCCGCCGGTGCCGCCACCACCATCATCATCATGCACCAAACCCTTAATGCAACCTAGCTAACCAAGGCTAATCTTACAATTGGGTTTCCTTTCCACCTTTGTATGTGTCTGATTAAGGGGCTGTGCCTTTCTGAGCTTGGCAAAGTGACTATTTTTTTAGCTACAACTCCTGGAACCTTCCAGCTGGCACAAAGAATTTTGAAATGCCAAATAGCTAAGAATCCTGAATTATTTTTATTAGGAATTTGGAGAGAAGATACCAGCATGCTCTGGTTTCTCTTCAGATCATATAAATCTTTCGCTGTTTGAGTATTTTTTAATATACGGTAGGTTTGCTTTGGTTTAAAGATGTGTTGAGAATTTATGAATGATTTATAGAATGAATGGTACTTTGAATTTACTAATAATGGTATTGAGATATAGGTTAAAATATAAGTCTAAGAAATTTAGAGTTTAAAATAGTTTAATTTCAGGTATTGGACAAAAGTTTTGAAATATAATGAGTATAAATATAATGAGCAACAAATTTAATAGAAATTTTAAGCAATAATTTCAAGTTAAGTACATTTATATGCTAAGAGCTGTTTGCAACAAGGGCAGGAACCAATTTTTAATTAACTGTAGTTTTCTTTGTTTAGTTTAGTTTTGTTAGCTATAGTCTAAATATATTCTGATTAGTGTTTAATTATTTTAGAGTTGTGTGTGTAATCTTAAGTATTGTTATGTATTTTTCTTTTTTCTTTGATGTATTTTCTTTGATGTTTTGTATGGCGTAGGTGCTTTTGTGGTTATGTTTAAATTTTTAATATATATATATATATATATTTACAAAAAAAGCTTTTTGTGATGGTTTTTGGACTTCTCAGGCTACTTTAGGCTCATGAAATGCCTTTGGCTAGACCAGCTGAATTAAAGGCTTCACACAGGCTTAAAACAAACACCCTCAAACACAGCAAAGTTGCTGCTGCCCCACCAGGGGACATAAGGGCATTTTTATTAAAATATGGCACTATGACTTCTGGGGGGACTCTTGTATGACTCAAAAGTGGCCTGTAGGCCACACTAGCACCATTTCTGTTCTAAACACCTGAAAGGAATTGGAGGCATTTCTTAGCTTGTGTCTGATGCTCTTGTTCCTTTTAAGCAGACATGGCACATTTAGGTTTTATTTTGAGAGTGTTTAAGGATGTCTCTATGTGTGTCTTATCTCAGTCCAGCACAGCTGATAAATCAAACTAACAAACTGAATACCTCCCAGCTTGTTACTTACTTCCAGGCAGTAAGCAAAGAGTCATAAATAAAGTCCAACATAAACAAAGTCCAGCAGTGCTTCACGGCAAGGGAGTGTTCAAGGTCAATCCAAGCATTTGTCAGAGCATCCAGCAAGGTAGCAGGTCAGTTAAGCTCTGACAACTCCTGGAGGCGAAGGACGCCGGCTTAACAGACCCAAAGCCTGGCACAGCTGTGCCTTGATTGATTATTGCTGATTATAAATTCTGAGAGAGCAACGCTGAGTCTCTCTTTGTTGCCTGTGCTGTGTGAAGCTGGGTCTCAGTAAGTGTTCCTCTATATCTGAAGAGGCAGGATTTTCTGTTGGAGCTGGCACCATCCTGTTCTGTTTCTGGCACTGTAACCTCTCTTTGTACAGCAGGCCCTGGCATGCCTGCTCTTTCAGTCCCTGACGTGCCCTCTGCTTCAGACTCTGAGTCAGAGTCCACGCTCTGGAAGCAGGGCACGACAATGTGTTGGCCAGCTATGGCACTTAACTAAGGAGAAAGAAACAAAGTGCATGTAATGCTTGGTAAATATAGGCTGTGTAGGAACCAACAATGTCTAGGTCAAGGGAAGTGATAGTACCACTCTATTCTGCTTTTATCAGACCCCATCTGGAATAATGTATCCAGCTCTGGGTATCACAGTTCAGGAAGGATATTGACAAGCTGGAATGTGTCCAGACCAAATGGTAGAAGGCCTGGAAACCATGCCCTATGAGGAGACGCTTAAGGAACTGGGTATGTTTAGCCTGGAGAAGAGGAGGTTAAGAGGCAGCATGATAGCTATGTTTAAATATTTGAAGGGATGTCATCTGGAAGATGGAGCAAGACTGTTTTCCACTGCTCCAGAAACCAGAACATAGAGCAATGGGTTCAAATTCAGGAAAAGAGATTCCATCTAAGCATTAGGGAGAACTTCCTGATAGTAAGAGCAGTTCAACAGTGAAATACACTGCCTCAGAGTGTAGTGGAAATATCCTTCTTTGAAGGTGTTTAAACAGAGGCTGGATGTCCATCTGTTGGGAATGCTTTGATGGTGGATTCCTGCATGTCGGGGTTGGACTCGATGGCCCTTGTGGTCTCTTCTAGATCTATGATTCTGTGAATGAAAGCTTTTTTTAACATTTTAAGAACAACTAATAGATACAGGGTCAATTCAAGACATTTCACTGCCGAGGGTGGAATGGCCAGCGCTGCCCATCTTATCCTCCCTACTTTGATCCAGATAAATAGTATCCAAAGCTAGGAAAGTTGTTTTGACACATAAGTCTGGAAATCCCACAAAAACTGCATGTATGGCAATAATAGTGATGACGACGACAACAACAACAACAACAACCATCTGCTGTCCTTTCATGACACTCAAAAGCTATTTCCTCAGAGAGTTGTTTCATTCTGCCTAATGGTAGGCTGACCCTGAAAGGTATAGCTGAAGGCATATGGCATAGCAGTGGCAGGAGATTTCACAGCTGGACGGAAAAGGAAGGAAGTTCAACATGTTGATATTTCCTGGAAGGTCTAATGACAGAGGGGAATATATGTAGATGTTCTTGTGGGCAACCTTCAGTATTTCTTCATATTAAGATTGGGTTACATTCAGAAGACCTCTATGTAATGTGCATTTTTTTAAAAACATGGAGCTGTCCTTGAAAAGTGGTCAGAAACTACTAGAGATGTGAAGATTATTCAGGAAATTTCTCAACAAGGATGGTTGGCTCTTCTTTGTCAAGATACTCCCAGCTTCCACAAGAGTTTGTAGAGCCAATGAGGTATAGTGATTTGAGTGCTGGATTAATATTCTAGGAGATCAGGATTCAAATCCTCACACAGCCATGGAAACCCTTGGACAAAGTTGCACTCCCTCACCTCAGAGGAAGACAATGGTATACTACCTCTGTATATAAATTTTACCAAGAAAACTCTATTATGGGCTTAACTGTAAGTCAGAGTTGATATGAAGGCACATAACAACAACACTACAGCAAGAAAAGAAGCACTTTGCTGTTCATCAAAGTTTCCCTAATTCGCACGAAAAAAGTATCTCTATGCAAAACTACGTTCTTTTCCTTTTGTGAAGAAAAGCACAAGCATGGAAAGACTTGGCCGAGTAATCAAAAAGAAGCAAGCAAACCACCCAAAACTTTTTAATTTTCATAGCCCTTGCAACAAGATAGCAGCTACTGCAGTTTAGCTATGCAACGTGTACAGTTCAGCAATTTGCACTAAAATTAATCTTGCAGATGCAAAACTCTCTTGAGACCACTAGAAAATATCTCAGCCCTGTCCACAACTTGATGGGGACAGAATCACCACAGCAAAAGTGTTTCACATTTTCATTGGTGGCTAGGATCATACTTTGTTTGGTAATGTCTGCCACGAGTCCAGTTTCTTTCTTCTGTTCACTTTTTTTGCACAGTTCATTACAGACATCCCTCCACATTCACTAGGGTTAGGGGCACAGGACACCAGTGAAAGTGAAAAAAACCTGAATAGCTCTAGGTCCTCCCAAACCATATTTAACACACACAAAAAGTATGATCATCATATTCAACCCACTATAGATTCCTTTGAGGCATCAGGGTTCCTTCACAAGCCAGAAGTGGGTGGCTGGTGGGGCTTGCTGCCGCCTCTGCTGCTGCCCCCACACCAGTTTTAATAGGAACTTACAAGCCTTGTTCACAGTTTCTCAGTCTCACAGGGCTTGCAGTCCCTATTAAAAATGGCATAAGGAGGCAGCAGAGGTGACAGTAAATAATCCATGAATAATCACATCTGCAAAAATGAAACTTGCAAATATGGAGGGCTGACTGTATTTTAATTTTCCCTTTTGTTGTCTTCTTTGTAAGCCATGTTTTTCCACCCTTTAATGCCTTTTCACTATTTTACCATTATTGTGTCTTCCTGGTTAGATACCTTAACCAGGTGAGCATATCTAAGAATATTATATGATGAACTTGCCTAAAAGGCTGGTTATATGGGTTGAACAGGCTTGAACTGCACATCCAAAATCTGAAACACTTCCAAATATGAAAATGTCCATATGGGTGGCTGAGATAGTGACACCATTGCTTTCTGATGGTTCAGTGTACACAAACTTTTTGCATGCACAAAATTAAAAATATTTTATAAATTACCTTCAGGCTATGCATATAAGGGGTATTGAAGCTTAAATAAATTTTGTGTTTAGATTTGAATCCCACTTCCAAGATATCTCATTTTATGAAAATACAAATATTCCAAATTCCAAAATAAATAAAAATAACTATCTATCTATCTATCTATCTATCTATCTATCTATCTATCTGAAATCCAACACACTTCTGGTCTCAAGCATTTCAGATAAGGGATACTCAACCTGTATTTTCTCAGGCTGCCAGTTCATCTTCTCTATTATCTAGATACAGAACTTGGGAAGCCTAATTTCTTGGACTACTACTCCCAGTGGCTATGATGGATATAGGCACTAGAAAAGAAACCTTTCTAAGCCTTTTCTTAGATATATCCACCATCCCAAGTTGATCCTGCTGAATAAAATGGCCAAGATCCTACATCACATTTGTAACTATCCATACGTTTACAACTACGTACATGCTGTTATGAAAGACCTAAGGAATCACATCTGGAATCGACCTTAAACTGGAGGGATCTGCTTTGAGCAATGAAGGTATATGGCATGGGTGAATGGAATACTTTAGAATGATGCATCTATCCCCCTCCCACCTTTGAGCCATGGCAGGATGACCCACCTCCTATCCACAAGCACAAACCTTTGCTTGTCACACCGGGGCTTCAGGGTGGAAGGGGATTAGATGTGACATTATGAAGTGCCTCACTTTCAGAAGTCACAGACCTCCATCTCCCAAAGAGGCTCCCTTGAGTTTGGGGGGTATATATGATCAAGGCAATAGTACCACAATGGTGAATATGTAACATACCTGTATATCGAGCAGTTACAGATCCATAAGTCTAGGTTACAAACCTATAACTGCAATGGAGAGTGCCATCCAATACACAGGAACAACAACAGCACCCTGTTTGAGCATTTTGTAATAAGGGGGAAAAAAACAAAGAAAAACAAAAAACAGAACATTTCCACTAGTGTCTTTTATTAAGTAATGCAAAATACAGTACTAGTTATGACACTCCATGCATTTGAGACAATATAAATGCAAGCCTAGAGAAAAATAAGTGACAAAGAAACCCTCAATTAATTTTGAGGTAGTGTACAGGATGGGGAAGTTGAAACACAATGGGACAGACAAACCAAAATATCCATATCACTTTGTGCATTTGTCCCCCTCCTCAACGTTATTTTAAACTTTGAAATACATTTGCATTAAAGACATTAGTGGGTCATTTCATTTCCATTTCATTCAAAAAATAGACTTCTTTATAATATCATCTTTCCTGGACATCTTGCACTGCACACAACCCACATTTTAAAAGACTCTTTTAGGGATTCAAATTGTCCTTGTGATAGGGATTCTTTTTCTCTCATTCCCTCTCTTTCTCTCTCTCTCACTCTCTTTCTTTTAAACTCTTTTCTTCCCAAGAGTTTAGGCACATGTGGCCTCATGCACAAAAAAATAAATAAGAAACCTACTTGAGGGGGACAAAAAGTGTCACTCAAAGCGCTTGAGAGTACTAAGGACAGTCTAATAAATACCTTTTTGTTTATAAAAATATCTCAGGTTATAAAAGTGGGCAAAGGGTTGGTATCCAAGATGGAAAAGTCATCATGTGAAAAGTGCCATGTAATGTTTCTGTTCTTATTCATCAGATTTGGGTGTTATATTTCTCCCCTCAAAATAGTACCATTGTGAATATGAATATATATTTTATAACCCCTCTTCCACCCCAGAAGCCTACTGTATGCTAGAAGTAACAAAGGACATCACTGTTGTTTCATCTCCTTATTGCAACTTTGGAAGATGTTTAATTGAGGAGGGTTCCGTACAGTTGTGCTTTTGTGAGGCTGTCCTTCCGACTCAAGCCTGTGCTCCCAGTCCTCTGAAATTGTTGCTGTTTGCTATGAAGGCTTGAATGGCTTCCTTGTTCAATGGAAGACTGATGGATCTCTGAAGCCTCCATAGAACTCTGGTTGAGGGACTCAGCTGAGCTGTTTGGACTCACATCCACATATTCTCTTTTCAACACCGGGCTGCCATCGATGCTTTTGCTACTGCACACCTGCACTGTAATTCTTTCATTCTTTTTGTCTCTTAGTTCTTTTGTTTTGTATGAAGACAGCTTGTCCTGTTTACAGCTAGTGCTAATGTCAATATTCAGACCACTGTCTGTTGTCAGGAAGCAGGAATCCACAAGTCTGCTTTGACAGAGATCATCTCCTTCTGAGAAACTATCACCTTTGTAACTAGCATAAATAGGACTTGACCGACTGTCTGCTTTCTTTATGGGACTTCTATAATACTGCTCCGAAAAGCTGCAGGGTGAAAGCCTGCCACTGTTCCTATAAGAATATGCACCAATATCCTCCACACTCAGCTGCCTCCACCGTCCTGGGAGGTCCTCTTCTGATAGGTGAGTATTCCTGCACTCACTATGCATTTTCTGCGAAGCTAAAGCTTGTTGAGCGGTTATGGCCGAGAAATGATAAGGCTCGCTTGCATAAGGCGACATAGTCCTAGTGAAGGTGGGGGAATTCTCCTCGTCAGCCAGCTCCATGTGCTGAATGGATTTAGACTTGCCAAACCTTGGGCTCCCTGGATGCTCATAACCTGAAGATGGCTTTCGTTCAAACATCTCATCCCGGCTGCTCAGGTAGATTGCTTGCTGGGAGGCTGTCAGCGTGCTTGCTTGGGCATTCTCCTTCTCCTCTGATGTTACACTGAAGCTGGAGTAGGAGCTCGAAGTAGGGAGAGAGGTAACATATTCTGGGAAAGCTTCATGGGAGAAGCTGGAGTGGAAGCCATCTTCTTCCACTGTGCTGTCAGTGGAATTCTGGGACCTCAAGAACCCAACATCTTTCACTTGCATGTCAACACTCTGTCTCCTTTCCCGTCTTCTCTCCTCTGGGCAGTAAAGAGCTGTGTCGCTACAATAGATGTCAGACTTGTACTGAGGTCTTTGGCCAAGCTTCCCAGTGGAGTCCTGGAAGGCAAGATCTCTGGTCGATGAGCCTGACAAGTGTGAAGAAAGACTGTTTGGGTCAGGTTTTTCCAGGACTTTAGCAATGACGCAAGTTGGTATGTTGTCAGCAAATGATGTATGACACAGAGGCGCTGAGAGGCTGCATCCGTGCTTTTCTAGGTGCATGCTGACACGTTCCTGAAATTCAGATGGCAACTGTAGAAAACAAACAGGAGGGAGGAGAAAGGTGGGTGAAATGGTTGTCAAGAAAAAACTGAAACATAAATTGGGAAGTTACTTTTTGGAACTGTACCTCGCCCAACTGACATGGTCATTAACCATCTCCAGAACAGTAACTCCTATAAACTCCAGCTGGGTAATGTAGACACCCCACCTACAGAAAATCCCTAAATATATTAAAGATGAGTTTAAGAAGGTGCTGGAAAGAGGTTTGATGCAGGGAAAGATATAGGCTAGACCTCAAAGAGATTCCTTTTGTTTCCAATAATTGAGAAGTGGAGAAAAATAGTTTTTGTGTCCCAAACACCTCACAGCCAGGAAGGGGTGTCGTCTTTATCTGTAATTTGAACCTTTTGGTTGACCTAATAATGGTATCACTGCAATGTGCTGTTTCGGATTTTGCTATATTTTGCTATATGGCCAACATGGCTACTCCTGGGAGTATATATATATGTGTGTGTGTGTGTGTGTGTGTGTGTGTTTGTGTATATATATATATGTATTTGGGGTTACAACTTCCAGAATTCCCTAGGCATTTTAGTAGTTGTAGTTCAAAAAACCAAACTTTTCCCAGTTTTGCTCAGATGACATCATAGAATCACAGAATCATTGAGTTGGAAGAGACCCCAGGGGCCATCCAGTCCAACCCCCTGCCATGCAGGAACACAAATCAAAGCACTCCCGACAGATGGTCATCCAGCCTCTGCTTAAAAACCTCCAAAGAAGGAGATTCGACCACATTCCAAGGCAACATATTCCATTGCCGGACATCTCTAACCGTCAGGAAGTTCTTCCTGAGGTTTAGGTGGAATGTTTTTTCCTATAGTTTGAATCCATCATCATCGCCACTAATTGAGAACCAGTGCAAAAATGCCTCTTCTCAGGAACCTTCCTGGAATGCCTGCAATCCTTTCTAGCTTTCTGAGTAAATGTACAGAAAAAGAGGTACTGGGACTCAGGCTTGCTTGACTAAGAGCTCTGCATCTCTCATGAAAGGGGCATTTTTTATTTACTTGGGGATGAAAAAGGCACACATTCAAATGGAAAAGTCAGGTGGGAGTGAAAGATTCAAGCAGCATCTTTCAGACTAACTGGTTTATTTTCGTGTGAGCTCTTGCAGATTATCAGTCTGTTTCTTCAGATGAATAGCATTACTCATGCTAAAAATACCAATGTCTCAAAGGTGCTGCTCGATTCCTTCTCCCCACCTTTTTCCATTTTACTCAAAAACAGACTAACATAGCTATCCCTTTGAAAAGTGCACTTTGAATATGCCAAGGGAGTATTCTAAATTATTACTTTCTAAGGCTGAAAGATAACCTGAAAAACCAAATTCCAGCACTAAGCACAAGGTATAGCATACCCTTTGTTCCAATCTGAAAGGGACAGTTCCATTCTGTCATTCCGCTTTTTCAGCTGCTTTTAAAATGTCCCAGTTTCTCTCTCCTCTTTCTACTTTCCCCCTTTATTCCCAGTTTGCTTCAGCTGATGCAAAGTGAATTCAAAGTACAACAGCAGTCTGTCCTCCATTAACTCTGTGGGGGGTAAAGAGAAGACAGGAAGGCAGATTCTTGCTCTTCCTACAGCCTCTCCTAACTTGTGTGTTCTTCCTCATTAATAAGTTTTGCCATCTTGACCACACTCTAATGTTGGTTGGCCACAACAGGCCTCAGTTTTAATCTGTGAAATGTTTCGGAGCATGGTATAATGGAAATGCACAACTCCAGGACTTCCCTCCCCGCAAAGTGGGAGCAATACTTGATGGATTCTCTGTGCTTGGGCAGGGAAGCAAGTAGGTGTTCATGCACACACTCGACTAACATATTGGCATAAAGGAAGTCCAGCAATGAAGAAAAGCAGAGACTGGATGCTTCTTTCCTTGACTTTGGTGTGAATGCTATTGGTAGTCCCAGCTAGAAGGGATCCATTGAATCAACAATGATGAGTCATCGTAAGTGTTGACTTCTCATTCAGCAACTGATTCTATGAGTTTACTCTAGCTGGGATAACCAGCAGGATTTAGGCTTTTAATTTAGGCTTCAGCCTAAAACAACAATCTCCTTATAGCACCACAGAGACTTAACAAATTTAATCTGGCATATGCTTTTGCAGACTCTAGCCTACTTCATGATATACACAATAAAGTGGGTTCCAGTCCATGATAGCTTATGTCAAACAAAACTTGTTAGTCTTTAAGGAGCCACAAAACTCTCTGTTGATTTTCCAATAATGGGATCCAAGGCAGCTCATAACATGAATTAAAATATGGATACCTCACAACATGCTGACTCCCTGCAGATTACTTCAACCTCGCGTTGTAAACGGTCACACTTCTTTGCAAAAATTCACCAGTAATCAAGAGCTAAAGGTGGAACTTCAGTTGGCTGAGGCGTAGGGATGGGGGGGGGTGATCAATGTTTTTGTGGTGTCCCAGCTCATAGCCACGCCCCCGCACACTGTGGCTATGCTCCCTACCCCACGTGCTGCAGCCCCACCCCATGTACCGCAGCCATGCCCCCACGCACCTTGGCCCTGCCCCCCTCTTGATGCACTCCACGCTCTGCTGTTGGGCTGAAGGTATGTTGTCAATAGTCAGTGAACTTTACAAACCGGTTTCTTTTTTGAGCCTCAATTCTGGCATCTATCCCCTGTGCCTGATCAGTCTCTATAATCTTTTGCCAGGACCCTTGACCTCCTCATGTGTCTCTTGCTCCCTCTATCCACTGACATTTGCCTTCTCCATCATCACATTCAACTGGCTTCTCCTTCCTGCAAAGGCATGAATTTAAGGGCCAAACTCAGAAATGGCCTTTGTGACCAGAACTCCCAGCATTCCTCAAAAAGCAAAAGGATTGTTTCTAAGATCCAGCCTGTCTTTGGAAGGGGAAGGAAACATAAATATGGCTTTGTTTGGCCCAACTTAGCAAAAATGTTTGCTTTTCTTCAGAAGTGTGTGCTTTAGTTTTAGGGACTTTCCTCCAACTGACACACTGAAGGTTACACCCAGCATGTCTCATTCCTCCCTGACATGTTATTGTTAAGGGCAAAAAAGACCCAATGTTGCCCCCAAATACCCCAAACACCCTCTAGAGGTTGTGTAGGGCATTTTTGCCAGGTTTTCAGGCCCCTTGGGACAATTTAGGTCCAGGAGAGGCCTTCTGCTGTCTCTAAGATTTCCTTGCTGTTTCAGGCCCTCCACGCTGTCTTCCTCCTTGCATTGTTCTGGGCAGGGGGATACACCAGAAAATCCAGTTAGTAGCAACCTCCTTGGTGGATTGCAGAAATGCGTTTTGCTTACATTACCTCAGAAAGCTTATGCGCTCTGTCGTAATTCTTGCTACACTGGAGCAGATGAGCAGCTAAATTGCAATCCTTTCTGTAGAGCTCCTGCAAACAAAACAAAACAAAAAAGCCCCAAAATCAATATAGACAGATAAACAGAATGAAAGAAGATTCAGAAGCCTGATTACTACAGCCAGCAAACTATGTGGATGTTACACCCTATCTTTTTCTAGGAAAGTGTGGAATATACTCCCTGCTTTAGAGACTAGTGAAGGGTCAGTAGACAAAGACTGAGTCTAGGGCCATTTCTGCATTAGACTGTTATAGTGCTATTATTCCACTTTCAACATCCTATGGAATCCTGGGGTTTGCAGTTTAGGGAAGGGCCTTTGAGGCCCCTCCCTAAACTGAAAACCCCAGGATTCCATAGGATTATGAAAGTGGAATAATAGCACTATAACAATCTAATGCAGAAATGGCCTAGGAATCTCAAGGACTTACATAAGACTGTAGGGACCTACATAAGACTGTGACTGGCGTGCCGTTCATGATATCCACAAGCATAGTTCCACCTTATGCTTGAGTATGTATTTTTTGTTCCTTACTCCCTCTGCAATGAATAAAGCCTTCAGGACTCACTGTGTTACTCTAATATTTCCACCAACAGCCATTCCATTTCTGGTGGGAAGTGAAGGGGGATTGGGGAAGAGTCTGCCTACATTCTCACAGACAGACACTGACTGATAACATCATCATCTGTTGGGACCTCAAGAGGATCTTGGCTGCTCTTGGTAAAAGATGTTCTAACTTTGCAGTTGGCTATGAGAACATAGACACTTCTTCAATCTCTCCTGCTCTCCACCAGCCATGGGATGGCTTTTAGGAGGTGGCCATCAAAGCAACACAGTGAGTCCTGAGGCTAGTGACAGGGCGTATGCACCTATGTGGGATCTTGGCTTGTGTGCATGTGTTTAGGAATGTCCCATTTTAACATGGCAATTGAGGAACAGATCAATTGTGGACCATGGCACTAGGGCCATTTCCGCACTACACTGTTATAGTGCTATTATTCTACCTTCAACATCCTGTGGAATCCTGGGTAGTTTACTGAGGCCAAAGAGCTCTCTGGCTGAGAATTCTAAATGTCCCTCCCTAAACTACAAACCCCAGGATTCCATAGGAAGTTGAAAATGGAATAAGAGCACTATAACAGTGTAGTGTGGAAATGGCCTAGGAAAAACAAGGGGATTGTCAAAGGTTGTATTACTATTATGAATAAGTATAACAATGACATGGATATGGCTTGAGTCTGCCCTTGGTCATGACAATCATATAATCATGGGCCATCTAGTAATACTATTTATTCTCATTGTTCAATGCAGTATTGCAAAACAAACCACTAATGCTTGAATGCATTATAAGCCCTTTATTATCCTGCACAACAATTTTGGTTTTCAAAATGTAAATCATAAGCAAAACAATATATGTTTTCACAGAACAACAACAACAACAACTACTACTACTGCTACCCATTACCACTACTATTGCTGCTACTACTACTTCGTCTTCTTCCCCTTCCCCTCCTTCTTCTCCTCTTCCTCTTCCTCTTCCTCCTCTTTCTCTTCCTCCTCCTCCTCCTCCTCCTCCTCCTCCTCCTCTTCTTCTTCTTCTTCTTCTTCTTCTTCTTCTTCTTCTTCTTCTTCTTCTTCTTCTATTATTTTCTGTCCCAGAAGCTCTTATTTTTACCCACAAATCTTATTTGGGAAAACTGAAAAGAACACTGATTGAAGGTCCTTTGAATACATGATTTTGATATCACAGACCATTTCCGCATGATGTTGCTGCCCCATGATGAGGACACATTGCTGTCAGCCTGTGAGTTGTGCATTTGCACGATGTTGTTGTGGACTCGCTGCCAACACATCCCCACTAATCAGGATTGCAGGTTATTCCATTACCAGAAAAAATCTGGTAATGGCCCCCGATTGTGCAATGCTCCCACTGCTGGAAGCCGTGCAGAAAGGGAAGAAGCGTGATTTAGGCGCTTCCTGCCCCAGTGCAGCATGGGAAGTGGTCGGCTGCACTGGGGAAGGAAGGAGCGTATCACTCGTGCTACCCTTCTGCAGGCAGCCAGCTGGGTGTGGACAGGAATGTTCAGGTCATGCTCCCTTCCCAGCAGTGGCACTGCTGGGATCATGAATGGGATGATGATGGAGAAGGATAAGATGTGGAAATGGCCACAAAATACATGGGCAAACTTGATTCATAGTTTTTTTCTTTTTTTCTACTCAGTATGGCCAATGCTCTTGAAAATTATGAATGGGCAACACCTCCACAAACTGAATATGCAACAAAGATTCATGTGGTGAAGGCAGTCTAATATTTCTTGAACTGGCGTGCATTATTGTTTGTTGTTCATAAACATCCTTTTAATGAGAACCCACCCCACCTTCTATCTCTGATGTCACCTACAGAATGCAGAAAATAGTCCAAATACATCTGAATGACTTATTCAAATGAGAGTTAAATTCAAGACAGTGAATTCAGAACTTCAAACAGCTAATAATGAAGGCTGAAGGGTTCATTCAGATGACCTCTTGAACTTGTGACTAAGTAAGTTGTCCTGATTTTGCAAGGACTGTTCCAATTAATCCTCTGTTGTCCCATTTTTCAGTTGTCCCAGTTTCAATCTCTTCCTTCCACTTTCCCTCTTTGTCCTCAGCTTACCTCAGTTGCTGCCAATTGAGTTCAAAATGCAAAAGTAGTTTGCACTGAGTGAACTCAGAAGCCAGGAGAAGAAAGTGGAGAATGAGCAGCCAGGGAGGGTCTGGCGATAACACTCCCCACAGGCCATATACCCATACCCTCTAACTGTCCCAATTTGGCAGAAATAATCCTGATTAATCTTCTGTTTTCCTACCTTTTAAGCTGCTTTTAAAATGTCCTAGTTTCCCCCTTCTCTTCTACTTTCTCCCTTTGTCCTCAGCTTACTTTAACTGTTCCAGACTGAATTCACAATGCAAAAGTGCAAAGTTACAAAAGCAACCTAAGTCATACTCAGATAAGGTTAGAATAAACATAAGCCCTAATGTGACTAGCTGAACATTCCTATTCTACTCAAGAGACGGGGCCATTTCCACACTAGACTGTTATAGTGCTATTATTCCACTTTCAACATCTTGTGGAATCCTGGGGTTTGCAGTTTAGGGAGGGGCCTTAAAGGCCCCTCCCTAAACTGCATACCCCAGGATTTCACAGGGTGTTGAAAGTGGAATAATAGCACTCTGTCTACTGCGGAAATGGCCAGGGTGCTCTGGTTCTTGAATGTTCATGGGAAGCTGGGAGTCAGAACTCCTCTGTCCAGCTTATGACCAAGCTTCCCTAAGGAAGGTGAAGCACGCAGCACCCTGCCCCCTCTCCATCAGTCCCGAAGTGTCTCTCTGTATGCCTTGTGGCATCCCATATTTTTATCTCAAAGCTTGCACAATTTTCCCCAAGCTGGTCATCCTCATTGGGCAATTGTCTATCTTGTCTTCTGTTGCTCTTCTATGACGCTGACTCTCAATAACTGTAAAGTGATGCCTGAAGGAAGTTGCCTTCGTGTACAAGATGCCTTTTTGCTAATGTAAGATTGCTTCCTTAGGATAAAAGCTTTCCTTAAAAGATCTTTTCTTCCCACTCTCCCTTCATGAGCCTTTGCTCAATGCATGCATGCATACGCATATAGGATTCTCACATCCTGCAGGAGAGAGGGAAACTCTTGGCAGAGGTGGAATAAGTGCAGTAATTTCTCACTAAATTACTGAGCGACATGGGGTAAGTTAGTAGCTGGTGATAGCTATCTCTCCTACTCAAGAGCAAGAGAAAGGGTTAGAGCCTGTTATACTGCCTTAAAAGAGGATTTGCCTCTCATGCAAGTCTCTAGAAGTGGTAATTTACTTTTTAAACAAATTGATGGCCCCCTACATTATTGAAAATAGAAAATACCTCTCCCCTCTCAAAATCTCAAGTGGATTTTTGATTCCTTGCTTTGGCATTTTCCATAGTCTGTATGGCCCCGGAGGGTCTCAGAAGCAGCACACAGGGCTTCAGACCCACTGAAGTTGCCCATCTTTGGTTTAGTCTGACCGAAAATTGTAGGTACTCCAGATACACAAGGTCAACTTAATGGGTGATAGATTACTTTTGTGGAAAAGCTGCTGTAACCTGCAGTAAATTCATTCGTCTTTTCCCTAACACCAGAAGGGAGGTTTGTTTCAGTTCATTAAAGAATTGTTACCAGCCATTTCCCTCTTGAAGCCCATGTTCCAGGAAAAATGAGAACTTTTACAATTATAATTTGATTGATTGACAATAGGTGCGATAATAACATCCTAGCTCCTTAATGGCAAGATGTTTTGAATATAATTTGTTCAAACTATTGAGACACGCAATAGTCATATGTACCAAATTCTTTTGCATGTAGCTTGAATTGGCAGCATTAAAAAAAATCCCACAATCCTGCAAAATTACCCAAGCAATTAATAATTTTAGCGATTTTCTCACTGCTGTGAGAAAGCCTTTGAAAAATCCAGTTTTTGAAGCCTATTTACAGTTTGAGACTTATTCTGCACAAAATTCACACATGGTTGGTTTGTACAAACAAGAGTATTTTCTGCATAGAAATATTATACACAGAAAAGGCTGCTTTCTATGCAAATCAACCACTCATGATTTTTTTGCCAAACTAGTTCCCAGCTACAGCATTTGCTCTGCAGGAAATAGCATTTTCTTCACTGAAAATTGCATTCTTATTCTGTGCAGAAAATACTGTTTTCTGTTCGAAGCAACCATGTGTGAATTTTACACGTAATAAGTTCAGAACTGCAAAGATTACACTCAGTCCAGGAATCAGTGTTTTTTGACATTCACAAATGTGTTTTTTGATCATCTTTCAATTATTTTCAAATATTCTTCCATCTCTACTCTCCACCCCCAGTGCAGAGTGGAATTCTGGGACGGTATGGAATTTGGTCTCAAACCAATGGAAATTACCTAGCACTACCATAAAGACTAACAAATGTATTAAGATATATGCCTTTAGGGATTATGGCTCACTCTTAAAATGTGTTAGTCTTTAAGACACCACCATTCTCTTATTGTTTTTGCTGCAGCAAAAGCTGCTGGAAAATGTAATTTAAGTTATCCTAGGATCCAAGCCAATGTGCCACAAAGAGGACAAACAGAAATCAAGAGAAGCCTCTAGCCAAATTCTAAACATGTCCCATGTGCTCCACAAAGGACAGACTGATGCTGTTTACTGCATGGGTAGAGCCATTGGGAGTCAAACCTAAGTAACAACAAGAATAATTATTTTGACTTGATGTGCTGGTGGCAGATGTGATCTTCTTGCCCAAATGCTGTTATTTGTTACTGCCACCAAGAAAACCTTTAGGCTAGATCCATGCATGTAATTAGCATTCTGATAACTCCTTGAAAATGTAACTTGGGGACAGTTTAGCATTACTGCCTGTCCTTGGGCTGTCATTTTTTTTTTAACCCCAAATCTTTGTATGGCATTTAACACTGCCCTGCATAGCCTCGGGACAATCTAACAAGTTTAGATTGGTGCGCCATGTGCTTGGATCACAAAGAAGTCCCGACAGTGTGAATAATGGCAACACTATAACAAATATTGAGCAGGGAAAACTGAAAGAATAAAGTATATTTCCTGATGGTGAAAGGCTTTGCACTGTATGTTAGATTTATGAAAAAGAGACAATGGTATATTGGACATTATGCTGAGCTGCCCTTTTAAACATTTTCTCTGAAGCAAGTCATCTTAGTTTTGATGGTATCAGCATATTTTTGGGGCTGCAAACTTCTTTCAGTTTCCAGGTTATATTTCAGTTATAAAGAAAACAATTTGCTGTGGAAAGAATTTGTTATAAACATATGACATATATAACAAAAACTGTACTAGGACTATAGCAAAATGAATGATCCCTGTATTCTTACAGAAGAAGAAGATTAAACTTCTGAGGGTAGTTACTGGTCCAGACAAGTGGAACCGTTCAAAACTGAGCAATTAATAAAATGGAAGAGCATGGCAGCTATTGGCGCTGCATTGTTTCTCATCCCGCAATCCATAACTCCATAGCTTTATTTTCATACATGATCATGACAAATAGCCACTGTTCAAAGTACTTACATTATCTTCTGACAATTTGTCAATTGTCACCTTGGCTTCTATCAAATGGTTATTGAGGGCAATTATTTCGTGGCTTAAAGCTCTTTTTTCTTCTTCATAATGTTGACTCTGCATACAAAAACAATTCAATCAACATTTTCCCCCTTACAAAACATATACTCAAGTATTGTTTTCCAAGTCAAAGAGAAATTGTATGCAGTGCCATTGCTTTCATTCCTATATTTCCTGTATATATTTCATTACTTTCTTTCCTGTATTTCTTCCTGAATGATGTCCACATTCAAACTCAACAGCATATGAAGAAAGATGAAAGCCTGTGGTTCAAGAAATGAAACACAGCTTGGGGAATGTTCACATATGGGTTCAATCTGAATGCAATGCTGGACATGTGAACTTATCATAGTCTGTAAAACACATATAGAACCTTTATTGACTATAAAGTATATTTAGTTTTCCTCTTACTCTATCACCCATCCATAATGTACAAATAAGATACAGATAAATCAGGTCACATTCAAGCTTTGGCCCCTAAGCATGGCTACATTCAGAGTTTGGAAAAGTTACTTATCTGGACCAAACCACCCAGAACAGCTTCCCCCATCATGCCCATGTGGTGTCATCCTTCCTAATCTCCTTTCTAGGAACCCATGCTTGTTCATATACCAGCTCTCTCATCCATATGAAGATTTCCTGAGCTCCAAATCTGCTGCATAACTTGGCTAAGGAAAAGTATTTGGGATGAAGGCAAATGTATGTGAATGCCAGCACAGGGCAATTATCTGTGAATTTGCTCATCTTAATCATGGTCTTCTTTCATCAAACTAATCTGAGAACATAATAGACTGAAGCATCCTAGACTTCCAGATTGAGATTGTTTTGAGATCTTCTGGGAGGTCCTGCTTGCTATCCCACCACTCTCACAGATACATTTGGTGTGAACATGGGAAAGGGCCTTCTCAGTGGCTACTCCCATGGTCTGGAACTCTCTTCCAGAGAGACTAGACTGGCACCATCCTTACTATCTTACTATCTTTCTGCAAGCAGATAAAAAATGTTTTATACCAGCAGGCCTTTGAGAATCGATTTTTCAAGGGAAATTGGCCTTGTGCAAAGCACTGCTTTATCTCTTGCTGTTCTTGTTTTAATATGTTTTAACTGGTTTGAAATTCTACAATGGTGTAATTACTTTCTGAATTTTGCATGCTGTGAATTTTAACTATGTTTTAACCGTTGTAAGCTGCCAAACTGGGGAAAAGGTGTGACATAAATAAATATAACAACAACAAGAATAGCAACTTCTGCAACTGAGTTCTCAGTCTTTCTTTTGGGAAAGCAATAAAAGCTCAGCTAAATGACTGCAGGAGTGCAAGGCAGAATGACACTTCATTTTGCATGGGAAGAACTGCAGGTGCAGTTAGCCTCTCATCTATGTCTGTATCTATTTCTAATCTATCTGTTCTAATCTAATCTATTTGAATGAAGAGGAGGGCAAGCCTTCTTCATGAACTACTAGCATTCTGTGTGCAGAGTTAGAGAAGAAAGAGCCTGATGGAGAGGCAAGGGGGATCTCTTGGTCCCAGCACTAGCCCAGCAAACCACTGGCACTCAGCAGGAAGCCTAACACCTTTCCTAATCTGAAACTTTTGGTAATATCTGTAAGAGAGATCTGACATTCAATTTTAAATAACAGTGGCATCCTATTAGAGAGTTATGGCAGTTTAAGTCCTACTAAAGACACCTTAACTCACTTTTTTTTTTTTGGTCATTAGGAAGTCTGGGAATCTGTGCTGATCAAAAACTACTCCCAAACCCAGCTCTTCTCAGCTGCAGCTTCTCCCCTCAACATGACCATTTCCTCATGGCTGGAGAGCAAGACAAATGATAGGGAAGCACCCAGCTATTTTCCTATAGCTGGAGATACAGCAATGGCATCATTCACAGGGACCTCCAGAGGACTTCCATGAAGTCCCAGAGGATAACTGTCACTGTGCATACAACTACAGGAAATTGTCCGGATGCTTCTCTGTTGCTTTCCCTGGTCCTCATCAGCCATCATGAGTGTGTATATTTGAGGGAAGATGTAGCAGTGAAAATGTCAGTTTTGGGAGACAGGAGACATCTTGAAATTACTCAGGTGTGATACATCTCCTAGACCAGGATCTCAGCCAAGGTCTTGGCTTGGCATCCTCCTCTTATCAGTAGATATCACTAGGATGATTCTTAAGGTTAGGATGCAGGATAAAAGGTTCCTGGGAAGCTCCCTTTTACCTCAGAACAGGCATAGTATCACACCCTTTGTACCTTGCTTTGCCCAGAATCCTGACCCTGAAAGGGAATGCTACAAAAACAGGTGGTTTTGTTTGTCTGGGTATTCTGAACTCTGTCAGGGTTGGCAAAGTATGTCCTAGGGTGGAAAACTGGCCCCCAGACCTCTGGTGCTTGCCCACAACTGATGTAGATCAGTCATATATAGCGAATATTGCCTGCCAATAAAATATTTTCTTTACCTCTTGTTATTATCCTTTCTACTCACCCACCCCAAATTGCAAGAATTCTTGTGAAAATAGTCTTGTGCTTTGCTCTAACAAGGGATTTGCCAAGACTGTGGAGACTACAAAGACGAAATTAGATTAGCCATTTCATGGCTTGTATGCTGAATGTGCCTCATCTGCAACACAGAGTGTGAGTCTTGAAATAAGAGGGTAAAAGATCTTCAAACCATCCTATGAGAAAAGGAGATGAATGTATTTAGCCCGGAGGAAAGAAGACTGAGAGGTGATATGATAGCCATCTACAAATATTTGTAACATAGGAGTTTTTGAATAGAAGGGTAGAATTCAGTGGATTTATTTGCAAGAAAGAAATTTGGCTAAACATCCTGATAGTAAGAGATGTTTGACACTGGGCTGTACTTCACCGGAGGTATTTAACAAAGGGTGTGGTCTTGTGTCTAAGATACTGTAGCTGTGGATTTCCTATGGCAACAGGAGGAAGGATCTGAGGAACCTTGGAGCCCATTCAAACTCCACCATTCTAAGATTGTAAATGTTGTGGAATCAAAAATATGTATTCTGTGTTCTATCCCCTCCTCCCAAATTTTCCAGAGTTGATTTTTCAGATTTCTTCATGCTGGATTGAACAAAAAGAAAATCCCCAAGGAATACATGCAAAATGCAGTGAGGGGCAAATTCCTACTCTTTGATATAGTCAAGGTTAAATGCCGCCCCCCTCCCATGCATCTGCTGTGATGTTCTTTTGCAGATTATACAACAACAACTATAGCAACAAATATAAAGTATTCCACTATCCATTACACACATCATTCCACTATCCATTACACACATCACAACTCCATTAGGGTGAGTGTTGCTTCTGCTAAGTGTTCTGCTATGGGTTGCAGAAGTGCTAATGGAGCAATGCTGGTTCTTGTAATCTTCCTTTAGCATAACACTGCATATAACCTACGATCCATTTTCCTGCTCTCCTGCTATTCAGCTTTTGCCAGCAAACCTCTTTGTATGATAATAACTGGGATATTTAATCTGTCAGTAAGTTGAATGAGTGGTAGAAATGGAAAGTTATGTTTCAGTTCAGATGGAGAAACTGGATGGAACAGCCTGATACATCTTGAGGGTCATGGCTCCTTATTTTCTAAAAACCTAATTGCACCAAGGCACAAGAATTGTAGAGCTGCTTCACCCATTCTTTTTAACATATGTTCTAGGATATTCTTAACCCTCACCCTCGCCCCCAGAATCATGCTTTGCTGCCAAATTCACACAGTATTAGAGCTACAAAGTAGGCGTTCTATGACATGGTCACCTGAAGAGCTGTAACCAGTCACCAAGACCCTTCACCACAGTCATAGTTATGAATGTGTAACTATATCTTGTCTCCTGTCCTAACCTGACTCCCCCAAACCCACCTTAACAGTCAGTAGCAGCAACAGCCAATGGAGGTCTGTTCTGGTGGTAATTGGGGTGAAGCAGGGCAATGTTTCCAACCCCTTCCTTCCAGCATTCTCCAGTGTGATGAGGAATTATGACAGGGATTCTGCTTCTGGTTGTCGCACTGGAGAGAGCTGGCAGGAGAGGGTTGGAAACATAATTCTGCTGGGCCCTGATCTCCAGAGAACAGATCTCTATTGCTCAATGGAGCTTCTGGCTTTTAAGTTAGATTTTTTGGGGGGAGCATTTTTGATTGTAGCAATAGTGACACAGTTGTGAATACGTCTCAATATGGAGTGGTTAACAGACCCACGATTCTAGGTTACAAATCTGTAGCTGCAATGTACAATGCCGGTCAATGTCCCTGTGGTTGCCCCTCCCATTTTTTCAGATTTTAAAAAAAGGGTAGAACAAAAATTGTCCCAAGGTCTTTGGTCTTGGTGTATTTTGTCCCCCTGCCATCCAGAGTAATGCATTGGGGGGAAACGACTCCTGCTGTTTTGAGCACTGACAAGTAACTGATGCATTCTGGTGATCAGCAGACTGTAGTATTCTCTGAGTCAGGTAGGAGCAGGCATGGTAATTTTCAGTGGGTTCAAGAAATACAAGCAGTGTAAAGTCACCAGTGTAAAGTCAATAATCTGGAATTCCTCTAGGATCAGAAAATACCCCAGAACTCACTCTATGCAGTTTTTTTTTTAAATAAATCACTTGGACAAGAGTTAAACATTTTAAGCAGGTGTCTAAAGAGAGAGAAATTAGGCATGCAGGAAATGGGTTTGCAAACACAGGTGCTACACAGGTGCACTTTAGCTGCAGCAGCCCATGCTTTCTGTCATACAAATGTGAAGCCACCAATTAACCTCAATGGGATAAAATGGAAAGGTGGTGGCGGTGATAATAGGGAAATAAGCAGCTCCTTTTAGACTAACTGGTTTATGTCAACACATATCAACCCAGTTGCCCCCAAAAGCTATTGATATCCGCAAAAGCTCATGCTGAATTAAACCTGCTATTTTCATTATCCAACAAAACAAGAACTGCCAATTGGAACCCACGTTCCAAGTGCAGACCCACTTTTCTCAAGCTTTGGTTTGGCCAACTTTGACTTGTGTATTTGTGTCTTCAAAACTGAGAATAAAGTTTTCTTCCTTTCCTGCTCTCTTTCAGCACATGTGCAATTCTTACAATTTTTTATTTTCTGTTTTAATTCAAAACAAAACAAACATCAAAACTCCTTAGGTACTTAAGCTGCTTTGAGTCCCCTTGGGGAGAAAAGCAGGATAAAAATAAAGATAATAATAATAATAATAGTAACAACAACAACAACAACAATAATACTTAAAATTGCTAGCTCTATTTCTGTATATTTATCCACTTGCTTAGGAAGAAATATCAGGCCATTTCCGCACTAGCCTGTTATAGCACGATGATTCCACTTTCAACATCCTCTGGAATCCTGGGGTTTCCAGTTTCGGGAGGGTCCGGCCGGCCCAGGATTCCAGAGGATGTTGAAAGTGGAATCATCCGCTATAACAGGCTAGTGCAGAAATGGCCTCAGTGAAATCAGTGATGCTTACCTTTGAGTAGACATATAGGAGAATTTCCATGTCAAGAAAGCTTTCATTGCATTTTGTAACAATATTCACTTTTGTTTACATTGCACATTATTTGCGCAATGTAAAAAAATGCACACATCTCTTTTAGTATTTACTTCTGACTGAATACACACACACGTTACTTTTAAGTTCTGTAGCATCATCTCTCCACTACAACCATCAGAATATGTGGCATTATTTGCACATTTATATAACGCTGTTCATCAAAGGAGATCAAGGCAAGGCACATGGGTCTCCTTTCTATCTTATTTGTACAACATCCAAAGAGGTAGGTCATGCTGAGAGGTATAGTGGCAAGTCCAAAGTTACAAAGTAAGAATCAGCAGTTTAAACACTCTTACCAGTCTAACAACTAAAACAAACGGATATTTCTACATCTAGCTGACAGCATTGCTGCAGCAGCTTCTGATGGCTAAAAAATGTTTCTTCAAGAAACATCCAGTCCCAGTGGCTTCAGTGTTACTCAGGCAGTGCACCTGTTCTGGGTTTTAGTCCAAACTTTAAAGAAGCTCTTCAGAGTGCTGAATCTTATCCTGAAAAGAAGCTTGGTATCTTGGATAGCTTCTTTGAAGCTGAGACTAAAATTCAAAAAGGATTTACCACACCCTGACCTTGGAGCCACCAGCCAGTCCTGAGAAGCCCATTTTTCTGAGGAGACTGAGCACTTGCTCATTTCATCTCTGGGTCTCCTTATAATGATATATCACTTTCATGACTATTCTTTGCAGCCCCTGCACAGAGACTGAATACAGTCATCTCTCCACATTTGTGGGGCTTAGGGATGCAGGGCTCCTGAGAAAGTGGAAAAACCACAAATATCTCTAAGCCTCCCAAGTCATATTTAACACACACACAAAAAAGCATGATCCATAGATTCAACCCCTCATGGATTCAAATATATAGTATGCAATACATTTGAATTCATAGTGGGATTCATGCCAGCCACCCAGTTCTGCCATCAAAGCAATGGGGCTCTTTCGCAAGGCAGAAGTGGGTGGCTGGCACAACTTGCTGCCGCTTCCATTGCTGCCTGATGCCATTTTTAATATGGACTTAAAGCCTCACTTTGTGTTTGCAATCTCTACTGTTCTCATAAGGTTTGCAGAGAGACTGTGAAAACTAGGTGAGACATATAGGTCTCTATTAAAAATGGTGTAGAGCAGTAATGAAGGCAGTGGAAGATAATCAGCAAATAATCAAATCTGTGGAAGTTAAATGTAAGAATGTGGAGAGACATCTGTAGCGTGCCGTTTGCACTGAACATGACAGAAGAAATGGCTTGATGCTCAAAACTCTTGTGGAAATGAGGGAGTAGGCAAAGAGCTTTGCGTGGAATTACTGTAGGGTACATGCACACACAGAAGGTGTTTGGAAACTCCACAGATAGACAGTACAATTCCACAGAGTTTCTGTGGCTACACAATGGAATGAAACAATAGAAAACCTCGCAGGGACATGCCATATTGGAGCTTCTCCAGCAAACTTTGTATGCAAGCTTCCTGACCCAAGGGCTCAAATTTAGAGCCTGCAAGAATTACTTTTTGACTATAGCTCTCAAAATCTCCCAGTCTGCCTGACAACACTGGCTAAAGGACTTTTCCAAAGCCTGGCCAAGCCAACAAGACAGAGAAGATCCATGTTTGCACCTCATTGCACCTTTCTTTTTTGGGATGAAACAGCTGTTCCATTGGGAATCATTCTGAGGCATCTAAAGTGGACACAAAATGGACAGAAGCTCCATGGAATCAATGGGATTTATAAAAGCACTGACTTACCATTCATCAAAATGATTCACTGGGCCCAATCTATTTGGGACTAGCAACTGGATTTAAGAGAAGAAGATTTTTATTACAAAATGCTGGCCATTTCAGTTCTTTGTCAGAAGCAGGACTTCTTCCTTTGAGAAGCTGATGGTTTCTTATTCCTCACTCTTCTGTTGATTAAAATGAACCGCAATAGGCCAACTGGAGGCTCCTCCAAACTCCCAAATATCTTGCATATGTCAATATAAAACAGACTTCCATTATTGGGCTTTGCATCACTGAATACTGACAGCAATAGGAGCTATTTGTCCTGTGGATCCTGAACAAATATCAGGGTTAATTATCTGGGTGTGAAGAGCACAGGGTGATGATAAAAAGGAGATTATTAAAATTGAAAAGTGGTAAATTGCTCATGCTAGGCAGCTCTTGGGTGATTTTAAAACACACCAGGGCATGCTTTCTGATTTGTTTCCAGGAAAAAGAAACTCTCCTTCTCCCTCTCTATCTCTTATGCACACATACCAATTGAATTTGCCTTGTATGCATTAACTGAAGAGGGGCAATTACTGTGATGGCAGGGTATGTTGCTCCCCTTTCCCAGCAAATTCATAAGAAGTGGGTTGAAAATGGTAAGATGTTATCTTGATTTTACATTTTTCAGAAAAAAGGAGCTCCTGCCTGGTTTCAACTAGCAGTGCAATTCCAAGGGGAGAAGGCAACAGAATATCAATGCAATTGGCAAGTTATTAGCTCAGCAAACTGGCTCAGAACATTTTTTTCCTTTTTGGTCTATAAATGAACTGGTGCTCAAAACAGACCAGGTCCAGGAGAAAAGATGCACCTGTCTCTTTTCTTCCAATTTCCCTCGGATGTTAATTTGTAAGGTTATGGGAGTTGGACACCTCAGATGAGTGTGTACAACAGAAATGTTTATGTTGAGAAGAACTGAGGAAATGACCCAGACAGCAATTTAAAGGAATGCCACTGTAGTCAGGTGGACGGACTTTGGGCTCGTACATCTTCTTTGTATCTTCCCTCTAGTAAGAGGAGATCTAATTGCCAAAGAGAGATCCATCCATCCCCCTGCACAACTGAGGCTTAGAAAAAGGTGGAGTTAGGGTGAACATGATTAAATGTTAAAGAACTGGGCATTTCTCAGTGTGTCTCAATCAGTGTGCAAAAACATCTTGGGAGCTGGAGAAATGTTGGTTGAAACAGATCATCATTGCATTGCAAGATAACCAGTTGAGGATTCTCCTGTCTCTAAGAGAGTTCTCTTCTCTTGTTCAAGAGTGGGACACCAAGCTATGGGTGTGACCAACATCTCCATAGGGAAGAGCACATTGAACCCAAAACTCTGTGTGGTCTCAGTGACAACTTGCATGTGTGTTCATGTTACAATGGTGAGCTTTTTATTATAATTAACACAAATCAGATGCTGTCCTGGTAGGATGGAGTACTGGTGGTGGCAAGTGTTAACAAAGCTGGATCTTCAGACGGTAAGTCTTAGTGAGATCACAGCTCCTTCCCATTTCTACCTGGAATCTCTCACTGGGACTGCAACTGTGTAAAAACCAGGAAAGCTGGTGGATGGAGCTCCTGCAGTTGTCCACTGTCATGAGAGATACAATGGCTGCTCTGTCCAGCCTTGATCCTCAGGGACAGCTGCTCCTCTGCTTTCTGAAGGGCTCTTTCTTTTGTTCTCCACTTTGCTGTCTTCTCCAATGGGTACCAAAGGTGTACTCTCTTTCCTTTTTCTGCAAATTATTTGTTTCTCCATCCATCCTTCCTCTGTCCTTCTCCACAAGGCTTCTTCTGAGCTGAATAGATGGCCATTTTGGCAATGAATATGTTTCTTGCACCTGGCAGCATCATGACAGACAAGCAGGATGGCTGTTATACAAAAAAGAGCAGTGGGGGAGGCCAAGGATGTGGGGAGACCCCTCAGTTACTACAGCCTTATTATGTAAGTGCTGCATTACATTTTGGCAAGATATCTTTTGTGAATTTGTGCAAAATATATCTTAGCAGAACTAGTATCATTTTTGTAGCTAAACACACAAAGTGTAAAGTTCAAGCTTGATTTCCTCTAAGACTCCATTCATTTGTAATTTTAGCAGTCCATAGTATCTGCAGAACTCTGCTCTAGCACCACATTTCAAATGAGGTGATTTTCCTCCTGTCATCTGTTTTCAGCATTCACCTTTCTCACAGAAATCAGAAATACTATAGAAAATGCTATGGGATGCTTATTTCTACTAATATCCAAGTCCTTGCTGAGATCATTAAAATGCTGTGATAGTTAGAGACTGTTGAATTAAACGGTGAGTTTGAAGCCAGTAAAATAATGAATTTGTTCCATTACCTCATTCTATTAAGCGACATCTTCATAAATATTTACATAACTTTGGTAAAACAATTGGAGATTGCTGAACAAGTCCTAATCACATTAATTTACCTTAGCAAATACAGTCAAGCAGCAAAAACAATGCTTCTGCTTTGTAATTTGTGACCAGGAAATGCTAAGCTTTAAACAGAGGTGGGCAATTAATGGTCCTTTAGTTACTACTGGACTACAGATCCCATCAGCACTGACCACTGGCTATATAGGTGATGGGATATGTAGTCCCACAATCATACCTTGCCCATTCCAACTTGTGCTTCTTTTACTACACCATCCAATACATATTTACCCATACATATATATCAGTGAGTTCAATCAGACTTACTCCTACATAAGAGGATAAAGAATTTAAAGACAAAGCAGCTTATTTCACTGTAGGCTTCTGACACTCTTATAACAAATATTTCTCTTTTCATCCCTAGTGAACTCAGAACATTTCCACACTACACTGTTATAGTGCTATTATTCCACTTTCAATATCCTGTGGAATTCTGGGGTTTGTAGTTTACTGAGGCCAAAGAGCTCTCTGGCTGAGAGTTCTAAACGCCCCTTCCTCAGGTGCATGCCCCAGGATTCCAGAGGATGTTGAAAGTGAAATAATAGCACAATAATAGTGAGGTGCGGAAATGGCCTCAGTGTGATTTATATCAATGTAGACATGTGTAAAGTTACGCTGAAAAGCTATCTCACTGCTTCCTCCTCCATCCCACATGCTTCTACCTGTTTTCTCCCACAGCTACAAATATTAAATCACCAACATAATTTGCATCCATAAATATTCCAATGTATTTTCCCCATTCAATAAATAATAAATGTCTGTCATCCTTTCATGAATAAGTTCATTGCATTAGTTTTCCCAGCATGTATGAATAAAAGTACAGCAAGTGACCTTTCACTTACACAGAGATAAACTCTTATAATAAATATTTCTCTTTTCATCCCTGCTGAACTCAGTGTTATTTCCATCAATACAGACATGTGTAAGGTTACACTGAATATCTATCTCACTTTGCTTCCCCCTCCATTCCATATACTTCTACTTGTTTTCTCCCATGGTTACAACTATTAAATCACCAACAAAATTTGCATCCATACCTGTTCCAGTGTATTTCCCCCATTCAATAAATAATAAATGTTTGCCATCTATTCATGAATAAGTTCATAGCATTACAGTTTTCTCAGTGTGCATCAGTAAAAGTACAATTTATCCATGACCAAACCTGACGTGGTTTGGACAGCCATTTGTTGACCATTTGGTACATTTTCATGCTTCCAACTTTCTTTTTTCCTTAAAGCATTTTTGCTGTTATTAAGAAACATTGCAGTGGACAGTTGCCAACTTTTCCCATCACTCATGCCTTTAACAGCAGTCTGGAATGATGGTTTCTCTACCTTTTCAGTTCCACAGAGGGTGAAGCTTTGTATGCTAGTTACGACGTGCAAGCAAAAAAGCAAAAACAGCACCCCTCAACTTTCTTGCTGTAGATCAGTGATGAGCAAAGTGCAGTCCTTAGGGAGGTCTGGTCACCTCTATTTTAAATTTTGGGGGCATTTTTGGCAGTCCATGCAGAAATAGTCTTTAGACTGAGGGATTGAGGATCTTTTGCCATTTGTCAGATAACTTATTTTGTCTGGGGTCCTTTTAATCACCCTCTTGTTGCCAGGGCATCCAATTTGGGACCAGCTGTAACATTGCACATCAACACTCCACTTAGGCATTCTGAAGTAATAGAATCATAGGATATTTATATGGGAGAATGAGCAGGCTCTCTGTTAGTCTTTCAGGCTTTTTATTATATACAGTCATAGATATATGCACACACCCACTCTCCTTAAGAAGAAACATAGACATTTCCATGTCTAGGCACATTACTTGCATTATGTTACAGTATATAACTAGTCTGATGTTACATTTTTCTAAGGACTGAATCTTTGTACCATTTCTCTAGCAGGCTTCTGTACACATAGAGGGACACTGCCATCTTAAACATGTAGCCATTTTTCCACTAAGGAATACTCTTTCTTCTGTTAAGGAACTATATATAATTGCAAAGTCAAATAATTATCACCCAGTCAGCCTGGCATCAGTACCCAGAAAGATCCTGGAGCAGATCATTAAGCAGTCAGTTTCTAATCATTTAGAAAGCAACGCGGTAATCACGAGAAGTCAACATGGATTTCTCAAAAATAAGTCATGCCAGACTAATCTTATCTCTTTTTATGATAGAGTTACTGGCTTGATAGATGAAGGGAATGCTGTGGATGTAGCATACCTTGATTTCAGTAAGGCCTTCGACAAAGTTCCCCATGACATTCTTGCAACGAAGCTAGTAAAATGTGGGCTGGACAGGGTTACTGTTAGGTGGATTTGTAAGTGGTTGACCGACCGAACCCAAAGGGTGATCACAAATGGCTGCTTTTCATCCTGGAGAGAAGTGACTAGAGGGGTGCCACAGGGTTCTGTCCTGGGCCCAGTGCTGTTCAATATTTTTATCAATTACTTGGATGAAGGAATAGAGGGCATGCTCATCAAATTTGCAGATGATACCAAATTGGGAGGGGTTGCTAATACGCCAGAGGACAGGATCAAAATTCAAAAAGACCTGCATAGATTGGAGAGCTGGGCCAAGGCAAACAAAATGAAATTCAACAGAGAGAAGTGTAACATCCTACACTTAGGTAGAAAAAATGGAATACAGAAATATAGGATGGGGGACACGTGGCTGGATAGCAGTGTGTGTGAAAGGGATCTAGGAGTCTTCATAGACCACAGGCTGAACATGAGTCAGCAGTGTGATGTGGCAGCCAAGAAAGCCAATGCAATTCTTGGCTGCATCAATAGGAATATGGTGTCTAGATCGAGAGAGGTACTGGTACCACTCTACTCTGCTTTGGTTAGACCCCATCTTGAATACTGTGTCCAGTTCTGGGCACCCCAATTCAAGAAGGATATTGACAAGTTGGAGCAAGTCCAGAGGAGGGCAACCAAAATGGTGAGAGGCCTGGAAGCCATGCCCTATGAGGATAGACTTAGAGAGCTGGGTATGTTTAGTCTGCAGAAGAGAAGGTTAAGAGGGGACATGATAACCATGTTTAAATATTTGAAGGGATGCCACGTAGAGGAGGGAGAGGGTTTGTTTTCTGCTGCTCCAGAGAACAGGACAAGGAGCAATGGATTCAAGCTGCAGGAAAGGAGAT
Source organism: Ctenosaura bakeri (assembly GCA_948474755.1). Taxonomy (NCBI): domain Eukaryota; kingdom Metazoa; phylum Chordata; class Lepidosauria; order Squamata; family Iguanidae; genus Ctenosaura; species Ctenosaura bakeri. The sequence continues at coordinate 219,119 of CAOLHI010001871.1, read as the reverse complement.
TCCACCTGAACCTCAGGAAGAACTTCCTGACGGTCAGGGCTGTCCGGCAGTGGAATATGCTGCCTCGGAGTGTAGTGGAGTCTCCTTCCTTGGAGGTTTTTAAGCAGAGGCTTGATGGCCATCTGTCGGGAGTGCTTTGAGGGTGTTCCTGCACAGCAGGGGGTTGGACTGGATGGCCCCTGGGGTCTCTTCCAACTCTACATTTCTATGATTCTATGATTCTATATACATCGCTAAACAGGCATTTAAGCAGTTAATATTCTTAGTGCTATATTCAGCAGCATCCACTATAATAGCTACCAGAATGGGAAATATATCTATTTAGGACAGCCTAGTTCAGAACAAAGATTTATCTCTTTTGCTAGCATATCTGGTTTATCAGCTCAGAACACTATAGCTGTTATCAACAGGATTCTTCTATGTTAGAGGTGGACTTCAGTCTCCTGACTTCTTTTTCCTTCCAGCTTGTTTTATATCTTTCCTAGCTTAAAGGGCCAATACATCTGGTCCAATGAGATAGGAGACTGCTTACTGCTTCTCATTCATACAAACCATTAGTCTCTTCCCCTACAGTGATATTACATCAGGTAGTGCTAGATCTTGGCTTCTGGCTGTCTTCCATCAGATTACATCAGCCTGCTGATTGCATCAGCTGTTGCTCTATACATGGCATATGCTATGAGCTTATTATCCATCAAATCATATTGTTTATATTATTATATCTTGTTTATACTTGTGTTGGTATTCTGCCTGGAACTAAGCTATCTCTAAGCTCCTAGTAATATGTGCATATTTTGACATACACTGCATTATATTTTATATACTTTATATGCCTTATAAACTCATATTTATATTTTCTGGCACTTAAATTTCACAAATTTTAAACCAAATTAGCACACAGCTTGTACCAATGCAACATTCAGAAGATTCCTGGGATAAAAAAATAGTCCTCCAGACTGACCACAGCAGCCCACCACTCCTGTAGAATTGCAGTGGGCAACTGTGAAGAGGGGAAGAATTTTGTAACCTCCTCAACCAAGTGTGTCAAAATATCTTGTTTTTCCTTATGTTTCCAAAAAGAGGGCAACAGAAAATAACACCATGTCACTTCCTATAGTCATTTTGAACTAGAAACAGCGGAAACAAAAGGTGTATGAGAAGGGCGGGAAATTATAAAGGATTTGGGGAGGAGATTTTGCATATTTGAATTCATTGATCTCCCATACAGGATTCTGGCCATCATCATCATCAGTTTATATCCCACTTCTCCCCCAGTTTGGGACTTGAGGCAGCTTACAATAGTTGTTGTTGTTGCTGCTATTTTTATTATCGTTATTATTTAAAACATAGTTAAAAATTAACATCACAGAAAAGTTGAAAAGCAATTAAACCATCGTAAACTTGAAACCAGTTAAAACCAATTAAAATTGGAGAGGCTGAGACTGCCAATAGCTCCTCCTCTCCTACAAAGCAAGTGCCTCCCTTTTTGGCAAGACGAGCTGATCCCAGAAAATTTAATTTTGAGACAAGTAATCCCATTCAATATGGTCCCAACTCCTCTAGACATGTTGGACTGTTTATGGATTTCGCCTTTAGCCTACCTGAAAAGCACTGTAGCTGGAAATCATATCAAAGAGTTTGGAGACAGCTTAAATACTAACAAGGTTTATTTAGTATCAGCTTTTCATGGATTCCATTAAGAGGGCTGCAGACCACAAAGCCTATGCCTAATAAAACTTGCTAGTCTTTTAAGGTGCTCAGATTTCCAGGGAATAGCCAGGTTAGCCTGATGCAACAGAAATAACAGCAGTCTATTATGTCTACCTGTCCCCCTAGGAAATGTTTGAAAACCTTAAGCACCTTAGGTAGAATGTGCTTAGTGATACACAAACACACACACACACACACAGGAGCAGCCAGAAAGGTAATAATGAAAGGCACTAATTGACTGTCCTCTAATTATTTTTTTTTAATAAACAGTTTTTAAATGGCATGTTCTACAAGTCAGTTAAGCTCTGTGCAGTTTGAACTTTTCTTTTACCTAAATGTATGATTACCCAAGTGATTTGAAGATCCTTTGGAATATTTGGATAAACAGGGTTATGCAGTGCTAGCCTTTTCTGTGCACAGCAATGGCAAGGTCTCATGAAAGAGATTCCAGAGCTTAGAGGAAAAATGTTCACTGAAGCCTCTAAAAATCTTAAATAGGGAAGGCAATGAATCCTGCAACTCGACTTCTTGCTCAGAGAAAGTAAGTGGCATAGCTGTAGCCCAGCAGTGGAAATTGTGTGGCCTCCCAAAGCTTGTTGGATTATAACTCCCAGCATCCTCACCTTTGGCTATGCTGACTAGGTCTGATGGGAATTGCAGTCTAACAACATTTGGAGGGCAGCATGATTCCCACCTCTGTATGCAGTCTGCAAAGCAAGGATGAAGAAGCAGATGGGGTTGGGGAGCAACCTGGCCCAGGATCCCAGCGGCAGGGCCATATACTGAATCCCAGCCTCTTCCATGTCATTCAGCCCCGCCACATCCTTAGCATTATTTTTCTCTTCTCTGTGCAGCGAGATACAGAGGGTTTTGATCTCTCTCTCTGCACTGAGAATACACTTTACCATCTGTGATCTCAGGTTAAAAAAAAGAAAAATGAAAAAAAATGCACATTAAAAAATGCACAAGCACACTTCAGGCAATGGCAGAATGAGTACCAAAATGTATCCATTTGAAAAAATGTGCAAGAAATGTCCATCCCTTTTGAACAATATGCACAGAAAGGCATACACCCTTCCATGTGAAGAAAAAAAAGTTTGAAATCCAAATTGCAACAGGAAAATAAAAATCTCAATGACACTGAGCTTGACAGATTTGTACAGTCCTAATGCTAGCCCTTCATGCGAGGTAGGGGGAGGCAGAGATTAGGATCTGAAACAGTCATGACCAAGTATGTCATTTGGGTCCTTTGATCCACAGAAGAATCCTACTGCTCTTTAACTTAGTGAGTTACAGCTCTGGATGTGTGAGCATATTAGGATAGAGCCAATTCTGCTGGACATCAGGGTAAGGAGAGGGGTAAAGTCTCTCCGAAAGACCCCAGGGACACCACAATACCTTTCTTGGAGCTGATTCACATTCCGAAAAAGTCCCACTTGGAATGTACTATTTCACAGCACACGAAAAGAGGATTACTTTTAACCTCCATGTCGCCCTCCTCCCGCCCTCTCTGCATGGACTAAAATAAGTTGCTCTTTTATTTCCTCTCGACATTCTGACATTGCACAGTCATGGAAAGACTTTGAAAATACATTTATTCTGGTATTGGCATGCCCAAACAATAATGATGACTTGGTCCTGAAGGAACCGCACACTCCTAATGAAAGAAGGCGTGGTGTAGTGAGCTTGAGCTTCAGACTATGACCCTGGAGACTAGAGTTCAAGTCCCCACTCAGCCTTGGGTGGACCACGCACTCTCAGCTACAGAAAAAAAAACATGATAGGTTCACTTACTCTGGCTGGGACTAACCACTGGATTTGAACCTCTTTTCTCTTTTTTGCAGTCTGCTTATAGAATTGTTGTTGTTGTTGTTGTTGTTGTTGTGTGCCTTCAAGTCATTTTTGACTTACAGCAACTCTTTGGAGACCCTATCAGGGGCTGGCTCCTCCCGAAACTGCAAACCCCAGGATTCCATAGGATGTTGCAAGTGGAATGATAGTGCTATAACAGTCTAATGCGGAAATGGCACCAGTGAGTTTCCATGGCTGAGTGGGGAATTGAACCCTGGTCTCCTGCATCATACTCCAACATTCAAATTACTACACCATGCTGGTTCTTGGTTATAGAATATCAGTTTCATATTTTTGTTTTGATGGTTAGCCAATCAATCTTTCACGTACCTAGAAAAATGTAGCAGTTTTTTAATTTAAGCTTTTCACAGTATGCAGAAAGAAGTTGAAGTAAGGTGTGATTATTTTAGTTTAGCTTGTTGTATGCAAGCAGAATCCAGGACAAAATGTAGAGACAGCATATCATTTAACCGGCAATATTAGTGGTTCAACAGTTAGCTTATTTGCTATTATTCTAGTGCTCTCTTTACCAACTTCTTATCTTTTTAATTAGCCTCAGATTTACGTCACATTTGTGACTACAGGAAAGCTTCTGAAACATGGGCCCTTTTCGCATTGAGGCTTCTCGCGCGAGCGGGGGAGGGCGGCTCGCGCGAGAAGGCTCCTCAGGGAGGGTGCCGCTTCCCCCTCGTTCCTTCCGCAGGCGAAGGAACGAGCGGGGAAGCGGCAGCCTCGCGCGAGCCGCCCTCCCCCCCGGGCGAAGCAGGAGGCTGTCGCATCCGTCCCCCCACTCGCGCGAAGCAGGAGGCTGTCGCGTCCGTCCTCCCCCGCTCACGCGAAGCAGGAGGCTGTCGTGTCCGTCACGCTAGCGCCCCGCCCTGCCCCTTCCTTCCGCAGGGGCGGAGGGAAGGAAGCGCAACCTGGCCGCCTCCCCGACGCTCTGCACAGGAGGTAAGTGCGCGTGGGCGCCAGGAGCGTTGCGCAAGCGCGGGTGATTTTCACTTTGAGGCGAAAATCAAAAAACCCGCGCTCGCGCCGCTGCAGCCCCATGAGCGAGGTGGAAGTGGGAGTGCGTCGTGCAGAGCGACGCCCCCACTCCCGCGAGGCTCACGGGGCTGTCGCGCGACAGAAAGCCCGTGCAAAAAGGGCCATGGTCATGTAGTTACCATGCTGATTATGAGATTCCATAGTTTTCCTAAATAATCTTTAAAATGAACTATAGTTGAATTCAGGATCTGTGGTGACATTTCTTCTATTTAGACTAGTTTGCTTTTCACTGGTGCCTTCTGAACCCAAGGGGTCTGGATTCAAGAAGCAATGCAAGGTGCCAATAAACCAAATAGCACCCAAATAACAATGTTCATTTCAAACTAGAGTAAATGTATTTTATTATGCTATGCCTTTGCTAACTCACAAATCACTATGAGCTTGAACTTAGGCAGGTTTAGCTGTAAGTCCCACTAGTATAAATAGAACCATCAGTTCTATTAGTGTCTACCCAGATGTAAATCCTATTGTGTTCAATGGCACTTACTCCCAGGTAAAAAGATTATAGGATTATAGGCCATATCCGATATTTTGGTCAGAGAGTTATGAAGTTCCCTTATCCATATTACCAAGGAAAGTATGCCGCAAGATCAAACATCATAAAAATAGCTTGCAAATTAACAGTGCTGTATACACCATAAACTGGGGTTCTTTCATGCTTGCAAAGATCATATGAGCTCCCTCTCTGTTCTATTGTAGTACAGTTGATTATAGCAGCTAAAATAGCCTCTTCATTGAAGAGTGGCTATTTTTGTATTTTTAATTCTATAGAAGGAGCTCTATTTTCACTTTGACGAAATGATGGAGAGCATTAGATCTGCTTCATGGCTGCTTTGCTTATTGAAACAAAATTGCTGGCTTTCAGCTATCTTGAGCTTTAACGGCAATGGGTTAATAGTAAGCTGAAAGCTCAGAAAGAGAGAGATTATAACAGCGCTGTAAAAATAGACCTCTGTAACAAGAGAGTGCAGTGAATTTTTTTTGGTTTGTTTTGCAAAGCAAACGTATTGATTCCTTGCCTTAAGGATGATGCTTGCTTTTAAAGTGACTGTTATTCTAGATCCTATTGCAGATGCCCTTTATTTCTACGCATATTTGTTACAGGCTCAAACTTTATTCTTCTTTGCTTTCAGTTTGATAACACAGAGCAGCCTTCCCCAATATTACAGCTTCCAGGTGTGTACAACCCCCATGGCCAATCCACGGCTATTGGATGGTACCATGCTGGGAATGGCTGACACGCATCATATTATTCCTAGCGAACCATGAATCACAGCAGCTGTAATTTTGTTTAAAGTGGGAGATGAGCAGCCAGGGAGGGTCTGTGACAATCGTCCCATTTTAAGTGCTCCTGGACCCCACAGACCACATACCCATATCCTCCAACTGTCCCAATTTGGCAGGAACAATCCAATTAATTCTCTGTTGTCACATTTTTTTCCAGCTGCTGTTAAAATGTCCCATTTTCTTTTCCCACTTTCCCCTTTTGTCCTCAGCAGACTTCAATTGCTGCAAACCAAGATCAAAATGCAAGAGAAGTTTGCAATTAAGTCAGCAGGGGGAAGAGCAGAGGGCAGAATCTTGCCCTTCCCAAGCCATTTCCACACGAGGCTGTTATAGCGCTATGATTCCACTTTCAACATCCTATGGAATCCTGGGGTTTGCAGTTTAGGGACTTGAAAGGCTGCCCCTCCCTAAACTGCAAACTCAAGGATTCCATAGGATGTTGAAAGTGGAATCATAGCGCTATAACAGCCTCATGAGGAAATGGCCCCAGTAAGGTTCACGCAAAAGTAAATTGCTGCAGCCTCTCCTAGTTTGTGTGCTCGTCTTCACTAATAATTTTTGCCATCTTGACCACACTGTGGCCACATTTGTCCTGGATTTCATCTGTGAAATGTGGGAAAGTACGCATACCTTACTGAAAGAAAAACTTACTCTGGGCCAGTAAATATTGTGCCCCTTTCAGTAGCCTTAAAATGGGAAAATCATATTCCCCTGGAGGATTCAGACCATGCATTTTCCCATACTGGGGTATATTTATTTTCACCCATGGAACCTCAGAGAGAGGCCTTATGGGCTGCATATAGCCTACAGGCCATACAATCCTCACTCTGGCTCCACAAGATCTAGTACCACTGGTACGTTTTTGAGAGAATGACAGACTCCTCACCTCCCTTTGGTTTAGTCAGCGCAACAACCTTAGCAGCCAGTAAGGTGATGGGCTAAAGCTAGCTGTTGAAGTAGGTTGGGCAGCAGCAACGTTTAGAACATTTCCGCACGACACTCTTATAGCACGATGATTGCACTTTCAACCTCCTATGGAATCATCGCGCTATAAGAGTGTCGTGCGGAAATGGCCTCAGTCCATCCCATCTGTGTTCATTGCTACTCAGCATTCTGGCCCACCTCCCAGGGTTACTGCAAGGACAAAGTGTAAGTTGAAGGGGAAAACCTGTGTCTGCCACTCATTAGAGGAAAGGCAGGATATAAATGTCTTACTAATACATGAATAATAAACAAAGAGATAAATAAAGAAGATTAAGGGGAGTCACAATGGCATCCTTTGAATATTCTTCAACCTCGCAGGGGGCAGAGCAGCCTTGGGGCTCTATCACACTATACCGTTATAGCGTTAACTGCCATGGCAATCTCATATGGAATCCTGGGATTTACAGTTTAGGGAGGGACAGTTAGAATTTTCACTCAGAGCATTCTTGGAGCCTAACTAAACTACACATCCCAGAATTCCATAAAATGTTGCCATCGCAGTGCAAGTAGGGTAGTGTGATAAAGACCTTGCTCTTTCTTTCTTCAGAGGACAGGATGAAAATCAGTGGATAAAAATGAGAAACGAGCAGATTTCAGCTAATCATTACAACAAGCATTCTAAAGGTGAGAAAAAGTTACTCTGTTTGACATAGGGTGATAACTGTCTCTGAGGGGGTCTGATGACATATCCTGGTCTGGTATGGAGTAGAAGGTTGGGTTAAACTAAATGACTTTCAATATAGACAGCGGGAACTTGTAGCTTCCATGTCAGTGAGGAAGGAAATCCACTTCAGCCTTCGTTCAGACTTTAAAATTGCTCTCAAAGGTGACAAACCTACTTTGCGGCACCTTAAACAACTAATTTTAAGTCAGGACTAAAACCCAGAGTGGATTCCTCACCGCACTGAATAGATGCCACCAGTCACCACTGAATGTAGATAATATGATTACTAGATGGGCCATCTGCCTGCCTTAGGAAGGAAAAGTTACTTTGTGGGACTACAATTCCCAGAATCCCATCCTGGTAGGTCATGCTGGTTTGTTCGTGTGTTTTGCAAGTTGTAGTCCAAAAAAAAGAAAAAAAAAGAGGATCTTTTCTAAGTTCCAGGGCAACTTCCTGTGTTTTTAATCATCACAGGAGTTATCTATGAGAGATTCAAAGATGACAGGCCTTTCAAGACAAGCTCCTTATTATTTCTTGAAACTCAAAACTGTCCAGTGCCTTTATCCACTTTTGGAAAAGGCAGAAGTTTAAGATCAGCTACAGATTTGTGCTGATCTTCCTTTGCTTTTGCCCAGCTCTGATCTCAGTTGATTGGCAGATACTAGCCCCCTGTCCTTTTTATTCCTATTACCATAACACTGCATACTCTTTGAGTATTATACTGCAACAAGATCCCTCGTTAAAGATTAAAGGTTTAGAATGATGTGCAGGTCCTTTGATTTTTAAAAAACTGCTTTATGTTCTCATTTAATATTATTTTCCATATCTTCAGAACCCCAAAGCTACTTTTATGGGTTGGAATCAAAGATCAAACAGAATTTTTGGGCCAGAATGTTGTGGATGGGGTTACAACCCCCCTGAAGACACAGTGTGGGTCTATTCCTGGATTTAGCCCTAAACCTGGATGCTCAAGTTTTTGCAGCAGCCAGGAGTGCATTTACACAATTAAAACTAGTGTTCCAACTATGCCTGTTACCAGAGATGTCTGATATGGGAAAAGGTGATATGTGCCTTAGTCATCTGTTTGGATTACTACAATACACTGTAACAGCTGATTTTGAAGAATGTTTGGAAGCTTTAGCTATAGCAAAGAACTGTAGCCAGATTGCTAACTGGGCCTGGAGACAGAGAGCACACAACTCCCTTCTTACGACAGCTTCACTGGCTAACAGTCTTTTTCTGAGCACAATGCATCATATTGGTTACGATCTATATAGCCCTATATGGTTCAGATCCAAGCTAACTGAAGAACAGTATCCTCCCATGAGAGTCTCCATGCAGTATGCCCACTAGACAGTACTACTTTCAAGAGGTACAGTGTCTGTAATCATTTGCTTATTTACATAGGTATAGTTGAGCAGTTACTGATAGTTATTGAAAATACATTCATCAGGTTTGAATTTCTCTATGAAAATACTCATTTGGCACTATCCCAGAACAGCAGTGGAGCAACGCATGTCTTTTTTTAGAAGTCCATACATTTCTGAGGCATGTAATACATTTCAGTGCTGAATAACTGCACACAGTGTTTACTCTAGCCTAGTGAAAAGAGGATAAATAATTGCTGAGGTGGCTGCAGGTCCAAGTGGGGGTGCAGGAACATCAAGTTACTTCAAACAAATTCAAGGGCCAGATGAACTATACCCAAAGGCTATTTTTTCCCTACCTATATTTTCAGTCGAGCTCCCTTAGTGTTTACCCAAATCTTATGAAACAAGTATGATTCTCATACGGAATATAAAAATAGTTAGCTACCTGTTGAATAGGTAAGTATAAGTATCTAGCCATTTCCGCACTAGCCTGTTATAGCGCGATGATTCCACTTTCAACATCCTCTGGAATCCTGGGGTTTGCAGTTTCGGGAGGGGCCGGCTGGAAATGGCCTCTGTTTCTCAGTCTTCAGTCTGAATTGCTATGCAGCTTTGAATAGAGCAAGCTTTAACTAGAAGACTGGTGGAGGACTAGGGACAAATGTCATGTTTTATAGAGAGCTAACTGTGGCTAATGTTGCATGTTATAAATGGGTTTGGACAAAGTACAGTCCATGAGCTATATGTAGCCCCCAGGGTTTCCGAAAAGTAAATATTTTTGAATTTATTTTTACCCCCAAATACTCTGGGGCTCTCCCAGGAGTCCAGACTCAGGAGAAGACTTTAAAAAAAAAGAATAAGAAGACTTCTGGATCACTTCTTGTTGTTGGCCCTTTTCGCATGCTTTTTTTTTGCGCGAGCGCCCCTTGAGCGTCGTGTGAGTGGGAGTGTCGCTGCGTATGACGCACTCCCACTCGTGCAACGCTCACGAGGTTGAAGCGGGGCGTGCACGCATTTTTTGATTTTTGGCTTTAAGCCGAAAATACTGCGTGCTCGCGCAATGCTCACTGTGCCCTCGTGCATTTACCTGCATGTGGTACTTCGGCGAGCAAGGGCGGTCGCGCTTCCTTCTCCCCGTGCAGCCTACAGCTCCCAGACTGCGCTGCGGAAGGAAGGGGCGGGGCACTCATGCAACGGCCGCGCTAGAGGTGGCCGATGTGGGAGGCAAGAAGGGCTGTCGTGAGCCGCTCGTGCGAGTGGCTGCTTGCACGAGCGCCGCTCCCCACTGCCACGACAAGGTAAGGTGCGAAAAGGGCCGTTAAAAAGGTTTCTTTAGTCTAAGTCCAGGGAAAGCCAAAAACATGGCAAAAATGCCCTACCCTCCATTGTCCCCACATGCTGGCAACATTTGAGGACAAAAACTTTTTTCAATTTTTTTCAAGGGGTGTTGTGGGAAAGAATTTTTTTTTTTTATTTACTGAATTTCTATGCTGCCTTTTCTCTGAAGATGGGAACCAAGGTAGCCTCCAAAAAGTTTAAAAAAAAAACATTAAAAGCATAAAAAACAATTGAAAGATTCAAAGGCATATAAAATTATAAAACAATAGTTTTTTTTATTTGATTTTTTAATAAGGTCCCTCAAGCTCTCCTGCAGGTCCCATGCAGCCCCCAAACCCCAGACAGTTGCCCACCTCTGTTATAAAATCTTGTTTATGAGAAACAACTCCATTTGACTCTCAGGACCATGACCATTTTAAACCAACATTTAAAAGGGGAGTAGGTCAGAATGCTGTGTGCCATAAGTGCAGCCAGCCAAACACAATCCTTAAAATGCTTGAAGGAGGAAGGCTAAGTGGGGAGAATATAAAGAGAGGATCAGTTGCCAGATTTTGCTTTGTTGGGAGCACGTTGGTTTAGGAGGGATAGGTAGTATGGAAGTATCTGAGGAAAGAGTTCAGGAAAAGTCGTTATACTGAAATACAAAAAAAATGGTTTCATTTGAAATAGGAAAAAATTGCTAAATTGAAATAAGCAGACACCCGGCTTATATATGTTTGATATTTTGAACTGTCTGTTATTCAGTAAACTGTTTCAGTCAGTTGAGGCTTTTGAAAGGAAATTGGTTGCACATATACAAACCTGAACCAAAACCATAAAGCACTCATTGTCCAGTGTTCTTAGCCACTTTAGGGACCCCAAGTGATGAACGCAAGGTGTATTTCAAAAGTTTTAAGGGGAAAAGTGGCTAACAGGAGCCCAGGTTTGGTGTTTATGTAAGCAACTTTATTATTATTATTATTATTTATTTATTATTATTATTATTATTTTATTTATTTGTATCCCGCCTCTCCATATGGATCGAGGCGGCGAACAAATTACAAATAGCATGTATTTCGAAACATTTCTGTACATGCCCCCAACAAGCTGGGTACTCATTTTACCGACCTGCGGAAGGATGGAAGGCTGAGTCAACCTTGGAGCCCGGCAGGATCGAACTCACAACCTTGTGGCTTGCAGTACTGGCATTTAACCACTGCATCATCAGGGCTCCTTTGTAGGACTGATGCGCCACAATGCTGTTGTATTTTGTCTAGATAATTTATTTTCCTGTTAGTCACTGATTTTTTTCCCACTCTGTATTGTGCTTTCATCTTACAAAGTGAGTTCCCTGTTGATCTGCTTTAAATGAATCTTAACCTGTGAACAGCATGCAATCTTTAGTTATATCCACGTGCCCATTGGTGTAAATAGAGAAACTCCTTTTCAACCCTAGACTTGGACGGGTAGCTGATAGCCCAGAAGACAGAATCAGGATTCAACATGACATTGACAGACTAGAAGTCTAACCAAATGAATTTGAACAATGATAAATTTAAGGTACTACATTTAGGTATTAAAAAAAAAGTCAGACACGCAAATATAAGAATCATGACACTTGGCTTCAGAAAAGTATACATGAAAAGGATGAAGTAGACCACAATTAGTAGACCACAATTATTTAATTTTTTCATTGTATTGATATGTTGCCTTTCTCCTGGAGTAGGGCGCAAGGCGGCTTCCAGAACAGTTAAAAACACTTACAACAAAATTGAAAAACATTTAAAAGTAACCATATAAAAAAGCATAAAATCATCATAAAAATATACAACAGTTAAAAAGTAAATAGAACATCCTAATGATAATAAAAAGCTCTCTTGCTCACACAAGGTAAGCATGAGTCAGCAGTGTGAAGCAGCTGCCACAAAAAAAAAGTCAATGCAATTCTAGGATGAGTCATCCTATAGTGTTGGGATGAAGGGAAGTGATAGTACCAGTCTATTCTGCTTTGGTCAGATGTTACCACAGTTTTGGAATACAATCTTCCCTCCACATTCGTGAGTTTGACCTTGCAAATTTGATTATTTGTGAGCTGCATACGTGCCCTTCCCCCTATCTCTTCCTTCCGTTCCCTTGCATTTTGCTGGGCACAGAAAAGGAAGGCAAGTGTGCCTGGGAAAAAGGCAGGGGAATGGGGGGGCATACATACGCCTTCCTTCTCCCCTCCAGAGCTCCCTCCTCCCATGCCCTTGCCTCTGGGCCTGGTGTTGAGAAGTCATGCTGAGGCAAAAGGCAAGGGAATGGGGGAGGGAAGGCTTGTGCAAATCGTCCTTCTCCCTTCTGAAGCTCCCCTTCCCAATCGCTTGCCTCTGGCCCAAGTGCAGAAAAGGAAGGCTCACGCACCAGGGCAAAAGGCAAGGGAATGGGAGGGGACAGCCCCAGAAGGGAAGAGGAAGGGGATTGCAGGAGGGAATTATTTGCTTCCCCCCCACTTTTGCAAAGCTTCTGTGCCCCAAACCCTCTCAAAACTGGAGGGGCCACTGTATGTCCCATGGAGGGCAATCAAAACAGTAAAGTGCCAAGCCCTGTGAGGAATAGTTGAGGAAGTTGGGTATGTTTAGTTAGGAGAAGAGAAGATTGAGAAGTCATCTTTAAAAATATGAAGGGCTGTGGCATGGAAGATGGAGCAAGCGTTTCCACCCCTGCTGCTCCAGAGAATAAAATTCATGGATTCCAAGAAAGAAGATTTTAACTAAACATGCTGATGACATACTGATGTTTAACAGTGGAACAGACTGCCACAGAAGATGGTGGACTCTCTTTGATTAGAGATTTTTAAGCAGAAGATTGAGAACCATTTCTCAGGGATGCTTTAGCTGCAGATTGTTACACTATCAGAGAGCTGGACTACCTGGCCCTTGAAGTAATTTCCATGATTCTATGAAAAGCACATTTGAGAAATCTGTATGACTAAAAAGGCATACATTTGAGGAATGTTTGTAAAGCTAATTTAGACAATGGGACAAACACATGGGAAACTGAACAGATTTGCACATTTATATATTTTGAAAAAGTATGTTCAACCTACACATACATTTCCGTACAGGAAGACGGAAAATCTCTCAAATTGATGTGGCAATAGTAGAGGCCACAAATGGTGCTTGAATTCCAAGAAACACCATAAAAATGAGACAAACTTCACATGCCTAGTTGCTAGAGTGTGGAAGCAAACAAGCAGCAGGCATTTCTAGTACAAGTAAATCCTTTGCATTCATGGGGGTTAGGGGTGCAAGACCCTAGTGAAAGTGGAAAAACAGTGAATATCATAAGATCCCCCTCCAAAGATGAATACTAGTGACTCCTTTCCACCCACTCCATTTCCCACTTTGCCCTGCAATGCCTCAGCCAGATTTTCAAGCCCCTCCCAAAAGATCCAGCACCTCCCCACACTCTTTCTGTTCCCCCTGCTTCACCTGTCTCTTGTGCTACCAAAAGTGCTAGCCCCTCACTTACTTTTCCATCTTGCCACTAGCAAGTCTCAGCCAGATTTTAAACCCCTTAAAGGCCATGGATTCTTTCTCTCCATTCCTCTGCCTTCCAAGCCTCCTTTATTCTCTATTCATCTCAGCCAGATTTTAAACTTCTCCAAGATGATTTGACTCCTTCCCACCACTCCTCTTCCTCCCAAGCCTCCAGGAAACTGAGGAGAGAATTGGGGGCAACAGGAATGGGAGAGGAGGTGAATGGGCTGGGAAGGGGTTTAAAGTGAGGAAGGACTTGATGGGCTGTCATTGCTGGCAAGACAGGAGAAAGAGAGCAGGGGGCAAGAAGGACAAGCTAGTCAACAACCAGCTGTAAAATCACAAATAATCAAATCTGCGAGCGAGAAACCTGCAAATGCAAAAGGTGGAGTATAATTAGTAAAGAATTATCACAAAACTGACTGAGGCCCTAAGCCAACTACCCACAGTTGCTTTTGAGCCTTGCAGATGCAGGCTTTGCCAGACTCAGCCTGAGCTCACAAGTTTCTGCACACAGATTTGCAACATGGGTTTCTACACACAGATTGGCAACATTGGTACAAACATAGGTTTGATTCAAAGTCTACATGAGGTGCCTGATTATAAAAAATCAGCTGCAATGATTGACCATTCATTTACGGTCATTACCTCACAACCCACACCTAGCCTGAGAAGAAAGCTATTTCTACACTTTGTATAACTGAACAGCATGCATCACAAAAGCACACTGGTAGCTGTTCTCCCACAATCATCTCTTCAACATGTAATAAGAGTATGAATAATGTTCTTTTAAATATTCCTAATGCATCACTTTCCTGGCAGAAAATCTAACAAACAATAAATACAATATTGATGGCCACCCCGCCTTCTTCTGCTAGCGCCAAGCAGATGCTATGGGCAGAGGGACAAGTGAACTTTCTTTGTAGAAATTTTTCTTCCTTGGGATACCGAACCCGGACAGCCCTGTCTCGATCATTTAAAAAGACAGACATGGTGAATGGCTCCTGTATACTTGGACAACTCCTTTGGTATGCAGAGGAATATATGATAGTAAATTAAGATTTATAGGCCAGCATCCTGTTGGTGGCACATGCTGGTATGACCTTCCATTATGCTAGCATATGTATTTTTAAGGTCACTGAGGAAAAGAGCTATCCAGTATCCCCTTCCACAATGAGCTGTCATGCACAACCTCGGCTGACAGTAGTGAGGTGTACCGTCATGGCCAATCAGTGTTGGTGGTGGTGGGGTCCTAAGTACCATCCTGCTGCATCCATTTTCAGCTGGGAAAAAGAAAGAGATCTTGTTCTCCCAGACTTCCAACAACTGCGGGGTTGGGAAGTGATGGTGAAAGATCTGGGAACCAAGCCCTACAAAGAATAGTTTAGGGAGCTGGGTATGTTTATCTTGGAAAACAGATAATGGAAAAGTGATACATCTTTAGGTATTTGAGGAAACATCATGTAGGAGATGGAGTGAGCTTAGTCTCTGCTGTTCCAGACATTAGGATGTGAGCCAATGGATTCGAATTATAAGAAAAGGTTCCACCTCAACATTAGAAAGATTTTACTGTAAGAGCTGACAGTGGAATAGACTGCCTTGGTGGAGTCTCTTTTTGTGGAGGTTTTTAAACAGAGGTGAGCTTCCATTTCCGTAAACACTGCTTATGTGATCCTACTCCAGTTTCATGTAAAAGAGAGTCTTAGTTTTACAAGAAAAAAATTTCTATTTTGGTTTTGATTTCCCTGATGAATGACCATGATGGTCTGAAACATATTGGGCAATGTTTACTCCATTGTTCTTCCTATTCTTTGTGCTTTAAGAATATGCCACTTTATTCAACCTGGAAACTATTAACCAACCTATGCACCTGGTAATCCGGTGGTAGAATTTTGTACCAGTTGGAATTTCTGGATGGTATTTAGGTTGCCATTCTTTGGTTGCGCCCACCCTCCATGGTTACCCATACCTGTGTACTTGATTTTTGTGGCATAAGTATAGAATTTTGCATTTTTCTTTATTAAATTTCATTTTATTAATTTCTGCTCACTTTTCTTATTTATCTAAGTACTTTTGAATTCTGTTCCTATCTTCCAATGTGTTAGCCATCTCTCCCAGTTTTGTGTCATCTGCAAATATGATAAAGGATTCTTCCTACCCCATCATCTAAGCCATTCATAAGAAGAGTAACAGCCCTAGGAAGGAACCCTGACGCATTCCACTCAAGACTTGCTTCCAGTATGAAGCACAGCCACTGATGATTCTTTGAGCATTGTTTCCCAGCTAATTATGGATCCATCTAAAAATGTTTCCATGAATTCCACATTTAATCAGTTACTTAATCAAACTATTACAAGGAACCATATTAAATGCTTTCCTAAAATCTGGATAAATGACATCAAGAGCATTCCCACTATCTATTAGTGACCTGATTGAAAAAAGATATAAGATTAATTTGGCAGAATTTGTTTTTGACAAACTTAAGATGGCTCCTACTGATTACTGTGTTGTCATAAAAAAAACAAAACCTTGCATACACTCACCCAAAGTAGCTCCAATTTGTCACATTCTTGAAATATATCTAAAATATATCTTTTTTCTCTGTAGGCTTTTTAGAGGTACACTGCTGCTTGATCTGTGATGACCAGTAGTCATTACTAATTAGTAATTTGGGTTATGACAATGGTGACAATTTAGTAATAATTTGTTAGCTCTCAGTACAATTGCTTATGATTACATTTGTTGGCCACTGTGGTGATTTTAATAGGGAAGCCAGGATATAAAGCGCAAAACACAAAACAAATAGCATCTTGACATTTGATGCATGGCATGATAAATATCTCTGAAGAATTCTACTGGGTAGGCTCTCCCATCTCTAATACAGAATATAAGAGCCTCTTCTGCCATACATTTATCACTGCCATCATCATACCTTTAAATATTATTTGCAGAGCTTCTTGAAGGAACAAATAAATAAAAATTGCTCCATGGAGGAAAGTACTTCAACTCTAGCCAGCTCCCCCACCCCTGCAATGGGATCTGCATTCTGAAGATGTGTGTTTTGTTGGGGGGGGGCACTGGTGCAGGGGGATAGGTTTAAAAAGATAGTCCCATCACTATTGGAAAATAATAGGTACACGTCATCAAATGGAACACTTTTGGTGACAGCTTCAATTACATAAACTAGCCTTGCCATAAGGCTGCCCCCTTTATCTGTTGTGCTATAACCCACAAAAGGCATGCAGCCTGCAGAAGAAGGAACCTATAGTTCAAAACATGTAAAGGGCATTCATTTGGTGAAAGTTGGTGGAAAGTTCTTCACATTATCTAGATGAGAATGCTACCCAAGGGAGGAAGGAACACAACTGCCACAGTTTTGGATGCCTGCAGAATTCAGTCGTTTGGATCTGCACTTCCTGGACTAATGTCATGCCCTTTAACTCGCCTGATTTGGCAGGGACAGTCCCAATGAATTTTCTGTCATTCCACTTTTCCATTTTTTATAAAATCTCCCAGTTTCTCTCTCCTCTTCTCACTTTCCCGTCTTGGTCTCAGCTGTCTCCAATTGTTGCAAACTGAGTCCAACGTGCAAACATAGTTTGTGCTCACTTTGCACAGCAGTGGGGATCGGAGGCAGCAGGATCTTGCTCTTCCTAGTAGGCTCAGGCAAAAGCAAACTGCTGCTGCCTGTCTTACCTTGTGTGTTCTTTCTTGTTAATAACTTTTGCCATCTTGATCACACTCTGATGTTAGTCGGCCACATGCATACCAGTAAGGTGAAATATTACAGGCTATGTAATGCGCAGACTGGAACCTAAATATTCTTCAGATTTTACACTTTTCTAAATTTGGGGATATAGTCTCCTGCTTTAATGAAGGATATATCAAAATTTTGCTGTAGTTTGGATATATCAGGAGATGATGTGGAAAATGTGAGCAGGGATCTTAGAGGTCTCTCATTCATAGGGTCACTATAGAGTCAAAACTGACCTGATGGCAAATGTGCAATTTGAAATACATCTTAGAATAAGGAAAATGTAGAAGGCTGCACATTCAGATGAGCGGTAGTCAACTGTGATTCTTCACATGTTTTGGTCTACAACTCCCATCAACTTTAGCTGGTGAAGAATTATGGGACCTGCCATCCAAAAATATTGAGGGTGACACTGTTGTCTATCCTTGAACTAGAGAAATCAGGATAGATTCAGCATTAATCTTACACAGAATGGAATAATAAAAATGAATGGGACTTGTTAGTATCAATTAACTTAAGCCTCATTATTTTGATGGGTTTAACACTGTGTTTCGCTTGTACAAATGTGTGCAGAATAATGTAGAAATGAGATGGTTGGTACTCACTGATAAACAAATATGTGAATTGGATGAAGGTCAGAAATAGACTGATCTATCCATCCCTCAGCCACAGACTGTTACTGTCCACTATGTATGTTTTTCCATTTTGTCCTTAAAACGACAAGAAATCTGAGTATTCTCAAACCATGATGACAGGAGCTTTTAACCAGTCATCCTATTATCTGGTTGGACATCTTGCCATCATTGCTTTGCCTCATTACTTTGCTTGAAGCCTCAGAATGTAAGCATCCTGTTTTCTTTGACATCTCTTGGTCACACTCATTCTGCTTGGTTCCCAGGGATACATTTACAGATCTGATCAAAGGTAATTAGTGAGGCATCCTATTTATTCGGTAGCATACCAGCTATTTGTTTTAAAGAGGTTTTAGTGTTTTGCAACAATCAGAGCCTGAGGCAAGACTGTAGCCTACAGAGACACTTTCATAACATGCAGGATGCTGAAATACACGTGTGTGTGTGTGTGTGTGTATTTGGCAGGGTCAGCAGAGAAAATAAATTGTTGATCTGTGAGATTCAATTTAGCTTGGAGCATTTATCTATTAGAGAAATCTATTTCCAGACAAGAGCAAAAATAGATAAAAAGAAAGGAGAGAGGAACTCTTGGCCATCACTGATGGAGATGCTGAAAACAGATTTTTCAATAGAATTCATTTCTGCAAATCCGAATGAAGTTCATCCAGAAATGAAGTGACCCAGTGCTTGGAAAAATAGCATTTTTGGACAACAACTCCCAGCACTGGTTTGGTAATGGAACCAGTTACCTAGAGAGGTGGTGGGTTCTCTTTCTTTGGACATTTTCAAAATATGGCTGGACCGCTACCTGCTGGGAATGCCCTAGTTTGATTTTCTGCATGGAGCAGGGCATTGGACTAGATGGCCAGTGGGGCCCCTTCCAAGTCTATGATTCTGTGACACTAACAAATCAGTGATAGTTACTTATTTAGTTTGTTGCTATATGTCTTCAGTTCATTTCCAACTTACAGCAACCCTATGGTCATTGGACCTTCCTAGCAAGATTTGTTCAGAAGGTTTTGCTCTTGCCTTTGCCTGAGGCTGAGAAAGTGTGATTTGCCCAAGGTCACCCAGGAGGTTTCCATGGTTGAACAGATATTTGAATCCTGGGCCCTTTCTGCACTACAGCTCCATCCCAACAGGGAAGCCGGTCCTCAACATGTGTTACTGTGTGACACTGTCACAGTCCTGCTTCTGTCACATCCCCAACCATTGTGATCATGCATTATACTATTACCAAAACAAATCTGGTAATAGGACCCTTTTACGTGATGATTGCATTGACTGGGGCTGTGTAGAAAGGGCAGAAGTGCTATCAAGGTGTTTCCTTCCTCAAGTGCATCACAGGAAGAGGCCTGCTGCATGACAGAAGGAAGGAGTGTGTGCAAAGAGCTACCATCTGTGGCAGTCAACCAGGTGCTGAGGACATGCTCTCATGCTGGCAAAGGCACTGCAATGCTGGGACATTGCAGGATACAGGTAAGGTGAGGAAAGGGTCCCAGTCTCCTAGTCCAATGCTCAAACTACTATGCTATAGTGGCTCTCAGTTACTACTTAGTACCTGATTTTAAAATGACATGAAAATCTCCACTCAACCTGGCTACTTATCTTTTTGTACATAATGCACTGGTGCTACTATTTCACAGGACAAAAGACTTAGATCTTGTGTTCTAGGGGGCCCTGAACAATTCCAATGAGGCAGCAGCATTCCAGCAGTGGTGGCAGAACAGCAGTGTGCATTGCAGAGCAAACTACTGCACCAGCTACAATGCTGCTGCATCCAGGTACCCTCTTAATTTGAAATTTTTGTACAGAGCTTTTTCACACAACAGAGTTATAGCACTATGATTCCACTATAACAGTCATGACTGCATCATGCACCTTGGGGTTTGTAGTTTTGTGGGGGCACAAGAACAGTATAATTATGTAGTGTGAAAGGCCCCTATGCCCTATAACCCTATTATGGAGTGTATGGAAAGTGACACTGTGATGATATGTTTGCATACAGCTGCGTGCTGTAGGAAAGGAACCTTGGTCTTAATTGAG
This sequence comes from Ctenosaura bakeri, assembly GCA_948474755.1. NCBI lineage: Eukaryota > Metazoa > Chordata > Lepidosauria > Squamata > Iguanidae > Ctenosaura > Ctenosaura bakeri. The sequence goes on along the minus strand of CAOLHI010001871.1, from coordinate 198,936 downwards.
GGAAATGCTCCTTCAGGGATAATTGGAGACAATCTATCAAGGGGCATGATCCAGGCATGGTTCCTCCACCCCTTCACCTTTTAGGAGTTTGCCTTACACCTGCCAGTCTGAATCTGTTTGGATTTTCTGAGACTCAAGCTTTCCTCTATTAGGAAATTAACAGAGAACAAGCTTCAGCTTTATACTAACATTTATTTATAGTAACACAGATAGCACAGACAAATACACTACTCTCAGCAGCACAGCTTACATAGATCTTGACTCAGTTTAGGACATTCTTATAATAAATTGTAATCTCCGTCAGAACTATACCAGAAAGTATTACAAACCTCCTCCTGCCATGTCTGGTGACAGTTATTTCTACAGTAGCATTCCTTCAATAGGGTTGCCTTAGGGTTGCCATAAGTCAGAAACAACTTGAAAGCACACAGCAACAGCAATGAGATAATAAGGTTCATCAAAAGGGAATACCTTATCACACATGGGTTATTGGGTTATCAGTAAATGCTTGGCAGCAACAGTACTAAGAGGATGAACTAGCTTTGCTGAGAGCAAAATCTGGTGGTTTGATTGGATGAAATAACTGGGGAGGAGTCAAGATTTTTCAGCTGGTGGAAACTCTTCTGTTTTATATCCTCTCCAGCCTCCATTTAGCCAACCAGCTGAAAGGTCTTGACTCCTCCCCAGTTATTTCATCCAATCAAAATAGAGATCTTAAGAGATAACTGCACTTGTGGTACAGCTGGGAGTTTTGGGCTGCTTGCCATCCTGATTGCACCTGCAAGGAGGGTTGTTGTGTGCCTTCAGATCGTTTCTGACCCCAAGGCAAACCTATCATGTTTTTTTTTTCTGGGGCTGAGAGTGTGTGATGCATCCAAGGTAACCCAGTGAGCTTCCATGGCTGAGCAAAGAATTGAACTCTGGTCTCCAGGGCCATAGTCCAAAGCTCAAACCACTACGCGACATTGGCTCTATTAAATAAATACAGACATAAAAACCACTGGCGGTTGTTACTTTCAGTCAAATCTACTGGATATCCTTTCATCTTGATCACAGTGGAACAGGTGCATTGCCTGATATTAGGCCAGGCCAGTAACTGTACATTGTCAGGTTCATTATAAGCTAGTAATTTACTTTCATTTCCTCTCAAGCGTTCAAACTTATCTCTACTTATAATTAGGTTGGCTACAGGCCTGGACCGAGCATGTTTCTATTTTCACAATGTACTATTATCTAATACACATCTATTACAACTTTAAGAACTTAAATTAGGCAAACAGAATGTCAAAAGTCAGCAGAGCCTGTTACAGCTGGCTCTGGGGGCAGGTGGGGCTGAAGCCAGCTGTTTATGGGGGAGTAGCTAAAATTGGTAGAGTTCCCACCCTTCTCTCCACTGCCACATCCTTTCTCTCTTTCTCTTTTTTTTTGGCCTCTCTTTTTCTTTCTTCCCACACCCCATTCCTGCATTCCTCCCAATCCCACAATCCCAGGAAAAAAAAAATATCACTGTCATTAGAATTCTGAACTGTTTGCAGAAGGCTTTGTAAATTAGGTGGAAGACCTTCTCTCCTTAGCGTATGGTGGAGTTAGAAAGGGTGAATGTATACAATAATGTGAATTAATCAAGTTAGAGGTTTGCACATTTATTGCTCCTCTTTGTTTTTTTTATGAACTTTATGGGATTCATAATACTTGCTTTTCTAACTAAACTATTTGTTTACTGAGGGTTTCTTTTTTTTTATCATATAACTCTGGCAAGCAGAAGGGCCTTAAAATAAATAAATAAATTCCTTCCCATATATCGCTAGATACTGCAAGATTGGGATGAATTTGTGTGTGTGTGTGTGTACTGTTTTTAAAATATCTTTTGATATTTTATATAAAATGTTCGGGCATCAAGCTGGGGAGAAGAAAAGCAAATTGCCTGGCTAATCACCATCAGAACATGAAACTGCTTGGGTGGATGGTTGTGACGGAAAGATATGTACTATTTTTCAGGGGGCCATCTTTGGATGGGGGAAATATCTAGTACACAACTATTTCATACTAGCAGCTTCAATATTAAGAGAGATAGGAAAGGGCTGAAGTAATGGCATACATGCATATTACCAAGGTGAAGGAGATTGTTTCTCACCAATATATTTCCCTCTGCAGAATCAACTGACACATAAGCCAGCATCAAATCTTATGTCAATACATTCCTGTTTTGTACTACAGATTTTCCCTTCTCTCCCCCTTCTGTTGGGGGCAAAAACATTTAGTATTTTGTTTTGGATTTCCTAAGCAATTCTAAACAAGTCATTCTGTCTTCTTGGAAGAACTGTACCAAAAGTCTCTTAAGATAACTGATTAAGAACATGCATTTGTTCAGAGAAAGAATATTAGAATGATCTGTTCCTTGTTCCTTATCTTGTTTATGATAACCAACTTGTATACATTTTCTCTCCCTTTGGAAGACCTATAAAAATCCTGATGTTTCAATAAAGCTTTGTTCATCTGATCAGACTACTGTTACAGCCAACTTGACAGCATGGCTGAGAAGATGTTCCCTCTTGGCCAAGAGTAATTGTGTTAGTGTCTGCATAGGAGTGTGTGACTCTTTCCCAACTTGATTCAGGGCTCAGTCTCAACCCTGTGATTATACCTGGGAAGGAAGGGTGAACTGTATTTCAGTCACTACTAGAGGATCTTGGATCTTATCTGGAGCAGATTTAGGTGGAAAAGGGGAAGGGCTCTGCAGAGGAGAGAAGGAACCCATTGCATTAGCTGTCTCTGTTCCACTGGTGAGACAATGGTCTCCTGTAGTCCAGATTTTGTTGCATTTTGTGTCTGATATACTATTGTTATTTAAATATGAGTTGAATGGGGAAGATGCATAAATAACAACCACTATGCACATGTACCATATCTTAATAGAGAATGTTGATAGGTAAAAAGCATGAACAAGCAATGCTACATATAATGCCTAGCCAATATGTAGAGTCCAAACTAGGGATGGAAATTCTTGATTTTCCCACTCCCCAACACATGTTGATGGAAGAGCATCAGTGTTAATTCCTATGGTGTTGAAACATTTGAGATGTTTTTTCTTGCAAAGGACGGAAAACTTATCACTACATTTAAAACCTGAGCATTTTCAAGAAATTCACACAGGCCCTTTTCACACACGGAGGAAGCCACACCTGAAAACATGCCAAAACGGAGCTTACCTGGAGCCGTTGCAACATGGAGCAGCGTGAGTTCGCTGCTCCACATGCGGCGGTGTCCTGCGGCATCCTGCGGGGTCCAAAATGGCGGCTTCCGGCTGGTGGAGACTCCCCGCCAACCGGAGAAGCTCACCAGCTGGAAGCCTGCCCCCTGGCCGGTCTCCAGGCACGCACTTGCGTGCGCCTGCAAGTCCACACCAAGCGCTGCGACGGGGCTGCATGCCCCGTGCTTTTTAAAAACCACTTGAAAAGTGGTTTTCAAAAAGCACGTGCCGCTGCCACTTCCAGTCGCCCCTGCGCAGATTGAGGTGTGGAACTACACAAAAGTAGTCCGCCCCAATCCACGTTACAGTGTAGACGACCTCCGTTGAGGTCGCTCTACACCGTTTTTTTAACCCCGTGTGAAAAGGGCCACAGATTTACTTGGAACCACATCACTTTCTCAAGAACCACTCCACAGTTGTAGGTCTGCGCTGGGCTGTGCTTGTGCATTTTGTACAACTTTTTGAGAAAGGGGGACAAAGTATTGGGACAATTACAAGTCTAGAAACATTAGGCAGCTGCCCACCTGGGTCTCCCCTCAAGAAGCTTTCTTTGGTAGATGGACTGAATCTGATAAGTGCCTTCGATATGAGGACATAATTGAGAGGACAAAATCGAATAGTATTCAGCTTAAATCAAGAGACAAGTTGGAGCAAGAAGGAACAGTTCTAAATTAGTTTCCTTACAGGCAGTTAACTGAAATGTTTCAGATGGATTTAAAGACATATGGATTTGACATAAAGGAGACGGTAGGAGTGATAAAACGACTCTTTGAAAACCCTCCCCACTTACTAGCCCAGATCACTCAGGAAATATTGCACCAGGAGAAGTATGAAGAAACTGTTAAAGCAGTAATGATCTCTTGGGCACAGAATATTGATCATACAATTCAACTGGACTCTTGGGAGCAGAGTTGGAAAAAAATAAATTTACGGTTGCCCAGAATTTGAAAGAGAACTATTATAAAATGTTTTATAGATGGTATTTGATACCAGATAAATGACAAAAGATTTACAATTCAGGTACTGGGCTTTGTTGGAAATGTTTAAAAGAGGTGGGTACGATATATCATATGTGGTGGACATGTCCAAAGGTTAAGAAATATTGGACTGAGATACATAACAGGATTTGTGAAATAATGAAGCTACAATTTCCTATGATTCCTGAATTGTATTTGTTAAATATGACAGATTCAGTAGACCGCATGAATATAAAGAAATATTGGAGAATATTATTATATATGATAACAACTGCACGTATTGAATACACTAAGGTATGGAAAACATAGCAAATACCTACAATAGAACAATGGTGGGGAACCTTTATTAAAAATAAAAACGCTGACATAGTCTCTCAAAGATTGAAAGAGAAATCAGATGATGAAATTTGGAAAGAATGGCAAATTGTAGGAGATTGCTGGGTGACCTTCGATAGAAGTCTATAATTCATGGTAATATGTGGAAAAATCACATTGTGATGATTACGGTAGATATCATGAAGCAGGAATATGGAAAATGGAAATGCTATGTACCAACGTGTAAAATAGCTGAAAAATGCAGTACAAGGATATAACAATGTTAAGAGATATTGGAAATGAAATCTAGATCAGTTTGGAAGAGTCAAGAAATAATTCATGTGAAATAGCAATAATAAATGGTTGTTTTAATTGTGAAACTTCAATAAAATGATATAAAAAAGAGAGAAAGAGGGACAAGATAGCACAGGAATGGATGGATTAGATACCAGAAATTAATAAATAAAGGTGTATTGCATACTGAAGTTTTGGGGCTGATTTTCTAGTCTTGCTTGAGAGAAGGGCCAAAGTGTGTAGCAAAAATTAACATCAATCCCCTTTCACCTCTAGTTCAAGGAACCTTCAAACAATAGACTGTCTGGGCTCTGAGCCTGTGCTTCCCTTCTTTCTTGATCTGTTTGCGTACCCCAGTTCCCCGGTTCCTTTTCATCCTTTGCTAATTTGCTTCAACCCTGGCAAGGTTGCTCCTCTCCTGCTGCTCCCTCCTCTCTCATTCTTTCTCAGCTGCCTACCCAGAATCAGAATAGGCAGGCAGGTCAAAAAAGAAGAAAGAGTGGCAGGGAGGAGGTGGCAGGAGAGCAGCAGCCTTGAGAATTATGTATACTTACAAGTCATGTCTGAAATCCTGATATCTTCCAATATCAATGGGAAGTTATGCATTTTTTAAGAAATGTAACTCCAGTGTGGCACTGACAAATTCTGAACTGACATGGATAAACCAAGAAAAAGATCTTGCGGTCATGGTAGATAACTTAATGAACAGTTAAATTGTATTCTGGAGTAAGGCAGCTGTGAAAAAGGCAAATTTCATGCCAGGTATCATTATAAAAGAAATGGAACAGAAAACTGCCGGTATTGTATTGTAAGTCATTCATATAAATTTACAGAATGCCTGGAATACTTTGTATAGTTTTGTCCCCTTATCACAGTGAGACAGTCCAGAGTCCAGAAACTGACCAGTAGCTTTGGCAAGTGGCTTGAAGCTTAGAAGAGAACAGTGAGACAAGGCTTGCAAGATAGAAAGAGCTCTTAATAACAGGAAACTAGCTAAGTAAAGCAATGGAGACTTCACAGAAATGGGAAAACAGGTATGAGTAGATGCTAGAATTTGGTTAGCTCTGTGGTCTGCAGTGTCTGGACCACTCCAAACTAGGCCAAGGGGAGGGGAAGCAACCACAGGAGCTGACCTTAAAGTTACCTATAGTCTCATTAAGCTTTATTGTAATGTTAACTTCTACACCCCCAAGGTGGGATTTGATATTATAATTTGGGTCCTGCACATGTGCAGTGCCTGAATGCTGACATAATAATGTATATTAATAATGTATAATAATGCATTAATGACATAGCTTCCTATACATATGGAGTTATCTCGTCCTCCAGGAAGACTATGTAATCTTTGAAGAGTATATAAGACATGGTTTGTCTTGTGTTCAGGGAACATCTGATTTGCTATGTGCCTTCTGTTCCTGATTCTGCAGAATCTGAAATAAAACCCTGATCTCAGTGTGGCTTATTGGCTAATGCACTGGCCACAAACCCTGCCCAGAGTCCCTTCTATGGGAAAAATACAAGTGACAACAGAAAGTATACATCTAGCTGGGAACGGGGCAGAAACCAGCTGCCTTTTGAATCTCATTTAAGTCCTGCTTGAATGTTGTTCTTGGTACAGAGAATGCATTGCATCTGAGCTTTTGATGATTCAAGCACTTTGGTTGTACACTGACCACATGATTGATTTGGCCTGTTAACAGATGATAATCAGCATGGTGCAATTGAGCCTCTGCAGTGGCTGAGGCTTCCAGTTATCATTATTAATAGTTTCTGCACTGCTTTCTAGCATCCTATTTTGGTATCTCATTAGTTCTCATAATCAGAGGAGCGATTTGAGTAGGAAGAGAAACAACATAACAGGAAAGTCCAAAAAAAAAAAAAAGGAGCTTGCAGATATGTTCAAGGTTAAATTGTGAAAAATGGTACTCTTCTATTTTAGGAGCATCTGTTGTGTCTATTTAGTCCTCAGAGGAAATCAACTGAAAAAGGCAGGAATTTAGTTTAGAAAGGAGAGCCTTTTACTATGGAAATGTCTGTCGTGGAGGGGTTCATGTTGATTGCACCCAGGTTCCAGAAGTCTCATCTCTGGGAGAGCAATTGGATGCCCTTGCTATTTGGCCTTTAAGACTGAGGGGTATTAAACTATTCTAGGGATGTCTGGGAAACTGTTACTGTTTGGACGACAACTTTCAGAATTCCCCAGCTAGCTTTTGGAAGTTGTAGTCCAAAGAGTAACTGTCCTAAGCTTGAGAGATGAGTAGCTTTCCTCTCATGCTTGGGTGTTTTTTCCCTTTCCGTTGTTCGATTTTCAGATCTCAGAAAGTTACTGTAAAAAGTAATAAATTAGAGTTCTGAGGCCTCCAAAGTGGCTTGTTACAGTATAGTCAGATTTTAAAAAGTAACTGTTAGAGTTCTAATTCTGTGAGTGTAACTAGTTACCTGTTAGTTACCTGAAAACCCTTATCTGAGGCCCTTTTCACAACACGTGGAGGGAGAAACAGGGTCAAACGTGCGGAAACGGAGCTTACCAGCAACCTGGTAAGTCCGTCGCCATGCGGAGCAGTGCGAGTTCACTGCTCCACACTCCTTGGCGTCCTGCGGCGTCCAAAATGGCAGCTTACGGCTGGCGGAGGCTCTCCACCAACTGGAGAAGCTCGCCAGCCAGAAGCCCGCCCCCAGCAGATCTGCAGGCACGCACTTGCGCGCGCCTGCAAATCTACACCGGGCGCTGCGACGGGGCTGCACGCCCCGTGCTTTTTAAAAACCTCCTCAAATGTGGTTTTTAAAAAACACGCGGCGCCACCACTTCCGGTCACTCCTGCACGGATTGGGGTGTGGAACTACGCTAAAGTAGTCTGCTCCAATCCCCTCCACGGTGTAGATGACCTCCGTCAGAGGTCGCTCTACACCGTTTTATTACCTCCATGTGGAAAGGGCCTCAATGTAGTAAAAAACTTCTCTTCTTCTATGCACTTCACTGGCACCTTAATACTCACAACAAGGAACATAGCAGCAGCATTAGTCAGCTCTTGACCCTTCTTTTGTATAGTTTTATTTTTGTTGAAGGCTTTATCAGAAAAGCTCAGTATAAGTATCTGAAACAAAATGAAACAAATAGGTGGCACACCTTGAAAGAGTCTTTCTTACTTGCCCACTCTCAGATATTTGAATTACAGCTTCCTTAGGCCTAACCCTGACCATATTGGCCGGAGATGAAGGGATTTGTATTCTGACACTGTTGGAAGTGGAGTAGCATTTTGGAAACAACTAATAGAACAGCGATGGCAAATGTATGCCTGGTAAACAGAGATTTTTCCTAGCACTTCAGATCTTTTTACCAGATCTTTTTACTTGTTGTTCTCAAGATGTTGTTGGAATGCAACTTCCATCAACCCTCATTATTGGCAATGTTGGCCAAAGCTGAGTGGAATTGCAATTCAGCTTTCTTTTCAACCTGTAATTGGGCTTTATTATATAATCCAGTGGCATCTTGAGTAGGGATGTGAAAAAAATTCATAGTTGGCATGACAAGCAGTAATGCAAAGATTCTTCACCTTCAGTGAACTTGCCTTCAAAACAAGACCAAGATACTAAATACATGTAGGTTTTTTTTTAACAAAGGATCTTTGTGCATGTTGTGGTTTCTGTAATTGGCACAAAATGCGCAAGACTTCTCTATGGAATTATGGTCCTTTCCCCTTGTGAAGCTAAGCGTGCACACATACAGAGCATGAGCAACAGGACAAACTGATTGATCAGAAAGGTACAACCCATCCAATGTGACTAGTTTTACTAGTTCTACTATAAAGCAACAGTTATCACATGCTTGAATGCGGTATGTTTCACGGAATGGTCATGGGCCATACTGGCTAGGATTTCTGGGAACTATGGTCCAAAACAATTAATGTTTCTAAATTCTGGGAACAGTTTTGCCTATTGAACATGGCTACATATGGTGCATACGGAGGACAAATATACAACTCACAGAAAGGCCACTAGCCATGCTGCCTCAGGGATTCTGGAAACTGTAATTCCTCTCCAGTGTTGCTTATCCATTTCTGAAAATCTGTTTCAATTAGTTTTTTTAAATAAACTGAAGCAAATTCAATTTGTTTGTATCAAATGCACAAATTGCATATTAGGGATGGAAAGACCTTGACTTTCAGAATATGTAGAAGTAAAATAGGCTGGTGGGCCAGATGGGGAAACTCTGCACACCATATTTGTACATAGTTGGATGGGCATGGTCTACCCCTGGATTATGGGCTAAGATCCCAGAAATATTTTTAAGGTGGGAGGGCTCAACACTGACAGGCAGGTCATTTTTAATTTGTCTTTTAAAAAAAACAGTGAAAACATCATACAATGTATTGCATCATCATCATCATCATCTACTAACTAAAGCTGGCGACAGTTTAACTACAATGAAAGAAACGGCAAAATAATAAATGAAATACTACAAAACTGAGTACCTTGTTAAGTGAATAAAATTGCTATCTCAAGGAAAAGGAAAAATATGCAAGCATTTATTAAATAAATGAAAATCAGCCTGCAAGGTCTCCTCCAGAGACTAGCACTTGAAATCGTGGATTAAAATTGCAAGAAAAGAGATTCCACTTAAACATGAGGAAGAGCTTCCTGACTGTAAGAGCTCTTTGACAGTTTTTTTGTTTTTTTGGCAGAGGGAGGTTTTTAAGGGAAGGTTGGACAGACATCCTTCAGAAGTGGTTTAGTTACGAATTCCTGAACTGGCAAGTCAGGACCAGATGACCCTTGGGGTCTATTTCAACTCAATTGTTCTAAGATAAAGGACTAAAGTCAAATACCCTTAAAGGCAAATGCAAAATCTGTGTATCTATCTACCAAACATGAAATGGAGAGAATCTTGTGGTGTTTTTTTTTTAAAACATAGCACAAAGTACAAGCGATGTCTAATTAACTGATCATATGTTTGCTGATGTCAATAATTTCTTTAGGGTGGTAAGAACAAAACCAGCCTGCGATGAGTTCCAAAAGGATCTCTCTAAACAGGGAGAATGGGCATTAAAAAGACAACTGAAAATTCACTGAAAACAAATGTAAAGTGAGGCACATGGGGGAAGCCACACCCCCCCAACTTCTCATATACTGATGAGACCTGAACTGGCAGTGAATGTTCTAAGGATCTGAAAGTCTAAGTCTGCCCCATGCTGTGATTTGTAATCTACAGTCAGGCCATGGCAACAAGCAGCTACCACAGCACTTGAAGGCAGAGTCAGGAGATGGCTGATAGTCATCCACAGTCATTCAATCAGCCTTGACTATGAAGACTCTTACAAGCACAATGTGTACTTAGAAGTCATCTCTGTGCATTCAGAGGAACTTACTCCCAAATAAGTGCGCATGAGATAGGCTTCATACAACCCCTGTTATTCCTAGGAAGGCTCAAATACAACAATTAGTGCTTGATCTTTTAATACACTTCTGATTGATAATTTAAAGAGGTTTGATTCCACACATATCCTGCGGTTCAATTTTGCCTGATCGTTTTGGGAGACTTAGCCCCTTACCTGTCTTGGGTGTGTATGTGAAGTTCCCTGCTGTCCAGTTCCAGGGTCCATAGGATGACAGTGTTAATGCCTCATGTCACATATACCACCACATCCTAAACTGGGTTCACCTGTTTTTCCCCATACCTGCTTTTATGATTAGTTGTGCTGCTGTACAGTTTTCGTGGTTGTACTAGTTGCTGTTTGAATGCCCAGCTTCTATTTGCTTTCAACTCCTAAGGACCTGAAAGGTTGTATCCTCTTGCTTCTCAAGATATACACTTTAAATAAGCACAACAAACAAGCATTTCAGATTTGCTTGGGGACCCTCAGTTCAATTGCTTGAAGTTTCCAGCCATGCAGTTCCAAGTTGCCTTGTCTATTCCCACACCAAGCTACTATTGATGTAAACTGCAACAGGAGTTCTCTCTCTCTCTCATATGTAAATTATCCTCTGCAGCCTTATAAAAATAATAACAAAAGCTTCATTATTTTTTTAAGAGCTTCAGCTCAGTCATCTGGAGAACTGGAGAAAAACAACTCCACAAACATACCCCCCAAAACAAAAAAGAAGAAAAATCATTCATATGAATTGTTCCATTGCAGCCTCTCCCCTCACCCTCTTAATTGGAAATTTTTAAAGCCAACGTATCAATTCAAATCTTTCCAGCCCAGTGTAATAACAACGTTAACTAACATATATGGAAAACAAAATGGGACTGTGCCATTATGTAAATTCCCAGGTTTGGGGAAAGAAGATTTGGCTTGGAAATCTGTTTAATATGTTATTCAAGTCTTGTTTTCTCATTGTTCAGCTTTTCTCCAGAGAAGCCTATGATGCCAGTTGTGTGTATGTATCTGTTTCATGGTTGTTCTCATTAACAGTGAGTTATGACACAGGGAAAGAAGTGGATAAACAATTTAGTTTGGTTAGGAATGCCTCAGTTTGGACAAAAAGATTGCTATGATGTACACTGTATGAACCATTGAAGCTGCAATCTTAGCCCATTTCCGCACTAGACTGTTATAGCGCTATGATTCCACTTTCAACATCCTATGGATCCTGGGGTTTGCAGTTTAGGGAGGGGCCAGCTGGCCCCTCCCTAAACTGCAAACCCCAGGATCCCATAGGATGTTGAAAGTGGAATCATAGCGCTATAACAATCTAGTGCAGAAATGGCCTTACACAGCAGGGATGGGGAACTGCCATCCTATGGATCAAATATGGCCTACACAGGTTGCCATCTGGCCTATATTCTGTTTTGCTGGGCTCCCTCCATTTGTCCTCCAAGCCCCATCACAACTGCTTCCCGCCCAGCTTAGAATACAGACAAAGCAACCTTTTTGTAATACAGAGGTGGGACTATCCAGTTGCCTTGGATTAAAACCCCAATCATCCTCAGCCCCCATGGTCAAAAGGTCATACTTGATGGGAGGTGTCGTATAAAACATCCAAGAGACATCATATTGGAGGAGGCTGCTATAGAGATAGGAACAGGCTAGGAGAGGAAAGACGTGAGATTTGCCATAGTTAGGCCAGACCATAGATCTAGCTGAAGTCAAGGTAGATGTGAGAGAAAAGCCAAAGTTTATCTACTCCTCATCTTTGCCCTATAAAATAAAAGATTTGGGAAGTACTTTTTACATGAAATGGAATGTGCAGGTGAGGGAAGCCTTCCTACATCACAATTCGCTGTTCAATTTTTTTTCTTCCTAAAGGGGAGAGGACTGAGAATGAAAAACTTAGTTTAATTAATTCTAAAAAATTTATAGGCTTTTCCCTTGTTGGATGAAACAACTGTTTTGTGCATTTTAAACTTTATTTTGACATTCTGGACCTTTCTGCACTACACTGTTATAGCACTATTATTCCACTTTCAACTTCCTGTGGAATTCTGAGATTTGTAGTTTCTTGAGGCCAAAGAGCAATCTGACTGAGAATTCTAAATGCCCCTCTCTAAACTGCAAACCCCAGGATTCCCATAGGATGTTGAAAGTGGAATAACAGCACTATAACAGTGTAGTGTGGGAAGGCCCTTTGCTTCATTTTTATACAAAACCCCCCAATCTTTTTAAGGAAAACACAATCTATCTTGCACAAAGCAATATTTTCCTTACACAGTTGTTGTTTTTGCATGAAAAAATGCTTTTGCACAAATCAAAACTTCACAAAAAAGTTCCAAATTGCAAAAAAAATTTCTCAGTTGTCTTGATGTACCAAGGCACCCCCCGTCACCGCCGTTTTTGGTCACTTAATAAGTGTGACCATGATCTGTTTTTATGCTCTTTAGCAATGAGTTCTGTAACTTGGTTATGAGTCTGAGTGCTAATCGAATTCATGGAATGACTATGATTTCTGGAATTATTTTGGAAATCTCCTTTTGGGATTTCTCTGCCAGTGCAGTGAACGCCTGAGGGATGGGGGAATGGAACACACCTGCTGTCTCCATTCCCTATGTTGCATGATCCATGTGCCCTGCTACCAGCCTCTACACATAGACAGAGATCTAAAAAGAGGTACCCATGCATGAAAAGCTGTAAGCTGTAAGCATTTAGGGGCTACATTCATTTAGTTGAGAGACTCTCCCTCTTGAATGAGATTCCAGATGGCATACAATGAAATAGCACAAAGGCATGAAAAGAATAAAACTGTATACCAGTTAAAACACAGTTTAAAAACTTAAAAGAAAAAGAGAATATACTGCACCCTCCCACATTAGAAGCCCTTTCTGTTACTCCTGTGGCAGACCCTGTTCCAGGGGGGATATAAAATTGATATCAAATATGCCTGCCATGCCAGAGAGGTTGCCCAGGTGGGTGCGTAGACAAATAGGTTGAACGACCGAAACTTGGTCAAGGCCAGGAAAATCCTCAGTAACATTTCCCAAGGAGACCTCAGGCTAGACACGTCCACACGAATGAAGAGTCCTCAGCCACAAATAGCCAACTTGAGGGGATTGCTGGGTTTTCCCCAGGCTGAGCCACTCTGGCTTTGGAGAATCCTACAAGGATGAGGTCCATTTACATGAACCAATCATGCAAACCATCAAGTTGCTATTGTGAGGCACTTCTCCTTTTATTTTGGCCATTGTTCTTCCTGGGAGAGGGCCTGCCCTCGAGGTACTTTCTGCCCTGTAAATGGTCCCCGTTTTTGAGGGTCTCTTTGGAGAACTCCCCGCCATGCTAGCAGACTGGCATTCTGTTAGTTGAGTGATGCCCTCAGCCACCTCTCTTTGTTGAGCTCCGTCCTTCTCAACGCTTCCTGGACTGAAGACTTCTGAATAGGTGCAGTATCACCACTTTTACATCCTCTCCGCTGAATCCCCTATCAATTTTCATCTTTGTCCCTTCTCGATAGGCCTTGTGTGCGTGAGTGAGTGAGTGAGTGCACTGGTGCATGAGAACACATTTATTAATAAAACCCAGTTATTGGTATGATTGTCTGGCTTTTGCTTGGTCTGACCCCATAAAAATTGGGTAGAAGATCCTGTGGGGTTACCCTGCCCCTCGCTTTGCTATAGCAAGTGCTCCATTAATTTTCCCAATTTTGGCATTTTAGAAGTGAATCACGGTGTCCCCCAAGGGACCTCCAGAAGTCAGGGTAACATTTCCACAGCAAGTGAAGTAAATTGCCAAAGGCTTAGCTGAACGAAAAGGTTTTGCCTATCAGCATAAGGAGAGTAGAGAGGACCCCAGCCCCATGGGAGGGCTTTCCAAGAAAGCCCACTCCTGCATATATATACAAGAAGTGCCACAGAAGATGATGGGATCACAAAAAGCATCTTTCTTGAAGGTCTCAAGACTTCAGCAGAATCATCACCATCATCATCTTTATTTATACTCTGCTTTTCTCCTCAAAAGGACTCAAAGAGTAAGAGAGAATATGGTTGTTTTATGTACATAGTTCTTGAATATAGACAGCACATAAGCATGTAGTCATTTCTTCTCATAGAACAACCTAAGACATTTCTGGATGTGAAGCAAAGGCCATGATGGCATCTTCCACACAGAGAAGCTGACTGGACTGACATTTGAACTTTACTTCAACATTGGAAATGAGATAGTCACCCATTGCACCTGAGGGCAGCACATACAGTTCTTTTTCTTAAAGATGGGAAAGTTCAGGATAAACTGCTTGGGGTATCTGATTTGACCCAACATCTGCCACCTGAGGCAGTTGTCTCCCTTTGCCTAACGATGGGGCCCACCTGCTTTTTCAGATCTATATCTCCACATGAGAAAATGAAGTGTGGGGCTAGCAGGGCACATGGCACTTGGTGCAAGTCCTGCTGGGCATGGCACTGGTCCTCCATTCATTGGGGGATACATAAGACCTGCAATGGAGCTAGAGAGACAGACGGAAGGTGGCAAGCCTACATTTAATGTTGGAAAGGATCTATTTCTATCTTGTGGAAGTAACTGTCAATTTGTCCCATTCTATCTTTTTCAATTCTCTCAAATCTTCTGAAGTACAAAAACACCTTGTGCCTTTTAACTGTTTGGGACAACAACTCCCATCAACCCCGACAATTGGCCATGCTGACTAGGATCTTTAGGAGCTAGAATCTAAACATTACAGAGGGCAGCATGATGCCAGGCCTGCTGTAACATTATGCCTTGAACGTGTCAAGTCAACTTTTGTATATTTCTTCTTCTCTCAGACTGCAGCTGAAGTGAACCAACACTGGTAGGTTCCAAGCTAAAAGAAGTAATTCTTCACACAACATGTCATCCGTTTATGTAATTCATTGAGACAAGATAAGGCAATGGCTGCACAACATGAACAGTGGATAATATCCTGGGGCCAAAACAGGCAGAAGAGAGATGATCAGATCTCCTCTTCAGATTTTTTAAAAAATAAAACTGCTGTTGTACAGGTGAGGGGAGGAACTGAATTATGACCATGGGGTTGGAGGAAGGAAGCTTTAATCCTTCTCCCAGTATAACCAATCTACTCACTCCACCTGCTGTTCATCTTATTACAAAAAAAATAAAATGTGTACAAGGTTTCTCTAATATGTGTAATAGCAACACCAATGGGTCTAATGGTTGTCATAGCAATGTTGAACTCTTTGTGGTTGTGGTGGCTGAATGGTTTCCCAGGCAATGTAGGTCTCTGAGGTCATGGTGTCACACGTGCTGGAGCGCCTAGCCCCTACTGGCTGCCTTGTGATGCTCAGTACTGACACCAGTCTTTCATGGAGGATGGCTTAGTCCAAAGTTCTTAACCTCAATGTATAGAGATTGCACAGCTCTGAATATCAGATGGTGAGAGAAAGGAATAACCATGCTCAGTGGTGCTGTTAGGACAAAACTTTGGAGCAAAGAATCAGGGCTACAAAAAGCACAAGACAGTGAGGTTGGCTTAACACAATTTAATACCAGTGAATCAACATATATAACCATCTAAAGAACACAGCCTGGCAAAGTTAATTTTCTGGGCTACATTTTCCATAATCCCTCAGCCAGCAGGCCATGTTTGTTGTGGGAGGTTGATAGCTGCACTCCAGAAGTAATTTTTCTATCTCTGCTCTTCTTCTGGAAAAGGCCATTAAGTCCCGAGCCAAAATAACTGCTCCAGTTGCCACATCATGCCTGGCTTGTTTGTGTACAGAGAAATTTAGTTGCGTACATTCTTTCATACCTTTCTGGGAACATGGTCTCTGGATTATGCATCTCCAAGTGTTCTTAAATGAGTTGTCTCTTCACCATCAGGTTTGTTGAGAAGTCTGAGTCATTGCATATGTCTTATCAGGCTGTTGTATCCATGCTAAGTAGAACTGGTTTTGTTTGTGTTTAAGCCAGCAGGAAGGCAGTTGCCTCAGTCTGGTTCGGAAAGAACAAAGAGGCCTTGGCTTGACAGCTGAAGCAAATGAACATTATGGTTTTCATCTTTATCTGAACGCTTCAATGTGTGGGTCATGTTTGTGCCTCATTACTGAATGAGAGCAACTCAATGGTGACCCTGTCATTGTTGCTTTGTGCCTGTTAGGTGGCTAGGATGGAAGAAGACACTTCCAAACAGACACACAGAGAGAAAGATAAGTTGGGGGTGAGTTCGGGCAAGGGTGTTGTGTCAAACCGCTCAGAGAACAAATGAACTTGAAAGACGGCAAAATGGGAACAACGCAAAACTAAGACTAGTGTGTAATTTCCTCCTCACCATACAGTGTACGAGTCAAAGGAAAGTGTGCAGATTATGCTCAGCTGTGAACACGAGGAACAGAGAAGAAATGCTAGGTCTCCATTTCAGAAAACACAAGAGTTGACTACAGTTTTGAGATCTGCCTCCTACCTTAGGCCCTTTTCGCGTGATGCTCCTGAGACCATTAAGAGGTGATCGCGCATTATATCATTTTTGGCTCGTTGCTGAAAATGATGTGCGATTGCGCGACGCTCCCGTGCCCCCCACACACTTACCTTGTGTGCGGAGGCTCCGGACACGCAGCCATCCTGCTTCCTCCCCAGTGCAGCCTGGGAAAGTACCCAGCTGCGTTGTGGAAGGAAGAGGCGAAGCGCTCACGCTTCCTTCTGGCCAGCACGGAGCTGGTGTGGAGGGGAAGTGAGTGCTTCCTGGATGAGGCTTTTTGTGCGATCCCCACGTGACGCCAGCAGTACCGGGTAAGATGCGAAAAGGGCCTTAGATACATAGGTTGCTGAAGGGGCAGGGAGCAGAAGGAGTGAAGACATCTCCTGCTCTAGTAACAATCATAATATCATTTACTTACACCTTATGTATTGTAAAAAGGAATTAATTCCAAGTAATTACTTATTTTCAGCGAGTTACTTCCAAGCTTCAGAAAAAGGAATCAAGATGGAAAAGGAAAGTAAGCGGATTCAGGCACTCGTATTTGTAACATTATCTCTGTAATTACTAGATTTGTGATCTCTCAGTCACAAGCATAATTCCAATCTTTTTGCTCTATGTCACTATTGGAACATATGTGTGTTACTGATCACAGATTTTAAACCCCATATATTAGCATTTGAACACCAATTTTTTAAAACGAAGGAGATAGAAGATAACTTGATCCATTCTAATCTGCAGGTGGCATAAATGAAGCTTGCATGTATCTTCTTGTTCTCTCCCTCCTCATTCTTGTCTCTAAATAGAGGTACAGAAGGTGAATGAACAGAGAATTTAGGGCAACCAAGTAGAATAGAAGTCTGGACAGAAATGCCATTTCCATTTGTGATGGACTGAAAATTAATCTGAAAGCAATTCAGAGTAATTGCTTGGTGTGTGCTTAAATTCTAATGAAGCCTTCATCTCTGATCATGTTATTAACATTTTATTAAACAAGGCATTTCTGTGAAAAAAGGTGACTAAATAAAATCTTCCTCACTAGTGATTTAAAACTGAACCCTTTAGACAAGCAACTAAATTCATGATTTGAATCATGATTCAAATGATTTTGATTTAAATCAATCACACCTGCCTAGAAGCCTAGCCAAGGACCACCTTGAGATCCACGGACCCCAGGTTAAGAATCTCTGCTCTAGAAATTTTGCCTCTTATGTAACAAGAAGATACTCAACATGGTGCATTTGCAATATCCAAATGCCAGAGGATCCTGAAAGATACTATGAATAGAGAAGGGAAGAGACTGAAAACAGGTAAAGCAGTGACATATTTCCAGGACTCACTCCCATGCATGGCTTCTCAGAAGTAAGACCTATGCCCTTTCCATAGGACAATGCTCTCGCATGTTGTCCTGTCGCAATCCTGGCAGCACCTCTGCCAGGATGGGGGCATGTCATCACTGCTCCCCTCTGCACCCAACCTGCTGCCTGTGGAAGGGAGAGCGAGGGACATGACTCCTCCTTCTGCACTGCAGCCAGCCGTCTTCTCATGTTGCAGTGGGGAAGGAGGCAAGTGATCGTGCTTCTGGCGCTTCTGCATGGCCAGCTGCAATGGAAGGCTTGCATGATTGGGGGTTGTTGATGAAGTTTTTCCATCAATGATATATTCCACCTTTGCGCCAACTGGTGATGGAAGAAGGAGGGGACTGCTGTGATGTCGTGCAGAAGCGTCATTGCGGTCCCACTTCTCTTGCATCCCCATGCCAGGAGGACGCCATCCTGTGGCAAGGGCTCTATTGAATTCCAGGGGTTTTACACTCAGGTAAGTGTAGACAACACTGTAGCCTATCAGCTTGATCCCTTGCATGTCCACAGGGCAGAAAGTTAAAGCCTGATAAAGTTAAGTCTTGATAAGATAAGTCTTGATAAGAACAGACCCACTGACTCAGTGGCATGCCATCCAATATTTCACAGACAAAAACAAGGAGGTGTTTGACCAAGCAATGTCAGTGTGATTAAAAAGACAAAAGTTATTAAGGAGGAAGAACACACAAGTTAGAGGGGGCTGCAGCAGTTTGCTTTTGCCTGAGCTGTTACTTTGGTGGAGAAACCCTATCCCAGGGTCTACAATTTTAATATTAAAATATGATTCTGTGTGCCAGAGAGGTCCCCTGAGAAAGGTCGTAGGCAGCAATGGTCAAAAGACTGAAAACCAGGTCAGGCCAGTAAAATCCCCAGTTGCACAGCCCTAAGAGACCTCAAGATGTGTAAACCCACAATAAACAAAGGATCCACAGCCCCAGGAAGCTGACTTGAGGGGATTAGCGTGTCTGCCCTGAGTTGAGCAAATATTCCATCAGGCAAGGACCATTTACATGAAGTCACACCACAAAACCCAGCCATAGACTTTGGCAACACCTTGCAATCTCATCACGCAAAGGAAATTACCATGGTGGAGCTTCGTTATCGCTCCAGCACCCATTGTTCTCCCCGGGAAAGGATTAGTCCTCCAGGCACTTTTTCCCCTACAAATAGTCCCTATTTTTGAGTGGTTCTTTGGATCACCCTCAGTCATCCCAGCAGACTGTTGCTCCATCCGTTGAGTGATCCCCTCAGCCCTCTCCGTGCTGAGCCCCGCTTCTCCGCTGTTTTTCGCGAACAAAGGACTTCAGGACAAAGGTGCAGTATCACCCCAGCTACACCCCTTCAATTCACCTATCCAGTTTCCTCTCTTTTGCTTCTTAATAGGTCTTGAGTGAGTGTGTGAGTGATTGCGTTGGTGAGTGAGGCTTTCATTCAATAAAATCATTTATTGGACATTTTTGTTTAGTTTTTGGCTTTGCCTGACCCTGTAAAAACTGGGTAAAAAGACCCTGCTAGGTTACCCTGCCTCTTGCATTGCTATTGCTTATGCTCTGGCTAGTTTCCATTCCCCATCGCGTGGAGCACATTGAGGTACCCCCCAAGGGACCCCAGAAATCAGGATAACAGAGCTTACTAGGAAGCCTACTAGAAGCGTCCTCTCTTCCCTGCTGTTTGAGTTGGGTGCAAACTACTTTTGTATTCTGAACTCAGGACATTTCCACACTACATTGTTATAATGTTATTATTCCACTTTCAAAATCCTGTGGAATTCTGGGGTTTGTAGTTTACTGAGGCCAAAGAGCTCTCTGGTTGAGAAGTCTAAAGGCCCCTCCCTAAATGGCAAACCCCAGGATTCCATAGGATGTTGAAAGTGGAATAATAGCACTCTAACAGTGTAGTATGGAAATGGCCTCAGTTTGCAGCAACTGAACTAAGCTGAGAGCAGAGAGGGAAAGCAAGAGGAAAGTTTGAGCAGCTTTCGCACACATGAATGCAAGATAGTGTGAAGTGTCGTGTCTCATTGCAGTCAATTGACTATAATGACTATAATGGGATGCAACCATTTGCATTATTTTTGTTTTACATGGGTGTTCCTGGAACAAAACACCTGCATATATGGAGGGCGCACTGTATTTCAAAAGCAGCTGAGAAAGTGATATGACAGAGGTTTAATTGGTACTGTTCCTGCCAAATCAGGACAGTTTGAGGCTGTGCACATGAAACTGACATAAATGTTGATTTGCCAAGTGCTGATTGATTCAATGAATCAATGATTCAATGAATAAAAATGTGATTCAGAACTGAATGTGGCAGAACTTCCTTTGGAACTTTCCACAGCTCAGGGAATTGTTGGCATACAACAATATCTTCCATCCAATATGAATATTTGCACAAAATGTTTGCTCTGCCAACCCAGGCTGTCTCTTCTCTCTTCATATTGATGCCCTTTGCCTTCCTTTTAAAAACATATTGCTGTGTTATTACTACTCTTGGTAACAATTCAATGTGTACACAGTGTCATCAGTACACCAGGCACTATATTATCAAAATTGTGAGCACTTTACCACTGTTACTTCTCTGACCTACGACCAAATATTTGGCACTGAGATACCACTGCTACACAAAATAACAGTAATAGAGAAAAATTAGACAACCATTGCCCCAGCCGGCCCTCAGCCACTCCCTTGTGCCATTGTAGCAGACAGGGCCACATGGTTGCCAAGATCTGAACTTCTACTCCAGCCTAAGGATTTATTTGTAAATCAAGGGAGCAACTGTAAGAGGAATTGTAACCACAGGCAATGGACACTGGAATTTGCTGTCACTTGTTTTCTCTTGTGGCTTGAGAAAAATGTTAGAATGGTTCTAAGAGAGTTTGAAAGGACCTTAAAAAGGTGGGGAGGGGGATGCAATCCATGGGAAGCACGTAGGCCCCAAAACTGTTTTTGAGGCTCCCAACACCGCATTGGTTTTTTTTAAATCTCCAAATGTCTGCTGCTACATTTTACCCTCTCTAAAGGAGAGAGCCAGCATGGTGTAGTGGTTTGAGCACTGGATCATAACCCAAGAGACCAGGGTTTGATTTCACGCTCAGTCATGGAAACCAACTGGGTGACGTGGGGCACATCATACGCTTTCAGTCCCCAGAAAACCCTGTAATAGGTTCACTTTAGCATCACCATAATTTGGAAGCGACTTGAAGGCACACAGCAACAAAAGGGAGGAAGGAAGTCACCATTTCAGCTCATTGCGAGGTCTATTCATGTTGGGAAAAAATATCTCTCTGGCGTGTAACATGGTCTAGTTAATCAAAAAACATGGCAAAATTGTTTCCATGCCCTCTAGAGGTTGTTTGGGGGCAAAAATATATACTTTTTTGGGTGGGGAGTAGAGGCAGCAGGTTTGCAGCCCTCCAAGATCCTGTGGGGGCCAATGTTGTCAGCCTTCTGACCTTGAGAATTGCCCACCTGTGCTTTAAAACAACCCATTGCCCCTGCTGGCTGAGGGATTCTGGAGGTTGTAGTCCAAATAAGTAGTTTCCCTCTCAAGACCTGCAGTTGTTCAGATGAAAGCAGCATGTAGAACTACTGTTTAGACCAGTGGTTCTCAACCTTCCTAATGCCGCAACTCTTTAATACAGTTCCTCATGTTGTGGTGACCCCCAACCATAAAATTATTTATTTATTATTTACAATGCCTCCCCCCCGGCAAAGGCCACCTCGCTGGCCAGGAACGGGGGGGGGCAGGGAGGGAAAGAGGAGCCGGGCGTCTCCCCCAGGAAAAAACTCCGAGAACCCCCCCCCAGGCTCTGCTTCTGCTTCGCTCTCTTTTCCACTGGGTGGGGCAGTTTGGGAAAAGTTTCCAGAGTGTTGACCCTGGCCGAGGGAAGGGAGAAATCCCAGCGCCTTTGTCTTTTGCACCAGGCTCAGCTCGCTCCCCCGGAAAAGCACCGCCTTGCAGCCCCCCGGCCCTTCCACAGCGCCCCCCTCTGTGGCGAGTGGGGCAGGGGCTGTGGCGAGGAGGGGGCCTGCCCCCCGTACTGCCTCCCCCCCCAAGCTGGGTCGTCAGACGGGAGGTTCTCCCAATAGCGGAGAAGGGGAACGATTTCAGTCCCTTCTGAACAGGGGGCAGGACTCGTGCTTGTGCGCCACTACTCCTGCTGTGGCAACGCTGTGGTCGCACGTGCTCCCGTCAAAGGGAGCAGGAGGACACGAGCGCATGGCTCGTGCTTGCGCACCACCACCAAGGAGGGAATGGAGCCTAAGACCATCGGAAATACGTATTTTCCGATGGTCTTAGGCGACCCCTGTGAAAGGGTCGTTCAATCCTCAAAGGGGTCGCGACCCATGGGTTGAGAACCGCTGGTCTATACTATACAAAACATGTAGTATGCCTCCAAGTCATTTCCAACTAGTGGTGACTCTAATGAGTTTACCTTTGCCTTCCTCTGAGGCTGAGAGAGTGTGACTTGCCCTAGGTCACACAGTAGGTTTTTTATGGCTGAGTGGAGATTTGAAACCTGGTCTCCAGAGTCATAGACCAACATTCAAACCACTATATCATGCTGGCTCTCAGGACATGGAATAGCTTCCACTTAATTTTGCTTGTCTTCTTTACATTAGCCCACAAATATTAAAAGATTTATTCAATTGCTCCCCACCCCACTTCTTTATCCTGTAAGAGAAGAGAAGCATAGCTGTATATAAGGAGGCTGTAGTAATTGATCACTAAATCTGATATCACCCACAGTGTGGAAAATGCAATTTAGGTTATCAGCCCCGCTTCAAATCCCTTTTGCCTTTTGTTTACAGTGGAAATAAGTATGGTAAAATCTTGATCCTCTCTAAAGCTTCTGTGCAAAAGCTGGAGAGGATGCAGAGGTTTTGCAGATAAGCCTAGGCTTGGGGGATAGTGTTCGTCAACAGTTAGATATTTAATCTCAGAACAAATGTGCATATTTAACGCTTCTTAACAAGCTCTTTGATTATTTAACACTGTGCTGGGAAGCTGTGTCATACTAAGTGGTTGTTTGGAAACATTAGAACTAGGGGGAAGTTTCTTTGTTTTGGACAAAGCACCAATAATTCCCCAACCAACACAGCCATGCTGGTTGGGGGATTCTGGGAACTGCAGTCAAAAAGTAACCTGTCTAGACTCCGGGAAACGTGAAATTAAAAATGAAAAGTTCAGAACTGTGCTTCAGTGAGGTAATGAATTCTCATCTCTTTGCAGATGGCTAAGTTGAAGGAGAGTGGGAGGGATGCTGATGTTGGGAGGCATGAACAAAAGTGATGTGTCCATCACATTTACTGCCAGCGGTGTATATTTTCCCTGATTCCATCTGATACCCTTTTCTTAGAAGAAACTGCTTTATACCAGTTTAGATTATGCTCATCTGTTGGCAGCGAGGTGTATGTGTGTGAATCTTCTCTGTGATAGGAGTCATATTACACTCCCCCCATAGATCAATAGACAGTCATATTGCTGCCAATGGCAGTTTCTGGTTTCTGCTCTGGGATTTAGTATGAAATTTAAAGGTGCTGTCCAAGGTGCTGTAACTCATTCCCAAAATAGGTTTAGCATCTGGGATAATTTGAACTAGGGCAGATTCACCACCCTACTGGCATTGAAAGCACCAGCTGTCATTGATTACTGCAAGAAATAGGCAGATTCATATAAAGAGATATGAAGAATTGTTAACTCCTTATATGAACCTACCTGTGCTTTGAGATCTGCTGGGGAGGCCCTCACAGCTACATATGACAGTAACATGGGAGAGGGCCTTCTTGGTGGTTGCTCCCAGGTTCTGGAACGTCTTCCTAGAGAGGTTACACTGGCATTCTCCTTGCTATCCTGCCATATGCAGGTGAAGACCTTTTTTGATTTAGCAGGACTTTGAGGGCTGGCTGCTTAGGGGAAAGCCTTTCATGTGCTGTGTGCTTTGTATTTATGGTTCTACTTTTTAACAGTTATGCTTTTAGCTGCTTTTAATTTTATTAATTCAATTTTTAACTTTTGTAGGATGTAAATTTATTACTTGCATTTATTTTAACTTTTGAGGCTAGCTTGAACCTCAGGATGGGAAAAAGACAAGATTTTGGTAGCAACCCCACTGGTAAAAGACTTGGGAGCACTAGCTGAACAACAACAACAACAATTTTACCTTGAACTGCAAAAGAACTATCCAAGGAGCTGAACAACATTCTCTAGCATCTCGGATATCAATTTTAAAGTTCATACTAAAACCCAGAGTGAATTCACCACTGCACTGACATAGGAACTATTATTTCACACTGACCACCAGTCAAGAAAAATGGAAACTCCCTCAGACTCTGCTGGATTAGTACTCTAACAGTGGTCAGTCAGATACTTCTACAGAAGGTGGTTGCCAATGGGCATGGATTCCTGAAAAAGGCCCACAGCTCACTGCCTTCAAAAGCAACTCACCAGTGGTACAAACTCTTCTATAAATCAAGCCCCTTACCTAGAAAGGTCCCCAAAAGAACTTCTAAAGGAGAAATATGCTGCTGTTCTTTAGAGCAAGCCTGATCAGGGCACAGCCTTTGACGTGATATCACAATGAGACTCAAGTAATCACTTCATACCTGGTGGAGACATCACCCATTTCACCAGTTGGTGATCTGTCCATTGAGCTCACCTAAATGTGCCTCTTAATGGTCCTGTCAAATCTGACAACCATGACAAATGTTGCTGTTGCTGTGGCCACCCAAACAAGATACTTCCCCATGTGTTCTGTAATTGTCTTCCACACTCAACAGCCTGGAAACACTGGCATGACATGGTAACGCACTTACTGGCTAAAGCCATCCCAATCTCAAAGGGCACTTTTTCTTTAAACTAGACTGTGCCTGAGACAGGTAGCCAGATGAGACAGGACACAGTCATTACAGATGAAGACCAGAAAAAGATAACTCCTGTGGACACTATGATCACAAACAAGACAGTAAAGTAGCAAGCACCCTCTCTTGCTGGTCTTTCATGTCTAATATTCTGAGGTGTTCTGCAGCCTTCCTCTGCCTCAGGTCCCTAGATGAACTTGGGCTACAGACTCTATCACCTGACACAACCTGGTGAGTATCTGAGGTGATATAAATTGGACTCCAATGAGAGCTGGGGACCTACCGGAAAAAGACTGGTGTACTGTCCCTGAATGCTGAAATTGCAATGAACATTCATGAGCACCAACAACCACTGATGAATTTAGGTGGATCAGCAGTTCGACAGTGGAATACACTGCCTTGGGGTGTGGTGGAGTCTCCTTCTCTGCAAGTTTTTAAACAGAGGTTGGATGGCCATCTGTTAGGAGTGCTTTGAGTTAGGAGTATGTTCCTGCATGGCAGGGATGGCCTTTGTGGTCTCTTCCAACTCTATGATTCTATTATTCTAGAAGTGGAGAATCTCTGGTTACCCTCTAAATGTTGTCCAATATGCTTCTATTATTGCTCACTACTGGGCATGCTGCTCAGGACTGATGGAAACTGGAATCTAACAGAACTTGGAAAATCACATTTTCCTCACTACTTTTGGAGCTCTTCTTCTGCCATAGAGTGGTCTAAAAGGCAGGGAGGCTAGGAAAGGTTACTTTGTGAGATTACAATGTTGTGCTGTCTGACAGATTCTATGAATTATAGTCCCAAAATTATAGTCCACGACACTGTAACTTTTCAAAGCTCTGGAATGAAAGAATTCAGTCACAACATCCTCTAGCCCAGGGATAAGCATTTTTGCATTTTATGATTAAACTCATGCTTTGATGAACCAAAGCATGGAGAAGGCTGGTGTGAAATGAATCAGTCTACTATGAATCCGCTTAGGCTGGAGCATGAATAATACAATCTTATCTTCCATATAAGAGACATTTTTTCTTCATTAGAATGAATACTCATTGATGAAATCAAACTATATCTATTTACATGGATTTGATATATATCTCCAACTTTTTATTTTTAGGGTCTCCCCCTTTAATTAGTTGATCTCTCCACCACAACCATTACAACACAATCTTATCAGCCCAGCCAGCTAAAAATTTGCAAGGAGCCACTGATCATTTGAGAAACTTCTCAGAGGGTGTTTTGTTCTTGCATCATATAAAGACTCTGACTCAGATATCTGTATATACTATGTGCATTTGTTTATAGGTCTGTCTAGAAGACAATAGGTTGAGAGTGCTAATAGATGGAATTGTGCCGTTTAGAGACTTGAAATATCTGCTCCAGGCACACCACTGCACTGATTTTATTACATTTGTTGAGTGATTAATTGAGTTTTACATTATGCTTTTCTTTAGGCTTTGCGAATGTGTCCTGCCACGGAACCACAACTTGGAAAACATTACTTTTCTGGACTTCAGCTCCTAGAATTACAGTCAGCCCTCCACATTTGCGGGTTTCACTTTTGCAGATTTGATTATTCACAGATTACTTGCTGTCACCCCTGCTGCCTCCCTAGGCCATTTTTAATAGGGACTGCAAGCCTCATGAGACTGAGAAACTGCAAACGATGCTTGTAAGTCTCTCTTAAAAATGATGTGGGGCAGAGTGAAGGTGGCAGTAAGCCCACCAGGCATCCACTTCTGCCTTGTGAAGGAACCCTGATGCCTCAAAGGAATCCATGGTGGGTATGGTGATCATACTTTTTTTTTTTTTGGTGTTAAATATGGTTTTGGAGGGCCCAGAGTTATTCATAGTTTTTTCACTTTCACAGGGGCCCTGTACCCCTAACCCTAGCAAATGTGGAGGGATTATTGTATAGTCTAAACAAGTAAATTTGCAAAACTCTATAGAAGATGTGCTACATTTTACAGTTTCCACTGTTCAGTGTTATTTCATTAGCTACCAGCAGAAATGATGACACACTGCAATGCTAGCAACATGTGCTTAGAAGTTTCAAAGGCACAGTATCATAGAGCTGTAGAGCTGGATGGGACTTTGGCATTCATGCTGCCAAAGGCTCTGCTCAATGTAGTGACTGTAAAGCTGTAATATTCCTGCCCTCCAGCCTCTGCTCATATACCTCCCTCAAAGGGAGGCCCATTATCTCCACTGTCAAACAGCTTTCAACTTGAGGAAGTTTGCCCTAATGTTTAGCCCAAATCTGCTTCCTCTCTGGAACAACAGAGAATAAACCTCTTCCATCTGGTGGGTGTCAATTCCAGAGGGTCAAATGTCCTACTGAATGTCAGTCTGGCAGCTAAATAAAGACCTCTCTCTTTGAAGCTTGCGTGTGTGTTTTGGTGTTGGACTATAGTGGCATTAAAATGTACTCAAAAATATCCCAGGAGACAGAAAAATTCCCTCAGAGGTTTCTAGCTTGCTACAGAAAGCAATTGTTCCTCTTTAGTTTTTTGTTTTGTTTTGTTATACTCTTAATGCTCTTTTTATTTCTTGTTACATTCCAGCTCATGGTCATGTTTTCATCAGGATCTTCTGCAAATATTCTGATCCACATAATACCTTAGAAAACTCCAAGTGGAGTTCAGGCTGGAGAGCCAGCCTACATGTTTCCTTTACTGAGGACTCAGGAAAATTATTCTTTGGACTACAGCTTTCAACATCCCCACTGGATGGTTTGGCTGTGAGGAAAGTTGTAGTCTAGCAAATTAATTTTTCCAAGATTTATGTTTAATGCATAGCATACAGTTTACATCAGTGCTGCTGCTACTACTACTACTACTACTACTACTACTACTACTACTACTATTATTATTATTATTATTATTATTATTATTATTATTATTATTTGCTGTAAGTGCAGGGGACTTGATCTGGATTAGGATCTTGGCAAGACTGCTTCAGGCCCTGGCTCTCATTGTGCTACTACTCATTCTGTCATTTTGCCTGCAGTTTACATAGATTAAAAGCCTTAATTTGTTTCAATGGGCATTTTTCCCCACGTGAAAAATGCTGGCTCAACTATGATAAGAACTGCAATCTAGTATTGTCTGAGGCTTAAACAGGCAGTCTGTTAGTTGGAGTGGCTACCTTTGCCCCCTCCCCTCTGGGGGAAATCATGCTACAATTAAAGGGCTTTGTTTAGACACTGTGGCCATTTCCGCACGACACTGTTCTAGCGTGATGATTCCACTTTCAACCTCCTATGGAATCCTGGGGTTTGCAGTTCCGGGAGGGGCCAGCCGGCCCCTCCCGGAACTGCAAACCCCAGGATTCCATAGGAGGTTGAAAGTGGAATCATCACGCTAGAACAGTGTCGCGCGGAAAAGGCCTGTTTCTGACAATATCTAAGAGGGAGCTCTTTGAGGCTTTCCTGGACCGAACTCAGTAACCTCTGTGGATGAAGGTAGAGCAATTGGCTCAAGCATGATGAGATCTGAGGTTCTGCAAGAACTAGGGCCTCTGGAGGAGTAGGATTGTCCAGAATAGGCACCATGTGCAAATCCCTCCCAGCTCTGCCTCCTCTTTGGTCTCATCCATGAAGCTTGAGACTGAGGTCATGGCCTGGCTATTCACTACCAATGGCAACTAGTTAGAGCTTGTCACACTCAAGTTGATAGGATCACATCTTAATTTGATTGGGTTTTATATTCATTTGTGCCCTGCAGTGGCACATATCTACACTTTTGCTGCTTGGCCTTTTGACCTCATTTCAAAATACTGAATATCCAGCCAGTTCTATATTCTGTACTCATTCATATGACTGCTTCATTCACTTTGACATTATTCTCTTGCCTTTCTACCCATCAATTAAAAAAATACATACAACATAAAAAAGCAACTTAAAAAACCACAACAGAAAAAAACAGCAGCAGTGGTCAACAAAAGTGTACATAAGAAAAAAAAATCCAAAATAAAACTCAAAAGGAATGAGGAGCTAATTATTTTTAAAACTACAACCTATTGGGCACATTCCTGAAACAATGGTTTCATATTTTGGGCTTCCAGAGCCCCTCTAACCTGCTCCAAATTCTCCATATTTTGAAAAAGTAAAACTGGAAGTAGACTTCTGATCACTTGTGGTTTGATTTTCACGTCATTTAGTGCCCTACCACTGCACTGTGGTACGCCGTTGTTACAGGATGAGTGCTTTTATATGTGTATATGTGAATGAGTGTGTGTGTGTGCACGCATACGTGTGTGTCTAGTGACAAATTCAAGCTCCAGACACCAGTGTGTTTGCGTAAAGTAAAATGTTTGATGTCTGTGTATCAGACAGTATACTATTAAGGAATGCAGTCTTACCAACTAGGTCTGGGCATGAAGTCATCTTATGTAAAACAAAAGAGATAAGGAGGAAAAAGTCTGATACAGAAATATTAAACAAATAACCAACAACTGCATTGATAATGTAATATAATCTGAGGCAGTCATCTACTGGCAGACAGCCAGGGTAACAAAAAACAGTGATACTATCTACCATTAGCTAGTGATTTGTCCTTCAAGTGGCCTCATATAAATCTCACTTCCCATTGTTGGGGATCATAATTGTTGACATCATAATTGTTGACATTAATTAACTTGATAGATATGTTTTTGACTGAACAGATAGAGGCTAGAAAGAGAATAAAACCCAACTTCTGAGAGATAAAAATCAGGCTGTTTACAATCATCTCCATGCAGACATAGCTGTCTTTGATATCTCTTATGCTGATAATGTTGTTCCTGGCTGGGAAATAACCATAAAATGCTGGTAAAGGAGAATAAGAATTTGATTCTGAATAAGATGAGCTATTGCAACTGTCTACTTCTTATCTAGAATAGATAAATAAAAGATAAATAGATAAATATATATACTGCAATGTATTGCAATACCTATATCTTTCTACCACCGGTGGAATATAGATTAGGATGCCCCAATACTGGGCAAGAAATATATGCCTTAGGCAATGTTAATAATAAGTGATGTGCCTGGATAATAAAAAGTCTATGTTCTTCCCCACGGGGAGTGTGTATATGTATATTTACTTTTTTGTCCATTTGGATAAAATAGCCCCAAAAGATTATCAAGCTGCTTGCTCATTCTCCTGTTAAAAATCCTGAGATTCCAGTATTTAAGTGGAATGTTAATGCTAAATTTGCCTGCTTGGACTGTACTGATGATCACAAGTTGGGAGAACAAGTAACCAAAAGGTGATGGGCAGGATCTCCAAAATGATGCTGAGTAATTCTCAAGTGGCAAAGAACCCTAAGTCCTTCATGGGTGGGGAGCCATACCTGTTACAACATCAATCTGATCATGTTGAAGGTCCAGGAGGAAATGATTGCCAGTCAGATGATAACATGAAGGAACTTCCTTGCTTCCCCATGGCTGGGGGGCTAAGTTCATATCAGGCTGTTGTTTAGTCACTATGGCACAGTCTTTTTGTGCATAAGGAGGTCCTGGATACTTCCTTCACAACACGTGAAAAAGTATTCATGCTACTCTCCTGTTATGTCAGTGCATGCAACAAAAAGAATTCCTGTCTTAAAATCCTGCTCCAGGTGGCAGAAAGAGAAGAAAAAGTAGAATGGAGAGAGAGGTCGGTAGCAGAATGTTAGAGTATGCTGTACTGGGAAATGTATACGCCAAACTAGGGGAAGAAATTTACATGTTAAATCACAACCCAAGGAGATATTGATTTTTTTTTTCAGTCAGGCAATCTCAGTTATCCACAGCATCAAGTGTTTAGTATGAAATCCTTCATTAAATTCTTTCCTCAAGCATCTATATTCAGATTCATTATCCTTTTTAAATTCTCACTGTACTACATTGCACTATGTTAAAAGATGACTGGAAACTATCAAGCTTCATAGGAACTAATTAGTGGGAAGCACTTTATAGGCAATGCCACTGGAAGCAAATATTTATCCTTAATTCTGATGAAGTAGGAAAGTTTTCTTTCATCCTGTTGGCATGGAAAAAAAATATGACGACTATGCTGATTTCACGTAACTCTTAATTAGGCTACTTAATCAGAACGCTTTTGATCTGAACATCATTGTTCCTTACTGGAATCTATGGGGGATTCACTGGGTTAAGATTAAATCTATGGAAATCCAGCTGCGTTTGCTTTGAGGCTTTGAGGATGAATCTTTAAAAAAAAAAAAACTGTACCTGGAAGAATATT
Organism: Ctenosaura bakeri; assembly: GCA_948474755.1. Classification (NCBI taxonomy): domain Eukaryota; kingdom Metazoa; phylum Chordata; class Lepidosauria; order Squamata; family Iguanidae; genus Ctenosaura; species Ctenosaura bakeri. Next base: position 167,823 of record CAOLHI010001871.1, on the reverse strand, counting down.
CCCATAGGTTCTGTCTCACAACTAGGCTGGGTTGCATAATTCAGATCTATTTGAACTCTTTTAACATTGTGTTCACTGTGTTTGGGGGAAAATGCTTCCTTTGGTTCTATCTGTTAAGCGTTTTCTAGGACATAAATCCATTATTAATCCCAACCAGAACAGAGCCATTGAATCAGTGGGGACTTGGTAAATCTATATGAAGAGAGAAGAGACATCTTGGGTCAGCAAAGTAAACATTTTGTGCAAATATTCGTATCAGATGGAAGATATTGGTAGTTGCCACCAGTTTCCTGCACTGTGGAAAGTTCCAAGCAAAGCTCTACCATGCTCAGGCCTGAACTGCGCTGTTATGCCAAACTAGAGTATATTCACTTGCTTCAAATTAGTGCTTGGAAGTCAACACTGATGTAATGCGCTTACTTTAGTTAGGACTAGAGATTAACGTCAGAGTAAGCCAAGTATGTACTGGGGGTCTGCATATGGCCCACCAAGGCTGTTGTGCAACTCTCAACCCCTTCACACTCCCAGGATTTCCCCTTTCCTGGAAATCCCCCCCACAAAAAAACTGGAGTTGAGCTATTTCTCCTGGAAGCATTCTAGAGTGAAAATTGACCTTTAAATAGGTTTAAAGCTCCTTATGCACCGTTTAACATAAACAATTTCTCATTTTTCAGATTAGAAGTGAACTGCTGGTCATTGGTTTTGTTTCCTTTTTTGGGGTATTTCTGGCAATTTGCAATGCCCCTGGGGTAGCAAGCTGCCTCCGGTCCCAACATAATAGTTCACCCCTAAGTTAAGCCTAAATGTTTGCCAATACACTGGGTATTCTACTAAAATAGCATTCCTATATTTCTCCTCTGCACAAATTAACACCATCATGTTTTTCTGACCTTCCATTGGCTTTTCCAGAAACCACTAATCAGAGCCTGGTTCTTGTCATGTGTTCAGGAGGAAGGGAATTATGAAAAACTAGAATTGCCATAATGAAGTCATGATGTCCTCAGAAGAGGCTGCAATTCCCAAACAATGGGCTGGGACAACAGTGAGATATCTTGAAAAGTTAAGCCACCATCTTGGATGCAATTTCCTTCTCTATGTTCATGAGGGCATGAGAGTTTTGTGAAGATGTGATACTGTTTCTGTATCATACTAGAGATACATTTTAATAGAAATCACTTAGAGATTTTATTATATATAAATACAATCTACCCACCCACCCATCCATCACTGCTCATTTAGTGTTTCTCCATTACACTTATCTGTCTTAAGAGTTAAAATGCAGGGGAGGACATGTGGGACTGACCTTTGAGTGGGAGTCTTATGGCTTAAATCCATTCATTAATCCCAAATAATCTAAACTTCCAATGGATAGATCTGCTCTAATTGGGGCCAACAACTGGATTTAGACTTTGGTCTGTACTAATATCGCAGAACTTGAAAAAGTTTCTTCAAACAAACAAACAAACAAACAAACAAACAAACCCTCAGACTGCCAAAATCTCCAAGTCAGCATGGTGGATGCCGCCTGGGGAGATTCTGACAACTGTCTCTGAAAAATTAACATTCCAAGCTGTGCATTTTATTTAGTGGTGGGCTAACTTCCCACACTTTGCATAGTTATTTCTGGTTGCAAAAAAAAGAGGGGCTTTGCAGCTACTGCTATTGGGGAAAGGAAGTATATAAATGTTGGAAAACATGGCGGGGGGGGGGTTCTTTATTGCAAGAAATGGCAGAGATGTTTCAAGTTCCACATTCTTTCAACATGCACAAAAGGCCGAACTACAAGAAGAAACTCATCTGCAATTTCTGCTGTAGAATGAAGCCATGTTATATCCTGAGAAAGCATTGTCTGCAACAATGGTTTGGGGGTGGTGAAGATGGCATTAGCATTTTGGCCCACTGCTAATCTAGTTGTGTCCTCAAATTCCACTTTCAATGGACAAACCCATTAATACTGCATGCTGGACCAAAAAAGGGAAGAAAAAAAAAGCAGAGGAGTGAATGAATGTAATTTTCTCTGTTATTAGCCCATTACACATTCCATCTCTGCCAAATTATAATTTCAATGCTTGTGATTAAGAGTTTCTTTCTATATTTTTCTTGTATTGTCTGATCTCTACTTTGTCAGGCTTGCTGTTTCTGCGTGTCATGCGTAAAACCTAATCATCAGCTTTTCTGGTTTCTGAGATATCAGTAGACACAATAAACAACAATACCATGGGGGTGAAAAAATCCAGTTTTTAAAATGGAAATGCAGATTCTAATAAAATGGAACTCTGGGCTCCCTACTATATTTGACACCTTTTCTCCACTTCTCAGGCAACATAGAATCATAGAAACATAGTGGAAGAGATCATGGGGGCGATCCAGTCCAACCTCCTGTTATGCAGGAACACACATCAAGCAATCCTAACAGATGGCCATCAAGCCTCTGCTTAAAAACCTCCAAAGGAGACTTCACCACACTGAGGCAGCATATTCCACTGCCAGACAGCTCTGACCATCAGGGAGTTCTTCCTGAGGTTCAGGTGGAATCTCCTTTCCTGGAGCTTGAATCCATTGCTCCTTGTCTTAGTCTCTGGAGTAGCAGAAAGCACATCTGCTCCCTCCTTGACATGATATTCCTTCAAATATTTAAACATAGAAGAGATATAGCCGTAGCTAATAGTACACGATGATATGCATCACTATGTCACCAGGAACATGTCCAATTTGGTCTCATTTCAGAAGTAAGCTGAGTCAGGCCACTTGAGTGGGAGACTAACAAGGATCAGCGATCTTCAGGTAGGACTAGGGAAGAATCCAGCCTGAAATCCTGTGGAGCTTCTGCCTGTCAGAATTGATTGACCAATGGTCTGATGAGGAGCAGTTGTCTCCTTCTTCTCTACTGACTCAGTATAAAGTAGTGTCCTATGTTCCTAAGTGAAAAACTTATTAGGATGCTACTGTATGAAATGTTTTGGGAGCTCTCATTCAGATTTTCCTCTGACGTTATTTTTCTATAGCAGGGTTGGGCAACTGTGGAAGCCAATGGGGCTGCATTAGCCACCAAAAGAGCTTGGAGGGCCTCCTTCCTCCACTTCACCCACCCCCACAAAAAAAAAAAAATTTTTTTGAAAAAGTTTCTTCAAACAAACAAACAAACTTTTTTTTTTTGCCCCAAATGCCATCTAGGGGACATTATCACCATGCTTTTGGGCCTTCCTGGGCCTCCAGGGGGCATCCTGGGTCATTTTCCAGCAATTTTTTTGGAACAAAAAATGCAAAAATGTTTTGACCCTTGAGGATCCAGGGAGGTTCTAAACATGCACCATTTCTGCATGACGTTCTCCCACATTGTCCTGTCGCATTCTCAGCAGTGCTTCTGCAGGGATGGGAATGTGTCCCCAACGTTCCCCTCCATACCCAGCTGGCTGCCTGCAGAAGGGAGTGTGAGGGACACACTCTTCTTCTCATGCTGCAGTGGGGAAGGAAGCACATAATTGCGCTTCTGCTCCTTCTGCATGGCTGGTAATGATGGGAGCTTCACATGATTGGAGGCCATTGATGGAATTTTTCTGCCAATGATATACCCTGCGATCGCGCTGGCTGGAGGTGTGAGAAGGGTGGGACTGTGATGATGTCATGCAAAAGTATCATCTCAGTCCCGCTCCTTTTGTGTCCCCATGCCAGGAGAGTGTCATCCTGCAGAAATGGCCATAGTGAAAGTGCCTTTTGCATGCCCAGAATTCATTTAGGAGCATTTTGGAGCAATTTTTTGGCTCTTAGAGGCTCTGGGAGGTCACATTTGGCCTGCAGAATGAACTTTGCTCACCCCTGGTCAACAGCTTTTCCTTCTGTAGATTGTGGTCTATAGAGCCCTAAACAGCCTATGTCCCTCTGAAATATTATCTCCCTCTGTAAAAGCGTGCAGATGTTGCTGAAGTACAACTCTTTTCATTGGCTATGACGCTGGTGGGGGCTGCAGTTTAGCAATATCTGGCAGCTGCACTGTGCCCACTCTGTTATGATATGATGTACACAGTGTGGAGAGCAACATGTTTTCATAATACTTTCTCACCCAATCAAGTTGAATAGTGGTGATCGCAAGCAGAACAGGTAACAAGGGATTTTTTTCCGCGACACACATGCCAGCTAGGGAAGTGGTTACTGTCTGATGTGATAATAGTCATTGACACAGAGCTCTAAAAGGAGAACAGACAAATTCATGGGCAACAAGGTGGCTAATAATCATGATGGCTGTAGATGCTTCCAGGATCAGAGGTGTTATCCTTCTGATTATCAGTTGGTAGGAAATACACATGGAAGGGTGCCACTTATGTCTTGCTTGTGGCTTCCCACAGGCAACTGGGTGGCCACCACCCAAAAAATACACTGGTCTAGATAAGGCCAGTAATGACGATACAAGTCAGAGAGAGAGAGTGAGAGAGAGAAGCAAACTGAAGGGCTGGTTCTTTTTTATTCAAGCTGTGGATGAAAAATCCCTCTTCAGGGCCTAATATATCTTAGTAGCATGGACCTACAGATTGGTCTCTTAACTTTGTCTTCTTGACAGAGAACTCAAGACGGCTCAGAATAAAAAGAACAATATTTACAACTACCTTGCAAAGATTTATTAGCCCCTGAAGAAAGGGGAAAATGTGAAATCTCTTGGGCTTGAATAAAATTTAGTGCTTCTGAGAAGTATCTGGCTGGCTACTAAGATGGTGAACTACAGAAAGTTTTTCTTGTTTGAAATACTTGCTGCTTTGTACTCAAGGCATTCAATAATGTGTTATATTGTCTCTATTGCTATTTATTGGACATATTTTTAAATTGCTTTTAATTCTATTGATGGTTTACATTTTAACTTTTGTATGTTTTTGGTGATTGAATTTTTATCTATATTGTTGTAAGCTGCTTTGTAGCCAGGGCTGGTGAAAAGGCAAGAATCATTCTTCTTCTTCTTCCTCTTCCTCCTCCTCTTCTTCTTCTTCATCAATTCCCTATATGCTTGATTCCAAGTTTTGTTAGGTAAATGCACAGTGAGTGGTATAACTCTGAGGTTGATTCTAAGGTTAATAAGTAAAACTTGAAATAGCAGAACACAGGAAGAGCCAAGATGGATCTAATTAAAGGCCCATCTACTCTAGTATTCACTTCTCATAGGGGCCAACCAGATATCTCTGGGAAGCTTGCAAAGAGGACACATAGGTAGTACCACCCTCTTGCTTTCTTCTCTGCTAACTGATATTGTGAGGCACATTGCATATTGACTCTGAGACAGTTGACTAGTAGTTCCTACCTTCTAGGAATCCATCTACTCTCCCCGCTTTTGAAGCCACCTATATTGGTGCCCACTGCCACATAGAGAACATGCTCCCTAAAGAAAAGCTGCTGCATTCACTCTTCTAAGGTTTAGTGTTTTTTTCTTTGGGAGAATTTTTAATGGGCTAAATCCAGCTATTAGTCAGAACTAGAATAGAACTACTGACTTAAGTCAAGCCTTCTACGGTCTCACTGATTCAATGGATATAGTTTAGTTGGGACTAAAAACCAGATTTAGCCCCCTCTCTCCTTGTTTTTATACTCATTTTTAAAAATGATGTCCACATTTTTAATAAACTACTTTAAGGAAATCCATTTTGTTTTTTCATTTTTACTCTACTACAATTTGTTTTATTATGTTGGGCTTTTTGTTTTGATTTTTGGTAAGTTGCTGTAGATATATTTTACCAAGAAAAGTGGGGTATGGTTAAAAAAAATAAGGTTACAATTGTAGACCACCTCAGAGCAAGGATGTGCAAGGAATCCATTTGAGAAGACTTTTTTTGAAAATTTCACATGATACACACTACTTGGACTGTCTATATAGGCTAAACAGAACTTGCACTTTGGAATCCACAAGGTTGCTTTCCTGGGCTTCTTTTACTCAGTATGACAATTAACAAGGGAGAAGGAGTGACAGTCAGAATCCTGTTGGTAGCCCTTCCCTTGAATCAATTGTTGAACAGCGATTCAACACATAGTTATATCACATTGATTTAATAGGTCAATTTTAACTGGGGCTCCCAGTAGGATTCAGGCCCATGAATGAAGACTTTATGTATGAGCACATTTTTACCAGGAGGCAAGCTAAAGATCCTAACAGGTGGTTCTATCTATGCAGATAGTGGTCTGGCAACAGGACAACACTTATATAACTAGAAATCCTCAGTATGCCAGCAGAAAAAGCCAGCAGCATAAATATCTTCCCACTGGTGTTCTCCTGGTAACGTGAGCAAATACATGGGTATTGTGGATCTGTGTGTGGATCTGCTAGATCCAATGCCTTCTTGTCCATGTTCCCAGAAACAACCCAATGCTATACTAGTCATGGGACAGCACAGTCATTTCCATTAACGGAAGCATTATTTCTTTATCAGTTGTAAGGTAATGCAAGATGGAGGGTTAAGTTGTATTCATGTTCTGCTGATAGGCTTTCCACAGGCCAGAGGTAGCGGTGTGGGAGTAGTAGTAGGTATAGATGGCAATTTTGGAGACCCATGTTGCCCAGCAGGATGGACTACCACATTTTGGACCATTAAAATCTGGGTTGTAATTTCTGATTTTTTGGCTGATTTTTGGATACATACAAAAGGGGTTGGGGTCAGAAATGTGTAAGATGCAAAAGTGCCATGGTGGGATTTTTCTTTTTTTTTTAGTAGTCTTATTGAATAGGGATATAATTCTTTGCTAATTTTAATTTTAAAGGAAATAATGGGTGACATTAGCAGTTTTCTTCCTGCTGCAAGAAAATCTTCAAAGACTGCACAGTTTTTGAAAACAATTAATGCTTTCAGGCTGATTGTGCACAAAATTCAAATGAGCTGTTTTGTGCAGAGAGCAGCATTTTCTGTGCCAAAAAAAATATAAAAATAAAAATAAAAATGCTGTAATTGATTACTTATTCTGTGCAAAATTCAAATGTGTTTTTCATGTGTGGAAGCCAAGCATTTTCTGTGCAGGGAACAGCATTACTTCTGAAATTTTATTTTCTATACAGAAAATGCTATTTTCTGTGCAGACAAAGAAACAAAAAAAATCATTAGCAGATTTTGTAAAGAATATGTCGTTACCTGCCTGTCTGTCAGGATCCTCCTCACTGAAATTTCCTAAAACTTCTTTTTCATCTCTAATTTTGAGTCATACTGGGACATTATTTTTGAAAAAACAAAATTGGGGCTAACGTGTGAGGGCTTTGAAGAGGTCAGAAAACCTAGGAGTGCACAAATGGGCTAGAATTCACCTGTGGCCCAGTGGCAGAGCTTGGAGTGTGGGGAGGGGCTAAAGCCGAGGGACATGGCCACTGTGCATAGGGGCATGGCTGTAGTGCATGGGGGCATGGCCAGGGCACGTGGGGGCATGGCTATGGGTCGGGACACCCCAAAAACATTGCCACCTGGGGCGAACTGCTCCTCCACCCCTATGCAACTGCTGCGGTCTATGGGCTACACTTTCTCCATTCCTGTCATAGGCAACTAATTTTATATACTGTGAACAGAACATAGAAGTAGCTAGCCCTCTGGTCCAGACTAGGAAAGTAATCCTTCACTAAGTTTCTTTTTGAAGGTAGCAGCAAGTGATTTCAGTAATTTTGTCTCCACTGCAAGAAAGTCTTTGAAAACCACATAGTTTTTGAAGGCCATCAAGGAAAGAGCCTTGTTGTAGTTGGGGATTTATTCTATGTACAATTTCCACGTGGTTGATTTTCAGAGAAAAGAGATTTTTTTGTGTGCAGGAGTTAATATTTCTCCATTCAAATATTTTTTTCCATGCAGAAAAGGCTGTTTTCTGTGTAGTAAAGGCTGTAATTAGGTGTTTATTCTGTGTAAAATTCACACATGGTTGATTTGCATAGAAAAGAGCATTTTCTGCAAAGAATTCAATATTTCTGCATTGAAATACCATTTTCCATTTAGAAAAAGCTGGTTCCTGTGCAGAAGATGCCAGTTTCCATGCAAAACAACCGTGTGCATATTTTGCACAGAACAAATCCCAAACTGTGAAGATTCTCGTCTCAACGCTTGAGACTACTGAGTGTCTCAATGGCTGAAAAACATGTTTTTTTAAAAAAATATTTTTGAATATTCTTTCCATCCCTAGTCCAAATTAACTGGGTCTTCTTGTGTTTTGTCTCCTAACTGTAACCAGTGGGAAGGGGAAAAAAGCTGCCACCTGTCTTGTGCTATTGTGACAGCCAAAGTGCCAGAGAAATGGATGTGGCGATTGCTCTACCAGCATAGTTCTCCTCTGCTGGCATACAGGTAAGGTAAGGTATAGTTGGTTTAGCGGCTGAAATACCCTAGAGGCACCAGATCCTGTCTCATCTTGGTAGCTAAGCAAGGTCAGTCCCAGTTAGTACATGAATGGGAGACTGACAATGAATACCAGGTGCTATAGGCTATATTTCAGAGGAAAGAACTGGGAAAAAAAAGCATCTCTGAGTATTCCTTGTCCAAGAAAATCCTATGAAATTCATGGGGTCAGCATAAGTAGACAGGTGACTTGAAGGCACATACATACACACACATGGTTGACTTGCCCACACAGAATGCAAATCTTGGACAAACAAGACTTGCGAATAAATCATTTCCCTTTGAAAACAAGGGACTTCTAGTTCTCAAACAGGACAAGACCTTAATAAAATCTGGCAGGCTTTCTGGGCAAAGGAAGAATGAAATATTATACAATCTAAAGAACTCTTGGTATCTAAGCTAGGTGAATCAGAAGCGAATATATTCAAATTATGTAAGGTTAATGGATGCCTTTTTTTTTATTATTATTATTATTATTATTATTATTATTATTATTATTTGCCCATTAAAGGGTTTAGTAGATTAATGCAAGTAGGCCTTGCTGTGCTGAAGTTCACTCTACCGGCTAATCTTCTGGTCACCTAAATAAAATCCCCCATTGGAATGTCATCCTTTAATACAATCACAAAAGAGCCGTCTACACTATCACACCCAGATTAATTGGAAAGAACTTAATTAGGATCTCTGTTTTATTGGAAGATCTCCCAGGGAACCTTGACTAATGAGAATGGATATTGGTTCACTGCTGATTAACTAGAAGAGTGTTAGCATTGGCTTAAGCTTAATGAGGGTGAATTGGCCAGCATATGAATTTATACATGATTCTTATTAACCACAGAATGTAGCCATTAGAATGAATAGAACCTTATTCAACTGAATAGTCTAGTTAGGAGACATTCAAGCCACATAATAAAGTGAGGAGACATGAGAAATACATAAGTTAAAGCAAAAGACTCAATGTTCACCTCTTGACTTTAAAAGATCTTTGCTGCAAGGAGATTTTTCTACTGTGTTCACTTTGATATTTTTGTTTCTCCTGTCTCTTGCTTCTCCTCCTCTTACATCTCTTTCTCTTTTGCAGGTCTGACAACTGTGGGCAGACCTACACAATCTGAAGAATGAAGTGATAGAATCTTAAGGTAATCAAATGAACTCTACAATATCAAATCCAATATAGGGATATCATTCACAGTGATGTATTCAAATCTTTTACTCCAAGTCTCAAGTCAAGTCTCAAGTCCTTGCAAGGTACTTTCACGCCAAGTCTCAAGTCTGGGAGCCAGTTTCTGAAGTAGAGAATAGGAAATAAGATCCCCCTTACTTCCCATTTCTGAAGATGGAGGCTTTTTTGAAAGTGGGGAATAGGATCCTTCTTATTCCCCATTACTGATACTTCAAAAGCTTTAGAAGGAAGGATCTGCCCTGGCGGTGAGTCTTGCCTTCTGCTGTTAGGAAAAGTTTTAGAAGGCTTATCGGACATGAAGCAGGGACAATTTGCCAACCAGACCTCAACCCCACCTCAAGCTCATTGTCTAACGTGTTTGCTGTTCCCCTCTGAGAAATGGCCCAAGCTTTGGGATTGAGACAGATAATCATGTGACTAAGAGGCAAAAAGAGACAGAAGCATTGTTCAAAGTTGTAAGCTTTCTGGATGAATGTGTTATGTTACTGAACCAGGGGCAGCAAATCAGTCACTAAAAATATACAAGTCATGAGTTGAGTTGAGTCAGTGCATAATTTATTGCTGAATCAAGTCCAAATCGAGTCACTCAAGTCTTGAGTCTGAGTCAATTGACTTGAATCTACATCATTGGTCATTCATGAATACTCCATAGATAAACAGTAATCAAAAACAACCCCTCCCATTCCTCAAATCATTATTCCAGTTTTTGTCCTTCAAGTTCTCTCCCCTTAACTGCTGTCAAAAATGTGCAGTCTGAAGTGGAATAGTCCAATTTATGAACTGTCTAGAGAATGTTGTATGGATGACATCTTGAGTTCTAGAGAAGCAATGTAGGACATAATCCTTAATACTGATTCAGTCTTGCTCTATTTGGTATTCCATAGCATTTGTTATACTTTCTGCTCTACATTAAGTCTTTATTGCAATTACAAGCACATTGGATTTTTATTCACTAAGGCAGACACAGCCAGGTCAACACAGGCTGGTTATATGGACCTCAGAACTCCAAATTCTCCACCTCAGCAATGAAGTTGAGTCAGACTGAGGCTTTTATTTTAAGTTTTCAAATTGCAGTAATTTGTGATCCCTTGCAGCAATGCATACTAACAATGTACACTGAATTATTGATGTCGCTTTTAGAATAGCTATCAGGTATTATTATTTGTAATTCCAAACACTGTCAACCCCTATAAAGCTGACCGGCATGCCCACCTATGCTTACACTGAATAAAGCTGGATTCTGTTAAGACCAGACGTAAAGACTCAGTTGGATAATTCATTATAGAAATTAAATTGGGACCTCGCTTCCGAAGCTTCCATCTCCCTCCTGCATCCAGGGGCCCTTTCACACCACATAATTATAGCACTATGATTCCGTTTTAACTTGCATGGTTCCATTCTATGAAATTCCAGGATTTACAGTTGTAGGGGGGTATTTAGGATTCTCAACCAGAGAGCTCTTGTGCCTTACCAAATAATAAACCCCAGTATTCCAGAGAATGGAACATGGCATTAAAATCATTGTACTATAACTGTATAGTGAGGAAGGGCCCCAGGCCTCAAATATGGACAGGTCTATGTAAGCAGGAGAATGAAATGGTTGAGTTGTAGCACGTAGTGGACTATATCCATGTCAGATCTGCAGGTGGGAATGTGTGCCATTTCTGAATGCCCCCTACACTTTCCACACTGAATGCTCCCAACTTTCACAGAACACAGGAAACTGCCTTATACCAGATTATAATTATACCAGGTCCTCCTCACCAGGTCCAGAGCACGGGTGAGTTCTTTTTAATGGATTGTTTTCAAATGCTTCCAATTTTATTCATAGTTTAATTATATTTTTTTTAAAAAAATATATTTTTTTTTTCTGTTTCTGTTTCTATTTTGATTTTTGCAAACTACTTTAAGTCCCAGACTGGGGAAAAGATAGATATAAATGTAGATATAACAACAGCAACAACAACACGGCCATAGAAGACTACCAGTCAGTTATAATTGACAAATTGTTTATAATCTAGGGATATAATATTCACAAATTTTTTTGCACTCAGTGAGAATGTCTTGACAGGATGAGATATCCTTTTGAAAAAAATGTATCAACAGATTTTTCACCTCATTTTGGTTGTATTTTTTGAGCAAAATGCAACTTTTTGTGCAAGAACTTTGTATGTTGCTGAGAACATAAGGTTTACAAACAAAATGGTCTGTTATTTTGCACAAAAGCAGTATATTATGTGCAAAAAAGCTGTCAAGACATTTTTCCAAAAATGTCCTGAAATGTGAAAAATCATTGAAAAATGAGCAAATATTTTGCAAGCCTTGTCCAGGCTGTGATTTCCTTTGGTGATTGTTGTTCATACATGTGAGAATAAGCAAAAAAAAAATTATCACTACTATAATCACCTTTCAAAATAGAGGCAATATGCCTTTCTATACCAGTTACTGAACAATGGTAAATGCAGAGTACAGTTACATTCAAAACTTGATGGTGGACTTTCTAAGGAATAATTTCAAAAGTTTTCTGACCACTGGATAAAATTACAAATTTTGTGCATTTTTATGGTTTTTATTTTCATTTAAAGACTTTTTAAAAAAATCATTCATGTAAAATCTTTGCATATTGTATAAGAAACAGTATTTTTGCAAAGAAATTTGGGCAATTCTGTGCAAAAGACAGTTTTTTGTGCAAAAAACATTGCAAGCTTTTTTTTTGTATGTAAGCATTTTTTTTTGCAAAAACTTTTAACTTGCAAAAAGAAAAAGAATATATAAAATCTTGACCATTCTCTCAACAGTACTGTTATATCCTTTCTCACTAAGGTTGAAAAAATCTGTGAGTATTCTTTATGTCCCTACCAGAATGGTCTTTGGTATGGTCTAGCTGGCCTCTTCTTAAATTCTTGTGTAATTGTGTTTATCTTCTTTTGTCTCCCTTCCCCCTCCAGTGTGGAGCTCTGGAGACCCTTAGTGTATTCTCATTGCCACCATTTTTGACAACCAGCGGTGATCATGCATCTCATACCTCTGAAAGGGGGGGGGCTGTCATTCTTTTGTCATTTTTTTTAATATCTGAAAATGACTCTTGGATGTGTGTATGTATGTCAGGCCTTTTGGGGGATAGGCCACAGGCCAAAGGTCACACTACAGTCCTCAAAGGGTTGCATGCAGCCTGCATGATTCCCATCCCTGCCTTTCAGTATGTGTGACAGCATTTGAGAACAACCAATAATATCCTAATGAAAAGTACCTGCCTTTAGTGGACATGGAATTCTGGTTGCTTGTTGGCTTGGGGAAGAAAATGGAGCAGCAGGGAGTGAGAATGGAATGGGGTATCTGAAAAGAAGACATGGTTGGATGTCGGGTTGGAGGACTGAATGGCAAAACTCTTTTTTTTTAGAGGGGCACAAGATTGACTCACTCTTATCTGGAATTCAAAAGTATGCAAAGGGACCTTGTCGCACCTTTGAAACTAAGGGCCTTTCTGCCCTATACTGTTATAGTGCTATTATTCTACTTTCAACATCCTATGAAATTCTGGGGTTTGCACTTTAGGGAGGGGCATTTAGAATTCTCAGCCAGAGAGCTCTTTGGCCTCAGTCAACTGCAAACCCCAAATTCCACAGAATGTTGAAAGTGAATAATTGCAATATAACAGTGTAGTGTGGAAAGGTCCTAACTGAGACCCTTTCCACAACTCACCCATTTTCGGTGCTGGGGTGCGGCGCTCGTGTGAGCAGCCTCTGGAGAGAGGCTCTCGTGTACGAGGTCCTTCAGCTCCACATGAGCTTCCTGCTTGTGCGAGAGCCCCACCTCTTCCTTTCACAGTGCAGCCTGGGACCTTCCCAGGCTGTACCGAGACAGGAAGTGTGATTGGCCCAGCTCCTGAGGCTCTGCACACAAGGTAAATGCACGCGGGGCCCCAGAGTGATGTGCAACCGTTCAGCATTTTCAGCCACAAGCCGAAAATGAAAAAATGTGTGTGTGGTCCGTGTCAGGCCCTGGAGCATCATGCAAATGTGAGTGCATCTTGTGGACCACTCCTCACATTTATGTGACGCTCAAAGGGCCCTTTAGCATTGGAAATACCATGTGAAAAGGGCCCGAGACAAAGAGGTTGGTAGCATAAGCTTTCATAACCTACTTGATGGCATAGCCTCTCATCTATGGAGTAGTCTCTAATCTATTAATTTATAGCATTACTTTTCTGACTACCTGGATTCCCAAAGGCTTCTCAGCAACAACAACAGAAAACGAAAACATATTAAAAAAATTAAAATTTAATTTCAGATACTAGCATTCTTTAAACACAAAGTAAAAAGATTAACAATTAAAAAGAGCTTGAAAAGTTAAAAGCCATCATTTTAAAACCAATTCTAAAGAACAAAGGCCATAGGAAATAATATAGTTTTGGCTGCCTGCCTGACACTCAACAGTGCAAATATTTATTTATTTCTCACCTCTGTTGCTGTGTATGGCTCAAGGCATCATACAATGTATGACGCTGGCATCATAAAACAGAAGAGAGCTAAAAATGAATCATAATATTAAAGAACAATAAAAAATTAAACCAGCTATCATATCAAAAGTCAAATTGGATTAAAACAGCTTTAACTCACTTAAAAGATAACAATATTTTATTTATCTGCTGAGCTGAGGGACAGTAGCAGCTCAGCACAGCAAAAACACTGCTCTCCACAATATATATTAACTTGTCTGGATTGCCAGACTCTTTTCTGTATAAGGTATTACCATCAATGTTTTGTCACCCTCTGTTTATGATGAGTGGGGCTGATCTAAGTCATTTTATGGCCTGAGGCAAAAGACTAGCTGGCTGACCTTTGCATTTCACATAAAGAAGCTAACAGTAGAATATGACAACAGAGCAGTATCTGTCACTACACCAGAGAATGGAAGACAGTTTAGAGGAACTGGACAAGCCATGTGGCACACTCAGCTCTGCCATCCAGAGGAATTAAAATTCCCTGATGCTAATCTCCTAGCATCAGCTGCCTAAAATAGTTGCCTCATTCTGCCCAACGGCAGGAGCAGCCCTGGTGATGAACTGTCAAGTTTACAGATGAACTAGCTGGGTCACAGCAATGGTGGTACCTGTCCAGAAAGTGCTACTCTAAAATCATAAAGAAGTATTTAGGAATTTGTTTATTTCTTTAAAAAAAGAGACAGAGGCATTTCACACAGCAACACCCCCTTTCATCCCAAGAGTTCATACACGATCTGTCAGCCTGGTTTTGACAATAAGTCTACCACCACCACCCGTTTGGTTAGAAAAGATATGTTCCGTTTCAGTGATTTTTAACCTTTTCTTTAGAGGAGATCCTTTGTAAATATAATTTGTTGCCGCGGAATCCCCAAGACTTAACTTAAGATTTAAACATTTAGATTTAGATTTAAATATTCAAATATTTATTTGTTTATTAAAGGCTTCTGGAGACAAGGATTCAAATCTTAACTCAGGCACCGGGCGACCTTGGGCAAGTCACATTCTCTCAGCCTCAGTGAAAGGCAAAAGTAAACCTCCTTTTGAATAAATCTTGCCAAAAAACCCTGTGATAGGTTCCCTGTAAGGTTGCCATTAAGTAAGAAGTGACTTGAAAGCACACAACACTGAAATAGGGGAAGGTTCTTTCTAGCCACTATGTTTCTTCCCTTTGAAAACTGACTTTTGGCAACTTTAAGGCAAATATATCATGGGGGGTATCCTGAGAAATTTGTTGCCTTTGCCCTTCTCAGAGGCTGACAGAAGTGGGTTTCCACAGGTGAGTGGAGATTCAAACCCCGGCTTCCCGAGTCATGAGTGCACACACACACCTGCTGCCATGTCCCTTTTGTCAGTGATGCATCAGTGGGGGTTTGTGTGTGCATGCCCAAATTCCTCCTTCATTTGCAAACAAGGAAGCAGTTTTAGCACTCATCACTCCTGCTGCCGCCACATCCCTGTTGCTACTGCTGCTGTTGGTGTCCAGAAACAGGGCTTCACAGATCCTCTATGAGGGCTTTGCAGACCCCAGGGGTCCCTGGACCCAGTTTAAGAACCACTGTTCCTTTTTTTTTTTTAGTAATCTGAATTAGGAACTTCCATCAAAAATTTATGCAGCTGAAGTAAAGTCTGATCTCTTGTTTAATAATGCATTTTTTAAAAAACACAAAACCTTAGTTTTGCAGCCCAGAGCTAACCAAAAGGAAACACCTTGCAGACATTACTTGAAAATGCAAAACCAGGAGAAGGCAAAATACAGAGTTTTGCAGCATGCTATGTTTAAAAACAACTTTTAGCGATGTTGCTCTTTCACAGCTCAGAGAGCTGATATTCCCAGAACAGCAAGCTACTTCTCAGTACTAAATTCTCAGCGGCAGGTTTTCTGTTGGTCAGTGAGAACTGTTTTTACCTAAGGCCATCGCTCTCATGAGGAGATATATTTCAATGAGGGGTGTTTCACAGAATAAATGTCATAAGAGCTCACTAGGCAAGTTTTCCTAACAGAATTTGATTCTTCATTTTGATAGCTGACAGCCAACTACCCACAAGTTCTTTCCATAGCTTGGAAAAGTTATGTTTCAGATTTCAACTGGCATGCTATCTGGGGAATACTGGGTTTTTTAATGGGTGAGCAGGTGAGCTTTTTATTTTACTGAGATGTGTTTTATTTATTTATTTAAGTTTTGTATGCTTTTATAATGATTCCGTACTGTTTTTCTATGGTTATTTTAATTGTTTTAAACTATATTGTACCATCAGCCCTCCATATTGTAGGTTTTGCTTTCACAGATTTGATTATTTGCAAACTTCTTCAACCCTTGCCCCCTCTAATTCAGGTGCTTCTTTTCTGGGGAAACTCCCCTCTCAGAGGCTCCAATGAGGCCACACAGCACTTTAAAAACCCACCTCTGGGTCCTCCTCCTCCTCCTCCTCCACCACCACCACCAGAAGCTGCATGGCCAGCTAAAGATGGCTGGCAGCCTGATTTCTCCAGCACAATAAACCCTCTCAAGATGTTCCCTCCACACCCAAGAAAGGAGATGGGTGACAGAGAAGTATAGAGCCACTATGCCAACCTCCACCATTTCCTTCTCCTTTCTCTGGCCTGGTTTGGACTCTAGGCGCCCAGTCTTCCTAACCATGCCTTAACTCCATTCCCAGAGACACACAAATATTTTGATATTTGTGATTTTTCCACTTTTGCAGGGGTCCTGTGCCCCTAACCCTGGTGAATGTGGAGGGCTGACTGTATGTATGTTTTTAACTTCTCTGGAAGCTGTCTTGGGTCCCTCTCTGGGGGAAAGGCAGCATGTAAACACAATAAACAAACAAACAAATAAAATATTTGTCAGCACAGACAACTCTCTCACTCTGCTCAGTATGAGGGAGTCTTGCCCTAGCCTGCCTGTCCTGGGCCATTTCTGCACCACACTCTTATAGCGCGATTATTCCACTTTCAACAACCTATGGAATCCTGGGGTTTGCAGTTTAGGGAAGGGCCGGCCAGCCCCTCCCTATACTGCAAACCCCAGGATTCCACAGGATGTTGAAAGTGGAATAATCACGCTATAAGAGTGTAGTGAGGAAATGGCCCTGCCCTGAACAACATTTCAATACCCGGTTACATCTGCCACTTTGTCCCGTCCTTCAGGAACTAATTTCTATCTTCTCTTCCCACCACCCCACTCCTCTTGGGTAAGCTGGATCCCATACCACCTTTTTAAAATTAATGAGACATACCTTGGAAAACAACCATTGGCTGGCATCCTGTTAGTTCTAAATCAATTTAAACCCACTGAATCAACTGTTGAACTGTGGGACAACATATAAGTAAACCCAATGGATTCTGTGGCTCTACTTTAACAATAACAATAGAAAACAGAATTTAGGCCATGGTGTGAATGGTGGATAGAAATCCATTAAAAAAAATAAATAAACAAGGATGCATGAGTTTTACCTTTACCTCCTCCCTTCTCTTCCCTTTTTCTCTTGTGTTGAATTTTTAAGACTGTAAAGCAAAGGCTGGGCAGAGTCTTACAATTAGATTTTGTGATGCATTCAAGCAGTTTCTTTTGGCTGAAGATCAGGGGAAAATGCTTTAAATAAACAAATTAGTAAGTATTGGATTATTTATATGTTAAATGTTATTACATATTCTAGACTTGAGGCAGACTGCTTGCTTTCTCTGTGTCATGTTTCCATAAACAGGCAAGCACTCTCCCTTAAAGTGTTCAGTCCATGTTTTTCCATCAGTGCACCTGAATTCATTCACGAAACCACTTTTTAAACTATTTTTCCCTCTGTCCTGAACTAGTTTTGTGTGACAGATGTACAATCTGTGACTTTCCAGATGTTTTTAGATTTCAGTTCTCAGCAGCCCCAGCCAATAGTCAGTGATGATGGGAACTGCAGTGCAGTAATATTATAGGACAAAGTTCCCCTTCTGCTGCTTTAATGCTTCCTAGATTTATTTAGTTAGATTTTATACCCCACCCATCTCCTGACATGGAACTCAAGATGGCTTACAACAAACTTAACAGAATTGAGCTAAAAAAACCCTGATGATAAAAGTGTTAAAACATAATTAAACAAGCTATCCAATTAAAATGCCTTTAATTTACATAGTATAAGATTATTTTGAAAATACAGCAAGGACTCTTCTGCTCTGCCAATTTATGATCAAATGTCTGGATTTTTTCCCCTAAAAAGGGTCTTTACCTATTGGTAAAAGGTGACAAGAGAGAACAGCCTAGTCTTTTGTAAACAGGAATTCCACACCCTGATACCAGCCACCAAGAATGCCTCTGTCCAAGAGAAAGTCCTCCCCAACCATCTTGAGTCTTGTGAGGAGATTATACAGGGCAGGGTGGGCAACTAGGGGAGGCTAGGGAGTTGCACTGCCCCCACAGTACACCTTGGAGGGCCATATTGCCACACTGCACTCCAGCAAAAAAATCATTTTTGTTCCTAAATACCCTCTAGGGACTGTGGGGGGTACTTTTCCTATGTTTTTGAGCCACTAGGCCCAAAGAGGCCCCTTTTTAGCAACAGGACGTGACTCAGTTTTAGAAACAATACTTCTCCTTGGGTCTAAATTGGCCTTGTGGGAAGATGTGGCAAAATGCCCCACTATACTTTCTAGGGGGAATTTGGGGATAAATTTTTCCCTGGGGTCCTTGGGGGCCACAAAAGCCACACTATAGCAAGAAATGGTATTTGGATTCATGGTTAGATCTCTTTGTTCCCTCAACCAGCCAAATGGTTGCCCTGTTGGGGGCTGAACAGCAACAGAACTGTCTGTTCAGCACCTCTCGTAGAGACAGCACCCAGGATAAATGTTCCACTCATCTAATGTATGAGTTGGCTTTGGCCCAGTGACACCTACATTGTATTGGATTGCAAATCATGCTCAGTTTTTTTAAAAGCCAGACCTATCAAGTCTGGGGCTATGAATAGGCAGATGTAAGAGTTTCATGCAACCTTATTGACAGGGATGTTTAAAGAGCATAATTTCCCTTTTTCTTTGTGGTGCCGTTAAAGCCACAAGCAATCTTCTTCAAGACACTTCACTGAAGAGGTTGGCAGTGGATCAAATGCTCTTTGTTTCTGTTATAATGGTACTAAATCAGCACTAAACAGAGTTAATTATAGAAAATGTGTATGAGGATAAAATGTCACAAGCGGAAACAGCTGGTACATTTACCTCCCATACCAGTTTCCCTCCTTGTAACCGGGCTCCACTGCTCTTTTCTTTCTTGCTTTTTTACGTCAGACTTTTTTTTTTCAGTTTTTGCTCCTCATCTCTGATTTTGGATGACATAGGGCAAGATTTTGTTTTTAAAAAAAGTAACAAAGAAATTTGGGAGCACAGACAAGTGTGAACAGGTATGGAAATTATGGAATTTGTAGACAAGGAATAGCAAGGGTTCTTTCCACCGCTCCCTCCCATCCCACCATGGGGACGGGAGAAGACAGGACCATGATGACGCTTCTGCATGACGTTGTTGTGGTCCCACTCCTCTCCCATCCCCAGGTGGTGTGATTATAGCTTAAATCATTGATGGGTTTTCCCTGTCAATGACATGCGATTGCATCATCATCCTGCACTTACCTGTCCTGCGGAAGGGCAGGAGTGCGATGGTGGCGTTTCCTGCCCCAGTGCAGCCTAGGAAAGTACCCAGATGCACTGCAGAAGGAAGTGGCATGTCCATTGTGCTCCCTTCCGCAGGGAGCTGTTCCTGTGTGGAGAGGAGTGCTGCCGTCACACTCCCTTCCTAACAGAACCACTGCCAGGACTGCCACCGGATGCCACTGCAAGAAGGTATGCTGCAGAAAGTTTCAAGGTTTTCAAGGAAAATCTGATTTGAAGAAATAGTCAAGGTTCTTCTCACCATGTGATAAAAATATTTAATCTTTAATCAAGTGACATTTTTCTTTACCTGAGAAGGTAACAACATGTTTAAAAAGTGAACTATCTATGGCATATCATTACAAGTTATTCCCACAGGCTCTACACAGACAGCAGATATACATGAAGAAATAAATTACTGGGGGCACAGCATGGAAGACAGTACAAGATGAGTGGCATCATCTGAGGGGGGCATCATCTGATTTTTTTCCCTGTGGGATTCGAGGCAGAGCTAATCAGGACTAAAATGTACTAACTGTTGGATTTGATTGGAATGGGGAGAGCCCCACATATCTGCACATGAGCTGCATACTCTGCCAGCTTTATGTGCTTTATGTGTCTTTTATGTGAGGAGGGATTCCATTGATCTCAAAAACTCTATACATTTAATACTGGAGTTGTTCCACCAAAATCCTACTGGTAGTCCCAACTAGCATAAAACCATTGAATCACGGGGATTTAAAAAGGTGTTGACTTACAGTGTTGAACAGTTGATTCAGTGGATAGACTGCCAACAGCATTTTGGTGAATGACATCTCCTCAACTGTAGCATGTGTCACATTGGGTGGAAGAATCTCAGGAAAAGTGGCCTAAATCAAGAGTAGGCATACTCCAGAGCTTGAAAGCTGACACCACTAGATTTTTGGCTCATCCTTCTCCAGTGCAGCTGCCACTGTGGTGACCAGAAGTGGCAACATGTCAACTTTAGTGACCGCTCTGGCTGCTTATGTGGTTGTAGGAGGGTAGAGCAGGATGGGGAGCACAGCAAAATAGCATAGAATAGTCTCATGAAGGATTATAACCACTGTAATGTGCTTTTTTGTGGCATAGCCAACCTGGTGTAATGGTTTCAGCACCGGACTACAACCCTGGAGACCAGGGTTTGATTTTCTGCTTGGCCATGGAAACCCATGAGAAACCCTGGGTACATCACACACTCTCAGTCCCAAAAAATGCAGTGATAGGTTCACCTTAGAAATGATTTGAAGGCACACAACAACAACAAGAATGTGCTTTTGGCTGATAAATACCCGATCCCTTAAAGGCCCTCATCCAGCCCATGAACCACATACTTCCACTACCCAGCCTAAACTATTTCCTAGGGGCAGGACATCTGTAATGCTGACTCATTATAAGTAAACTTAAAAACAAACACACACCTAGGCCTAATTCCACTAGTTAGTCCTAAATACAATACAGCCATTGTCTTGGTGGAACAAGTTAACACTTTAAATTACATTGATTCAATGGGTGTACTCTAGTTGGGACTAATAATCACATTTAGGTCCTGGATTAGTGCAGTCTCTATTACTTAAAGATAATACCAAGAGATTTTAAAGTCAGACTTTAAGAGAAGGAGAGGGGAGTACTCTATTGCCCTTCAACAATCAATAGGACAGTCTTAAAGAATTTGAGGTGGAGAAGTACAAGATAAGCTACACACTCAACCCCTAAGAGAGACCAGATTGACCCTTCCCTATTGTCCCTCCACCAGTAGACAAAAATTTTTACATTCAGAGAGGCCTTTGACATCTAAGCTCAGCTGTTGTTCCAAGGATGCTTTAACTAACAGAATGCCATTGTTTTCAAGCTTGGAGAAGTTCCCTGTTGGACCTTCTGTTCTGCAGACTAAACATTCCCATCTCCCTAAGCCTCTCATAGGGTATGGTTTCCAGACCCTTCACCATTTTGATCACCCTTCTCTGGACACCCTCCAGCTTGTCAATATCCTTCTTGAATTGAGGTACCCAGAACTGGACACAGTATTCCAGATGAGGTCTAACCAAAGCAGAATAGAGTGGTACCATTACCTCCCATGATCTAGACACCATACTCCTATTGATGCAACCAAGAATCGCATCGGCTTTCTTGGTTGCTGCATCAGATTGCTGACTCATATTCAGCTTGTGGTCTACCAAGACTCCTAGATCCCTTTCACATGTACTGTTATCCAGCCACATGTCTCCCATCCTATATTTGTGCATTCCATTTTTTCTGCCTAAGTGCTAGACCTTACATTTCTCTGTGTTGAAATCCATTTTGTTAGCTTTGGCCCAGCTCTCCAATCTGTCAAGGTCTTTTTGCAATTTGTTCCTGTCCTCTGGTGTATTAGCAATCCATCCCAATTTGGTGTCATCTGCAAATTTGATCAGCATGCTCTCCACTTCTTCATTCAAGTCATTGATGAAGATGTTGCATATCACTGGGCCCAAGACAGAATCCTATGACACCCTACTAGTCACTTCTCTCCTGGATGAAAAGTAGCCATTGGTGAGCACCCTTTGAGTTTGGTCAGTCAACAAATTAGAAATCCACCTAACAGTCCAGCCTGCTTTTTACTAGCTTCTTTGCAAGAATGACTTAGACTTAGAGAGCTGGGTATGTTTAGTCTGCAGAAGAGGAGGTTAAGAGGGGACATGATAGCCATGTTTAAATATTTGAAGGGAAGCCACGTAGAGGAAGGAGGGGACTTGTTTTCTGCTGCTCCAGAGACCAGGACAAGGAGCAATGGATTCAAGCTGCAGGAAAGGAGATTCCACCTGAACCTCAGGAAGAACTTTCTGACAGTCAAGGCTGTCCGGCAGTGGAATCTGCTGCCTCGGAGTGTAGTGGAGTCTCCTTCCTTGGAGGTTTTTAAGCAGAGGCTTGATGGCCATCTGTCGGGATTGATTTGAGGGTGTTCCTGCATGGCAGGGGGTTGGACTGGATGGCCTGTGTGGTCTCTTCCAACTCTGAATTTCTATGATTCTATGATTCTATGTAATGGGAGACTTTGTCAAAGGCCTTACTCCCTTCATCTATTTTAACTTTATCATAAAAAAAGATAAGATTAGTCTGGCATGACTTATTTTTGAGAAATCCATGTTGACTCTTACTTATGGCATTGCTTTCTAAGTAAGTGTCATGCATAATATGTTGCAGTATCCAGATGAATGGATATCAGACTGTGACCAGATGTCTACATGAAACACAAATCCGCTCTGCATGAAACTGACTTAGAGACTCAATGTTGGATGTGGCTTCTCACTATTTGTACTCTAGCCCTGTGTTCTTGTAAGCCTAGGTTATCACTGCCAAGTCACTGCTTGTGACTCCATGGATGCCACTTCTATGCTGGAGCTTTAGAAAGATAAGTTTTTGAACTATAGTTCCTAGCTAGTATGGGAGGTGGTTGTACTGAATAGAATATTTTGAGAGTTACAGTCCAAAAGAGTAACTTTTCCAAGCTGTCATTTATGCTAGTGCAGCAGTGAGGTTGCTGGAACACATACTGCCTCCTGTTATTTAATATGCTGTACAAGCCTTTATCTAGAGACTGAGAGTCACCAAAATAAATGTGACACATTTATTCATAAGGGCAAGGGAACACTTTCACTTGAGTAAGCTCTTAAATAATCAGGATTCTTAGAGAATGAAGCACTGCAGCCAAAACATTTAAGAAAGGAGGAGGTAATTTTAATTTTAAAAAGCTGTTGGTATTCAGAATCATGAGAAATGAGGGCACTCAAGTCTTGCTAAAATAGCAAGTTGATTGGTTTTGAAATAGGCACAGCTATGCAGATAAGCTGAAGCAGCACTGAAATATTTAGAGACTAGTGATGAGCACTGATTCTCAGATTCAGGATGGGCCTTGAATCA
Source organism: Ctenosaura bakeri (assembly GCA_948474755.1). Lineage (NCBI taxonomy): Eukaryota > Metazoa > Chordata > Lepidosauria > Squamata > Iguanidae > Ctenosaura > Ctenosaura bakeri. The sequence goes on along the minus strand of CAOLHI010001871.1, from coordinate 144,256 downwards.
GTACTTCAGAAATTGGCCCGCTTTGCTTTTGCCCAGTTCATATTTACCTGGTCCTAAGCCCAACTGAATACTGGTGGTTTTGAAGGTTCTGCCTCCATTATCATGGGAAATTTTTAAAAAATAGCTCTAACTTTTGTTCTCTTGTCAGAATTGGATGAAAACTGGCAAGTTTAATAGACATTAGATGTGGATTAATGCAGAGAAATAGGTGAGTGGGTTTGTGTGTCTTATAAACCTAAAAGGTTTTCTTAAAGGAACACTCCAAATATGTTTCTTAAATTTCTTGGAAAAATTCAAAGTCTTTTAGGAACAGATTAAACCGACAAAACTGCAGATAAATAGTTGCATGTAAGGTTCCACGTTCTCTGGATTTGGTCCTGACTCTCAGGGTCCAGATCCTCTTCTTCAGATCCCAGAGTGAGAGCATTAGTTACATCTGGTGTTTTTTTTTAATTTGAGTAGTATAGTCTACAAAATAAATGATATATTCTGCATAACTGTTCCATACTCAATTACATCATCAAAAGCCTCCGCTTGTAACATCACTAGAGTCTATCTCCTGCGACTTCACAAGGGGTAAGCCCTGTGTCTCAGGGCTTGGCCCCCAAATTTAAGAGCCCGGGGATAATCCTGACTGGGGAACTCTAGGTGCAGGAGTGTTTGTACAAAGGCAGCATTTCGTTTGGTAGATGTATAGACAAACTCACACTGAATCTCCCTATGTTTCCTGTCAGGATGTGCTTTTTAAAAATTATTTGTTCCTGTAGAGGAGAATGAATAATTAAATCAGTTTTCTGCCTACTGCAGGAACATCTTTGAAAAAAGTGCAAAGTTTGAAGACATTCTTGCAAAGGGGAGAAAATTTTCTCCCCAAACTCACCTTCCTTCTGTTTTCCCTAACATGGTCACTGGATGCATCCTGACATTCATCACATAACAGCAATGTAATCTTGTGGAACCCCAGAGGACCCCCGGAAAGTGCCTAAAGAGGACTGCATCATTGTGCACTAGCTATCACAACAAAGTTGCTGATGATCCCTGCTTGTCTGCTGTCACCTCCCTGACATAGTCCTCTAGAGGCTGGCGGGTTGATGTAGGCAGTTAAGTGGTAAGGGGAACAATGGGATGGCTGTCATTAGCTGGGTAGTGAAACCAGCTTCCAGATTTATCTGCTGATGGGAACAGATAAAAACTCATGTAAATTTATGCAACTCCAGTTACCATGCAATTACAGCTACCATCCTATGTTACAAGTGCCCAAATGGCAACCAGTACTATTATAGGAAGGGTTATGGGAGTAATACTGTGGCTGAAGTAATGTGGTGTATAACATCTTTCCCAGAAAGCTCTGTCTTGTTATATCCCTTGTGCAACTGGGGAAGAGAATAGTTTAGTGTAGCTTACTACTAGATTATGCATCTAGATTGTTTAGGAAGGCATTTGTTTTATTCCAAGGTATTATTCATCTCTCTCTCTTTTTTTATCATAATGCTGTTGTTATGCAACTTTATTGTACTGATCTTAATTATTGTTAGCAAATGTGAGTGATGTTGTAGTACTAAAAGGCTGGGATATAAGTGGTTAAATATATATAAAAATAAAAATAACAATATTCTCCAAATTACCCTTAAAAAAGAGAAGATGCACACTGAAGTTTGATGCGGATAACTTTCTGAGAGGTGGGAGTACAAAGAATCCCAGTGAAGGGGTGGGTTGAGTCTATCAGCAAAGAAAGTGCCCACAGGGAAGTGTAAATCACTCCCTGTCCCAATCCATTTGAATCAATTTTTGAGTTTCCAGACTGCATTTCCTTCTGGAACACAAGCAGATAAACATGCATGTGGTTTTGACCATTAGTCTTTGTTAAACAGGGCTTCAAAATGTCACAGGGGAAGTTTATCCCCTCTTGGCAATCCGTTCTAATTTCTGTAGCTGCCTTGAATTTCCAGCTATGAAAAAAACCCATACAGTATATCCCCCAGGTTACAGCAAAGGTCAATCTTGTTAAATTATCTCCTCCTCGTGGCCCTTATCCAGAGCTCAATTGCACACAGAGACCTTTCTCCCCCAACCTCTATGTAGCCTCAAGTTGAGTATGCAATGGAAACTCAAAATCAATTTGGAGCCAGGGTGATGTGTGTGAATACACGTTTTTAAAGTCCATGGAGAACAAGGTCTGATCTAAAAACAACACACAAGGCATGCTTCATTGCACAGAGAGAAGCTTCTGACAAGAAACTGGAAGTAACAGGACAAGAAGGAATTCTGGTCAAGCATACCAGGCAGGGGGGCGGGAGAGGGAATGGGGAGAATGAAACAAAGTAAGTTCTGTGGAAGCTGCTTGGGCTTGGGAACAACACTGTTTTGAAAGCAGTGTTGGCAGTACTGCCATTATGGATTTGTAACCCAGAGTTACAGATCTGCAACTGGTCTGTATTCAAGAAGACCATGTAGTTTTACCTATGTAAATATCATCCCAGTCTACCTTAAGAACCACCCATTAGATTGTTGAAGGAAGTCCACTCAGCTTCTGATCGGGGTACACGGAAACAATGTTGCCAACCAACCTTCCTCCTGTCAGCGAGTGAGCTTGTGACAATCAGAAGCAGGACCCTAATGCAAGTTCTTGGTGCAGCCTTGCTGGCTTACAGGAAGGGGATGGTGGAAATGTCATCCTGCTCATACCTCAATTGGCAGCTGAGGGCCTCCTTCGTCCAACCTGGCTGTTGGCTCTCAAGTAGACTGTGGGTTTTTGTGTTGGGCCAGGAGACATTACTTTATTATTTCTCTGTAACTAAATAGACAATCTAGGATACTGGCAATAGTCTCTAAGGCCCTTTTCGCGTTGAGGCTTCTCGCGCGAGCGGGGGAGGGCGGCTCGTGCGAGAAGGCTCCTCCGGGAGGCTGCCGTTTTCCCCCTCCTTCCTTCTGCAGGCGAAGGAACGAGGAGGGAAGCGGCACCGGAGGAGGCTTCTCGCGCGAGCCGCCCTCCCCCCCGGGCGAAGCAGGAGGCTCTCGCGTCCATCCGCCCCCCCGCGCGCACGTGAAGCAGGAGGCTCTCGCATCCGTCCCCCCCGCGCGCACGCGAAGCAGGAGGTGTCGCGTCCGTCCCCCCCGCGCACGCGCAAAGCAGGAGGTGTCGCGTCCGTCCCCCCCACGCACACGAAGCAGGAGGTGTCGCGTCTGTCGCGCTAGCGCCCCGCCCCTTCCTTCTGCAGGGGCGGAGGGAAGGAAGCGCGACCCGGCTGCCTCCCCGACGCTCCGCACATCAGGTAAGTGCGCGTGGGCGCCGGGAGCGTTGCGCGAGCGATTTTCGCTTTGAGGCGAAAATCAAAAAACCCGCAATCGCGCTGCTGCAGCCCCGTGAGCGCGGCGGAAGTGGGAGTGCGTCGTGCAGAGCGACGCTCCCACTCCCGCGAGGCTCACGGGGCTGTCGCACGACAGAAAGCCCGTGCGAAAAGGGCCTAAGACAGCAAGGTCTCTGCTAAACTCCCAGAAGAACATCTACCCTGGGGTCTTTCCTCAATGGGGAAAGAATGTGTGAGGGGGCTGCAGGTCTGTCTGAGCTAGAGCATTACCAGAGTTCATAAAAGTTTTATGTGGCCACTGGGCTATGAAACAGTGGTCAACCTTGGACCAGCCATTCTCTTTCAGTCTGAACTACATCACAGGGATGTTGGGTGGATTAAAGTGAAGAGAGCCCTTTATGTTGCCACTGGCCATGTTGGGCAGGGAAGATTATAGGATCTGTAGTCCAGGGAAAGAGGATTTTTTATGAACTCTGTTTACTGCAAATTGTAGCGATGTACCTAGGGAGCCTTTCACATTACACAGTGATTATACTTTATACCTTTTTATCTATCATGGCAACACCCTATGGAATCCTGGGTTTTTAGTTTAGGGAGGAGTATCTAGAATTCTCTGCCAGAGAGGTCTAGTGCCTTGTCAAACTACAAACCCCAGATTCCACAGGATGCAGCTGCAGCAGTTAAAGTGGAAACATAGTACTGTAATTGTGTTGTGTGAAGGGGCCACTGCTGATTTCATCTGTGGACAAAAAGTTTCCCAGCTGTCTACACCTGCAGGTGGCATGAAGAGGGATCTCCATGCAAACTAAGGCATGCTTGCAATGCTCCTCTACATAGGGAGAAACTTTTGAGCAAACAGGATCTCCCTTATCAGGAGAAGCTCCCTGAAACATGTGTTGAGCCCATTTCATGGTCTATGGGGATCTTGGCAAGGAGCTGATAATGCTTGTAAGTATGCATATCTGTGGTATGCTCCTCACATGTTCTTTATTTGATTAGGAATGGGTGAGAATTTTAGTTCTTGGCTTACAGCCTTGCTTGATTTTTAAACAGAAATTTAGATTATTATTATTATTTTTAGTTACATTGACATGCCATCATTCCTTCATTGAGCTCAAGGCAATGGAGTATGAGAGAGAGACTGGCCCAAGGTCACCCAGTGAATTTTATGGGTTTTGGGGATCTCTGAATCTCTAGTGGAATTCTCTAACCTCTCTGATTACAGCACCTCACAGGTTCTTTACTAACTTTCATGACCTTCATCATCTTGGAGATCAAATCAGTACGAGATTTTTTAAAAATCAAATGCAGGAAAAATTCCAACTGACAGATGTATCCACTTAAGCTCAGGGTGTTAAGTGTTTAACAGTTAAAAGTTTCTGTATACAACCACACTGATTATGATTGTCACCTTTTTCATAGAATTGTCACAGAATCATAGAGTTGGAAGGGGTCCTATGGGCTATCAGATCCAAAATCCTGCTCAATGAAGCATCATCTATCCTCATCCAACTTAAAATCATTAGACCAAGTTCTACCTCGTGAAACCACGTGGAACAAGCCTGCACCCCTTCCTTTGTGGCAGCCCTTGAAGTATTTAGAGTGTGGTCTTTTCAACCTTCTATCTTTTCTTCATCAAGCTGAACATGCGAATGTCCTTCAACCTCTCTTCATATGTTTTGTTCTCTATACCTCCTGTCATCCTTGTCACCCTTCTCTGAACTTGCTCCAACTTGTCTATATCCTTTTTAAAATGAGGTGCTCAGAACTGAACACAGTACTGCAGACCTGGCTCAACCAGCACAGAATACAGGGGGACAATTACTTCTCTCATCTTGAAAATTATGCTTCTATTAATGCAAACTAAGATAGCATTTGCCTTCTTTGCAGCACCAACACACTGCTGGCTCATGTTCAACTTATGATAAACAATAATCCCAAGGTACTTTTCACATGCAGCACTGCTGAGCCAAGAATGGCCCATCCTGTACCTGTGCTTTTGTTTTTTGTGGCCTAAATGTAGAATTTTGCATTCATCTCTTTTAAATTTCTTTTTATTAATTTCCAGTCCTGTTTTCTAGCTTATCAAGGTTCTTTTGAATTACGTTCCTATCTTCCTATGTGTTAGTTACCTTCCCCAGTTTTATACCATCTGCAGATTTCATAAGGATTCCCTCTACTCCATCATCTAAATCACTGATAAAATTGCTGAACAGCATCAGTCCCAGGACAGAACCCTGCAACGCTCCATTTGAGACTTTCTTTCAATTTGAAACACAGCCACTGCTGCCAACTCTTTGAGCACAGTTTTCCAACCAATTATGGATCCACTTGATGTCATTCCCATCTATTCTATATTTAATCAGTTTGCTAATAGAAATATCATGGAAAACCTTATCAAATGCTTTGCTGAAATCCAGATTACATGACATTCACAGCATTCCCACAATTTACTACATTAGTGAGCCTCTCTCTCTCTCTTTGTCTCTCTCATTAGTTTGACAGGATTTGTTCTTGACAAACCCATGCTGGCAGATAAACTTGCAAACTCCTGTATAATCCATCCTAATATTGTTCCTCATTCATACTGAAGTCAGGCTGACTGGCCTGCAGTTTTGCAAATCTTCTTTTTTGCCTTTTTGAAGAGAGGGGCAATGTTTTCTCATCCCTCATCCTTCGACACCTCACCTATTCTCCCAAGATTTCTCAAAAATGATGGTAAGTGGTTCTGCAAGTATGCCAGCAAGTTCCTTCAATACTCTGGGATGCATTTTATCTGGCCCTACAGATTTGTACTCATTTTGGTTAACTAAGTGATTCCTGACTAACTTCTTAACGATCTTGATTTGCAATGCAATCCTTTGCCAAGGTCTCCGCTGATGCAAGGAAGCACACAGTCGTCTTTTCAGGAAACAAAATGAACGTAATGAGGCTGAATAGTTCTGCCTCTTCCTTGTGATCTGTTAGCATACTACCATGCTTGTTGAGCAGCAGTCCCATCATTTCTTTCATCATTCTCTAGCTTCGAATATATTTGAAAACACCCTTTTTGTTGTTCCTTGCTTATCTACCCAGGCTTGGCTCATTTTGAGCTTTAGCCTTCCTTACACTATTCGTGCAAGCTTGGGCTACACATCTGTACTCTTCTTCAGTGATTTGTTCTTCCTTCCATTCTTTGCACATATTCTTTTGTCTTTTCACTTCCTCCTTGAGTTTACTGTGCAGCTACATTGGCTTTTTCAGATGCTTCCCTTTTTCTTCTTCCATGGAATTGTTTGCTACTGTGCTTTGAGAAGATCCTTCTTCATGAAATCCCACCTATGATGGGTATCTTTTTCCTTCAGCATCTTTAGCCATGGGATTTTGTCCAGTATTTCCCTGAACTCGATAAATCAGTTTTCATGAAATCCAGGCTTTCTGTTTGCCCATATTCTTCTTTGGCCTATTCCACTACCATGAACTCTAGCATTACCTGATCACTCCTTCCTAAAGTACCAATTGCTTTGATTCCAGTGACCAATTCCTCCCTATTGGGTGGGATCAGGTCCAGGATTGCTGATCCCCTTGTTCCTTTCTCCACCTTTTGAAAGAGGAAATTATCTGCAAGACAAATTTGTAATTTTTTAGAGAACCTATGTTTAACAAAGTTAGTCTCCCAGCAGATATCAAGATAATTGAAGTCCCTCATAACCAGTTGCTGCTTCTTGTAGATTTCAGAGATCTGTTTCAGAAAAGCATCATCCACCACCTTGACTTTGTTTGGTGGCTTGTAACAAACTCATACCACAATTTTGTTTTTATTTCTTCCTCCATACATTTTTGCCCAAATATTATCCACTGGCCCAGTGTGATTACTCACTTGGATTTCTGTACAAGTTAATTTATCTTTGACATATAATGCCTGTAAGGCTCCTTGTCTTTTTAACATCAGCAAAGCAGAGACCTGCAACATGATCCTCACCATGCTTGGAAAGGTATAGCTGTTGAATTTAGCCAGTGCAAGTAAGGGAGAATTTCTGTTCAGTTTGCTTGTAATGAATTTATCCCCAATTGGCATATGTAGGAAAAAACAAAATTGACAGATTTTCCCATTCCTAGAGGCAGTAGCAGTTGCTGGATCCCATGTCAGTGGAGCAGTAAATCCACTCCAGGTTTTGCCCAAACTTTGGAAGGAATTATCCAAGGCGGTGACCCTATTTTAGGGATAGGGCTCAGAACTCTGAAGAACTTTAAACCCACATTTATTCTTCCACCAAAATAATAAAGTAATGACTAAGAGCCAAACGGAGCACAGGTTGTACCAGTGAAGTTGTGCATTTTAGGATAATTTTTCACCATGAATGTAAGTGCTTGCTCTATGAGAGAAGCTGCATGTCTAACTTTGGTTTTGCATATGAATAATATGTCACAGAACAGCAGAGCAGGACTTGCTCTCTAGGAACAATACTCTGCATGTGCATCTTAGCTGGAGGGGAAAGAGATGGAACTAATTCACGCTTAATTCCTTTGAGTCCCTAATGTGATCTGCAGAGATGATATTACATTGACAGTAACCTGAACACGGGGAAAGTTTGTTTCCCCAAAATGCAGCAAATAATTAAATCAATAAGTAACCAGAGGTGAACTAATAAACACTGCTGACAGGCGATGTCGCAGCGCTCGAGCTCCCATTTACTCCAAGGGCTTCTGTGAGAGTGCCCAATTATACAAAATCTATATCCAAGCAAACCTCCTTACCACACAAACTGTAATGCTCATATCTTGATTAATGCCATGCCTTCCTCTAGGCCACCCAGACATTAGACTGCTGTGAAAATGAAAGAGATTTAGGGAAAGATTGGCAATCTCTTAGAAGCAAGTGACATACTATGCACAAATGGATACACTAAAGCCTGGATTCCTTTTGAAAATAAAAATGGAAAAGCTGCTGGGGGTGGCAATTTTGAATGCAGTAGCAAAAGGGCAATGCTTCACTTTCTGTCTGCCAGGTTGCTTATTAATTCCAGATCTCTCAACCACATCAAGTTGCAACTACTTTTCTCTCTGTCAGGTTCAGACACCTTTTCCCTATTCAAATGTGCTCCTCCCTGCAGAGATATTTCTCACTACAATATTACAAAAACATATAATGTATAATAAGGGTGGAAAAAAACCTGCTACCTTTGTTCTTTCTCCTATCTTCAGATTTTTATAATCTCACAGTCTTCCCAGCCCAGATGTGAGAAAGTTGTGAATTTTTTTATCTATTTATCTCATTTATTTATTGAATTTACACCTCGCCTTTTTCTCAGGATGGGATCCAAAATGGCTTGCAGTAATTTAAAACAACATTACATTAAAATCCTTTTTTAAAACAAAAGTTAAAGAGATTTTTTTAAATAAAAGTTAAAAAAAAGATTAAATAATAGTATTATTGAAAAACCATGGCTAAAACCAGTTGGGTGATTCCTCAAAAAAATCACTAGAAAGAAAACTCTTTTCCATTTGTACCAGCTAGATTCAACAGATACAGCTATTCTAAGCATGGAGAAGGTCATGTTGTTCTTACCATCCATCTAAATGTTCAAGAAGAGGAGCCTCTCTTTCAAAAAGGGAGATAATCCAGCACTAACATGGTTCAATGTACAGAGATTCAAACTCTGACTTTTAAAAGCAAGTATTTAAAGTTGTGGGCCCGGGTGGATGGAGTTTTTTGTACCCCCACATTCAGTACAGGATACCCCAGTTAATAAAGTCTCTGACAAAGAAGTCTTTTTACACCTGCCCAGTCCCCCATGTTTCCTCCTCATCCTCCTCGGTCTCTGGAAGCTTTTTTTTTTTTAAACGATTATGGGCATTAGGACGAAAATGAGGGAGAAATACAAAGTGCAGAGTTGCAGCAATGTGTCTGCCATAAACAATGCAATAAAGTTTGAGATGGAAAAAGAATGAGACTCTGTTCTGGACAATACTATGGTAGCTTTGTGTTCCTGCCTATAACAGACAAGGAAAACAGCAGCTGACTTCAGGATAATTTATGGAGCATGTGTGAACATCAAAACAGCAAAAACTGGGGGACAGATAAGCCTGCCTCACCAGCTCCCTGCAGCATGTTATAAAAGCACAGATCTCTTAAGTTTGGTCACCAAGTTGGAAACTTTAAGAAAAATGGAGGCTGGTGAAAGAAAAAGTTATCTCTGGATGTAGTTTGGAAGAAGCCTTCAAGAGATCTCTGGAAGGTACAAAATATCTTTATTTATGCAAAGGCTATCTGACCCATTTCACATTGGCATATGGTTTAGTTTTGAATAAAAAGTTTGCCGAAATATATTGAACTGCTCTTTGTTGTGGTGTAGGAAATTATCCCTATTCTTTCCATATTATTTCTGCCTCTGTTACCAAAGTTTCTTTTAAAGAAGTAATGGCCAGGAACATATCTGCTTCATTAACTGAGGTATATCTGTGGTTCTTTCCTCCGCAGAGCCTATACATTTGTGAATGTTGGTAAATTCTTGCTAAACTATACATGCAAATCTCTGATGGAAATTGAGGCTTAAAATATGCAAGAGGAATTGAAACTGACAGATTTCCTCCCCTCTCTATTTCTAATTACCTTTAACTTTGGCTGCTTTAATTAGACAAATTTACTGAAGTTAGGTCTATTTGCAGCTATTAGCCATGGCACAGATGTTCAAGATCCACTTGCAGAAGCAATGAATATCTGGCTAGCCAGGCTGGTAGGTTCAGCTATCATACCAGAGCATATCACATCTTAGGCCCTTTTCTCACGGGGTAATTAAATCTTCCCAGGTCGACCTCGATCGGGTGCCTTTTTCACCTCAGAGAGCACCTGATCACATTAAATTTTTTGGATTCTCACCCCAATCCGCGCGGGGGAGCCACCATTCAGCATTTCCGCGCACTTTTTAAAAACCAGAAGAAATGTGGTTTTTTCCTCCAATCCGCGCTCGTCGTTTCGTGAAAAAGCGACGGTGCGTCCTGATTCGTGCGGGCGATCAAGAGAGGGAGGGATCAAGGCGTGGCCAGCAGAAGCCACAAGACCGCCCCCAATACGAACGGCTGAAAGGACCGTCATTAGCGGGGTTAGCACCCCAGCAATGATCGTCAGTAGCTCATTCTCCATACACAAAACAGCAGAAAGCAAGCAGAAAGAAAGAGGGGGAAACTGTTTCCACGGTGGTTCAAAAGAAAGGCGCGGGACAGGGTGAGGGGGCGGAGGATGTGAGGGGGCGTGCGTGCGTACTGACGTCAGTGATGACGCTCAGGATGTTTCTTTTAAAAATAGAGCACAGCCAATCAAATGCTAGGCAGGGCGGGGAAAGGACACCTTCGGGAGTGGCCATGGTAATATTGTGTGAATGCGTTGATGCTGCCTAAGCCTCTTCCCTATGGAGCTGTGAGAACGCTACTAAAAGTTCAGTCGTGTTAGTGGGGATTAAGGAAAGCCCCGCCTGGATCGTGGCGGCACGATTTCTGCACCCCGTGAGAAAAGGGCCTTAGAGCTTCCAGAAGGAATCTATCTGGTCACAGTAGGCTGGAGAAAGAATGCTGGACTCTTTTGTGTTGTGCTTCCAGGCTTTCCAAGAACACCTCTGTGTCCAGTGCTGGATAAGGATGATGGAGCCCTGTTGGTGCAGTGGTTAAATGCCAGTACTGCAAGCCACAAGGTTGTGAGTTCGATCCTGCCGGGCTCCAAGGTTGACTCAGCCTTCCATCCTTCCACAGGTCAGTAAAATGAGTACTCAGCTTGTTGGGGGTATGTATAGAAATACATGCTATTTGTAAGTTGTTCGCCGCCTCGATCCATATGGAGAGGCGGGATACAAATGAATAAATAAATAAATAAAAATCTTATCTAGACACACACGGGTGATTCTTAATGTATATAAAATATGCGGTTGCTTTAGCATGGGACTTTTAGTGGCTGCTTTAAACTTTCAAATTGACCTTGCAATGCTAAGCATTTGCTTCTCTTAGCTAGAAGATGGGTTAAAAGATGGACAATAGATAAATAAATGCTCAAACCTAAGAACTTATGTTCCAGGATGCATGGTGAAGAGAGTTTGAGGAGACAAGGAATGGTGCTTACAGGAACTGCCTGAGAAATTACCACACCCAAGAAAGAACCATGCCTGAGAAGGTTTAGATACTGCATTTCACAGATGCAAGTTCTCTTTAATGCATGTAAACAAGTATGCTGTAAACTGTATTCCATATCCCATTAGCAATGTTCAGACATGCTAATTGTTCCATGTAAGACATCTGGCTATCTGATATTCTTTATTGTGAGAAATGCCTATATGGGCTGAAAGTTTTCCCAAACAGATTTTTCTCTTTGTTGGTAAACTTGGATCTGACTCATTGCTTTCCTGGTATCACCAAACCTCTGAGACCAGTGGCCAAGGGAAACAGGGAAGAACTGATTTATACTTGCTTGAAGTGACCCAACATATTTTGCCACCTTAGTTGAAAAACAGGATGGCTCCTCCTCCCATTCTATGAAGAATAGCTGATTGGGTTGGTGGTTGAAATTTTCTTCAGCACTAGCTATGGGACAGCATTTTCCACTATACTGCTCTGGATAGGAGGATAGGAACAGAATTCAATCTTTCATAAACTAGAAAACTGGGATGAAATTAATGAAATGAAATTCAACAGACACAAATGAAAATTCTACATTTATGTGACAAAAACTAAAAGCACAGGTCTAAGATGGGGGAATTTGGCTATGAGTACTACATATAAAGAGAACGTTATAGGTTGAACATGAGCCAGCAGTATGATGCTGTTGCAAAGAAGGCAAATGCTATCTTAGCCTGCATTAACAGAAGCACAGTTTTCAAGTTGAGGGAAGTAATAGTCCATTATATTCTGTTCTGGTCAGGCCTCATCTGGAGTACTGTGTTCAGTTCTGGATGCCTCATTTCAAGGAGAATAAAGGCAAATAGAAACAAGTGAAAAGAAGGGCAATGAGGTTGAAAGGCGGTCCAGAGAACGAACATGCGAGGAGAGGTTGAAAGAGCTGGGTATGTTTAACTTGGTGAAGAGAAGGGTGACATGATCACACTTTTAAAATACCTCAAGGGTGAAGGGCATAGGGTTGCTCTCTGCTATCTCAGAGGGTATAACTAGGTCCAGTGTTTTTAAGTTAGAAGAGTGCTTTTAAGTTAGAAGAGTTTCAGTTGAGCACAGAAGGAACCTTTTAACAGTGAGAGTGGTTCAGCAAAGGAACCAATTGCCTAGAGAGGTAGTGAGGCCTCCTTCTCTGGACACCTTCAAAAAGAGGCAGGACAGCTACCTATTAGGGATGCTCTAGCTGGGAATCCTTCATTTTTTTTTGTAATGCCGCCTCGATCCATTGGGAGAGGCAGGATAGAAATAAATTTTATTATTATTATTATTATTATTATTATTGAGCAAGATACTGGGCCTCATGGCCCACCGGGTCCCTTCCAGCTCCCTGATTCTATGGTTCTATACTTGATATGGTAGAATATGTTATATAGGCAGAAGGAAGCTGTGGCACACCATTCTCCCTTTCAGTATCTTGCTAAACAGCCCCCGCTATTTGCTATCTGAGGTAACTCTCTCAATCCGCTTAATGGTAGGGACAGCCCCTCATCCAGCAGCAATTCTCATGATTCTGGAACATCAGGGCATGTTTAAGATCTTTGTCTTTTTGGAATTTGAGTGATAGTTTCAGACACAGGAGGAGGAAAATTGGCCCGACTCTTTGCAGTGTCAACTTGGCAAACCTCATGTATTTTTGTTCCATTGTGAAGGATGTCGACTTTGAAGATGACTTTGGCCGTTGAAGTGATTTAAAACGTCTCTCTCTTACTATTTCTTTTCTGAGAACAACATTTTTTTTTAAAAAAAAAAAGTCTGCCCTGTGAAAGTTAAATGGGAATGACCTATATATAGACTCTACAGAGGAACTGTAGCTCAAAAGACAAGGTAAGTTTAGAGTCAGCTTGGTCTAACAGGCTCGTTTCCTTTAGGATTTTGTGATGATTGCTGTATATTTTCAGATGACACTCAGATACAGTCAGTGAGTTGTGGGGAACTCTGAGATGCCTAACTCTTAATGAGGAAGGTTCTGGATAAAGAAAAAGTTTCCCTTCTTAAAGACCGTAGCAGCATAATGTCTGGAAAACACTCAACAACAGCTGGGGAATATCAGATGAAGAATGCTGGTGCACTTATGACTGCTTTGTGGCTTCCTATTTTTAACAGTTGGCTACTGTTTGAATAGAATGCTGGACTAGATAACCCTTTGCTCTTACACAGAGAGATGTTTACCCGTATGTTCTTACAATACGGGAAGCCCCTCTTTTGACACCCTGTTATCTGACACTCATTCTTTTGATGCTTCCAAATTAAGAACAAGTTCTACTGATCTGATGGGGGTTCCGCTCTTCACCAGTTCAATTTGCCTGTGGAGAGTCACTTGGGACCACTCACATGCATGCGCTGCTTGCAAAGTGAGCTCAGAGGGGAAAAAGGGTGTCGAGCTCTGTCAAACTCTGCAAGCAGCATGTGCATGGTCGGTTCCAAGCAAGCCTCCGTAAATCCTTCATGCTCCCTTTGGTACGTGGGCTCCACTTTTCACCCAATTCCATTTTCGGATAGTGCTCTGGTCCCTAACCTTCATCTGAGGCTGAGAGAGTGTGACTTGTCCAAGGTAACCCAATGGGTTTCCATGGCTGCATATGACCCTATGATAGAGTATGGGGGAGTGGTGTCCTGAGTGGTAGAAAAGCTGCCCAGTGACAGGTTGCTAGGCAGCTCACAATGGCCACCCCTTTTAGGAAAGGCCAGCCCCTTTTAGTTGGAAGGAAGGGTGAAGGCTTGAATGTGAATGTACACACACACACACACACACACATATCTGCTTATATATATATATATATATACATACATACATACATATACACACACATACATACATACATACATACACACACATATAAGCTATAAGCAGGCACACTGGAAAGAGAGAGACTTTTCCAGAAGAGTCAAACTGTCAGGTTCAAGGTGAAGGTCAATCCTTCAGCCAGAGGAGTTCTCATTCAATTTGAGGATAGTTGAATGGGAGGGGTGTTTTCTCAGAGAAAGCCTAGAGAAGGGTCAGAGCAGAGAAACCCCACGGTTAAATCTGACCAAAGAGAGTGTGGGCCACCTTTGGGAACGTAGCCTTTAGCAAAGAGGGAAGCCAAGAGGCTGTGTGAGTGTGGGAGAGGGAGAGACTTGTGCCTTTATGCTGTTATAAAGAGATAAGAATCTGGTTAAACGCATTCTAAAGATCTATTTTAACTTGGACACACTTATAAAATCAATACTTCATTCTGCTTGTTGTTTTAATAAAGAGTATGCTATATTTTTCATAAGATTGGTCTGTTTTAATAAAGAGTATGCTATATTTTTTGTAAGATTGGTCTCAACTGAATGATTTTCAGTGGTTATAACCATCCAGAACCACGCTACCATAACTGATTGAAGGAGTTTTAATTAATAACTCAAAAGCATTGCCCTGGATACACACAGGGGGTGTTTTTTAGGAAAGCTAGAGCTGTGCGTGGAGTGGCAAGGTGCCTTGATGGACTAGGGGAGGGGAAAGCTGCCCTTCTAGCCTGAGCAAAGAAAAGCAAGGCCTTATGTTGTGTGTTGCTTACCTTCGTTCTAAACTATTTAGACCTTTATAGGTTATAACCATTTCCCTTGCACAGTGCACGAAAATGATCCATTAGCCATGTAGCTATTCTAGCAAGGAAGTTACAGGTTTCTCATAACTGGTCTTGGTCAGTCACATAGCTGTGGCATTCTGAGGCCATTTCCACACTAGACTGTTATAGTGCTATCATTCCACTTTCAACATCCTATGGAATCCTGGGTTTCCAGTTGAGAGAGGGGCGTTTGAGGAAATGGCCCGAATCAGCTGACAGACTCCTAGCTGCATAGTATCTTAGAACGGGAAGGAGCTGCAAGGGCCACCCAGTTACCCCCCCCAATACTAAACCATTGCTGAAAAATGCCTGTCCAACCTCTGTTTGAATCCAGCACCCTCTGAGACAGTCTATTCCATTATCTATCAGTTATTACAGTAAAGAAGTCATTCCTAATGTTTAGGTAGGTTCTCTCTTCTGGTAATTTGAATATAATGGTTCATGTTTAGGTTCTGGAGCAGTAGAAAACAGACTTCTTCTGTCTTCTACCCGACATCCTTTCAGATATTTAAAGATGGCTATCATGTAACCTCTCTGTCTTCTCTTCTTCAGGTTAAACCTACCCAGTTCCCAAGGTTGTTCCTCAAAAGGCCTGTTTTCAGGACCTTTGATCATCTTGGTTGCCCTTCTCCAGACATTTTCCAGCATGCCAATATCCTGCTAGAACTGTGGTGCCCAGAACTAGACACAGTATTCCAGATGAGGTTTCCGAACAGTCTGCAAAGGTAACCCCTGGTTCTGTCATTGAAATCATCCAAATGATGTCTAACTATCTCTAACTGGCCACTCCCTTGTTCAACACAATTTGAGCTGAGTCTTTTTGAGGAAAACTCATTAGAAACAAATGCTTAAGGATTGCTTTTATCTGTTTTATGAAGGAAGGATTCATGCCAAAGAACAATTGATAATGAAGTCCTGCAGGTTAATTTGAGATGTTGGAAGTGTGGGGAAAGAGAGGGAACTTTTTATCATATGTGGTAGATTTGCAAAAAAGCAAAAAAATTTTGGAAAGAAATACATGATGAAATCCAGAAAATCTTTAAATTGAATTTTGAAATGAGGCCTGAATTATATTTATTAAATATGATAGATCCAAAGACTGAGATCAGAAGATATCAAAAGGTAATGCTATATTTGATTACAGCAGCTCGGCTAACATACGCTCAACACTGAAAACAAGACATTATAATAACTTTGGAGGAATGGAAATTAAGGGTCATGGACATGGTTGAGATGGAAAAACTTGCAAACTCACTAAAGAATAAACCTACTCAACAATTTGAAAAAGAATGGAGAGAAATAAGGGAATGGCTCCAAATTCAAATGTATTCAATGAAATTGTAGGGTAGAAAATATACAGTATGATTCAACTGGAGAAAAAAGACTGATATAAGGGAGTGGGGCGGGGGAGGATAACATTTGTGATGGAATGTACCCAATTTTTATTTTTTCCGGGAAATTTAAATAAAAATCTCTTAAAGAAAAAGATAATAAAGTCCTGCAGGGATTTTTCATAACAACAACCCATCACACCCCTCAACAAGGTAATGTCATTAAATAACAACTTCATGTTATTAAACCTCAAAGACAAAACATAAATATAGACATTGTAAATGATGCAGAACTTTCGCAGCATCTCATCTACTCAGTATGAATCCCAAGGAAGGAACAATCTGCTAAGGAATTCTTACTAAGAAAGCATCTAGATAGAAAATTTGAAAAAATACATACTTTTCTAAAGGCTAAAGCAACATTTATAGTATTTTAAAGCAGTAATGAAGATGGCTTTTAAAAGCCAGTCCATTTGCAAATCACCACCAGCACTCTACACACAATACATGACAAATATCTTTAAATGTATGCTTTCATAAAATTACGCTGGGAACATTCATTCACATTCAGATCAAAAGGTTTAAAAGGCAGTCTTTGACCCTTATCATCAACACTAACAAAAAGTCTCTTTAAAATTCTGTGAACCAGTTAATAATAGATATCCTTTTAATGGTATGACTGTTGCTGCTCCCAGGGTTTCTCCCACGCCAATCAGAGAATTACTGATTTTCTGACCTGGATTACTGCTAGTTGTAGTTAGTAACTGCATAGGTCAAAAGTGGCAAGCTGTTGGTCATCCAGATATTTTGGACTTCAACTTCTAGAAGCCCCAGAAACATAACCAAGGGATTAGGTGAGTTGAAGTCCAAAATTTCTAGAAGGCCAGATGTTCCCCAGCTCTGGAAAAGGTACTGTGCTCCCCAAGGGACTGGGCATCACCTCTATAACTGCTTAAAATGCCCTAATCATAATTCTCACTGATGGAAGACTTTAGCCATCCACAGACTGGAAGTGGGAGTGTAGCCACACTACACAGCTGCAGTAGTTTCATCACACATTAACTGCCATGGCAATCCTGGATCTATAGTTCAGTTAGGCATTTGGGAATCTGTTATAGAACTCTGATTAGTGTTGTATTCCATGGAGTTTAGTACAGCTCTCTAGCAGTGAGTAAGTAATTCACCAAACTACAAATCCTGCGCTTCCACAGATTGGAGCTCTGACAGTTAAAGTAGCACTGAACGGCCATAACTGACACTCTAAGGCCCTTTCCACATGCGGGTGGGAGAAATGGGGTAAGCCACGCTGAGACAGAGCTTACCTTAGTCTGTCATCGCGTGGAGCAGCGCATTTCGCTGCTCCACACTGATCGGTGTCCCGCGGTGTCCGGCAGCGCCCAAAATGGCGGCTGATGACTGGTGGAGGCTCTCCACCAACCGGAGAACCTCGCCAGCCGGAAATCCTGCCCCCGGCAGATCTGCAGGTACGCTCTTGCGCGTGCCTGCAAATCCACACCAGGCACTGCGACGCGGCTTCACGGGGCTGCATGCCCCGTGCCTTTTAAAAACCACATAAAAAGCGGTTTTTAAAAAGCACGTTGCACCGCCACTTCCAGGCGCCCTAGCGCGGATTGGGGTGTGGAATTACTCTAAAGTAATCCAACCCAATCCACTTTACCGTGTAGATGACCTCCCACGGAGGTCGCGCTACCACGTGTTATTTCCCTGTGTGGAAAGGGCTTTAAGTTTCACTACGTTGGTGGGACTACATTCTGAGTAATTAGTATAGGGTTATGTTGTCAGTTGTATAAAACAGATGACCAGTGTTAAGACAGAGCTTTATACTTCTCATGCAGCTTTAGCAGAACTAGGTAGCATTTTTCAACCAACCAAGCTAATCAATTTTACATGTGACTTTGAGTCATTCCTCAGTTGTCTCTTACTAATAGAAGTATTTTATTTTAAATACTCATTTTGTTATGAACATTTCCCCAAGAACCTTGGGACATTTCCATGCCAATGAATACATGCAAGCTTTTTCGTATGTTTTATTTCTAACATGTGAAGGTTTCTTGAATTAAAATCCCATTGTTAACTAAGACAAACCAAATTAAGGCCACTTCCGCACTACACTGGTACAAGTGCTATTATTCTACTTTCAAAATCCTGTGGAATTCTGGGGTTTGTAGTTTACTGAGGCTAAAGAGCTCTCTGGCTGAGAATTCCAAATGCTTCTCCCTAAACTGCAAACCCCAGCATTCCACAAGATGTTGAAAGTGGAATAATAGCACTATAACAGTGTACTGTGGAAAGGCCCTAAGTCTGTGAGGTCCATCCATCTGGTCTACCACCCAGATAGCTGATTTATTTCCTGCACTGAACAGAGAAACGTTGTAAGGTAGTAGAATCCTTCATTGGTACTAATTAGAATTGCTTTTTTAAAATGGTAATGTTTCTCCTCCACACCAGCTGGAGATCTTACCCAGTATAGTGAAGGGTCTACTATTTTGTGTGATCCTGTTTAATGGCACAGCAGGGAATGTATTTGTGTTATGCAGCTCAATCTGGTCATGCCTGTATACTAACTGATGAGAATAAATTTTAGTGAGATCGGAGGAATTTTTTTTAACACACACACACCAAGAAGCATCTTTCTAGTCTTTTGAGCCATTTGCAAGGTGAATGAAACTCTAAAATCTTTATATTTGTTGCAGCAACAGTCAGACAAGGAAAGATATTGTTGTACATATTTCACAGATTTATTTACCTAATTCATACTCTGCCCTCCACCAAAAAGGCAATCAAGGGAGTGATTAAGAAAGAGAGAGAGGAAACTAAGATTGGTGAGTAGATCCAAAGTTTCTAAGATTATATAGTAGCTGGAAGTACTTCTCACACTGTAGAGATGTGTATGTGGTAAAATTTTGACAAGTTATAAAAACAGACTCTCAGGTTGCAGTTATAAGCACACTGACTAAGAGGAAAATCCTATTGAACTCAGTAAGATGTACGTCTGAATAAACATATTTAGAATTGTGCTGTCACAGTTTAAAAGTTAATCAATGTTAGTCATGCTTCAATGTCTTATATGTTTGTAGAACCATAAAAATATTCTTAATAACAATATAACAGCCTTTGTACTTACCATTCTGTACAGTTTGTCTTCTAGGTCTTGATTAATTCTTTGTAAGGCTAGGTAATTGTTTTGTATCCTAAAATAAAAATGAAATCCTGTAATTAGCATATCTTTGTACATTCAGTACTGCACCTTTTATCTTCAGTTTTTGCATGAACAACTGTAACTTTGTTTCCCATTGACTTTAATGTCTATTTGATCCTTATTTAGCCAATCCCTTTTGATCAACAAAAAGATAAGATTTGTAGACTTCAAGATCCCACCAGGCCTTTGCACAGGTGATTTGTAACAAGACCCTCTGTGATAGAAATCGTAGCTATAGGGTTAAGGGCCTATTTACACATGAAGAGTCTCAGATGAACACCTTAGACAAAATGCTAGCCTAAGATTAAAGAGACATAGGTTCAAATCTCACTTAGTCACAAAGTTACCTATGTGGCACTGGAGCAATCACTCAGCTGAGCCCACCTTGAAGGGTTCTTCTGGGATAAAATAGGGGTGAGTGGGAGAGAACCATGTCAACCATCCTGAGAGCTTCAGAACAAGGGGAAATTGGAATCAATAATAGTACACCCATCAGATTGCTCTAATCAGCTCAGATCAGGTTGTAGTCCTCAGAAGAATGTATGTTTGCCTCCCTGTGTTTATGTGCCTTCAAGTTGCCTGTTGACTTATGGAGACACCATGAATTTCACAGGGTTTCCTTATGCAAGGAATGCTCACAGGTGGTTTTGCTAGTTCCTTCCTCTGAAATATAGCCTACAGCACCTGGTATCAGTGGCCAGTTCCATCCAATTACTAGCCAGGGTTGACCTGCTTAGCTTCTAAAATCAGATAGGATCTGGTGTTCTTAGGGTATTTAGGCCGGATTGCTTCCCTGCAAAACCAATTTTGTTTTACTGTGAGACACAACGAAAGGTTCCAGATACATATATAAAAGTGGTTTGGTGCTTTGAGACTTTTCCCATCATTCACATGCATTAAATTAAAATGGGGAGTGGAAAGATTTGTGTATGTGTGTTAATATTTTTGATCACCTGAGAAAGCATTTCCCTTGTTGAGTGAGAGGAATAGCAAATGTTTTCAGTATAGATCCCCTCTGACAGCCTCTCAATCTGAAAGCAACAGTTCTTTCGTGCTCTCATTGTGAATTGTCTTTGTGATGCCAACACAAAATCAAATCTGGTCAGCTAGTAGGCTTCATAAAATCATGCCATGATCCTTGGGTGTTGGGACAACATGGAGAAATGGAGAGCCATGAGAAAAATGTGGTGCAACAGCAAAAGGCTTGAAATAATGCCTATCAACAAGAGACATGTGTGGGGATATTTTGATAAACCTTGCTTAAAAGTTATACTATTAGATCTTTATATCTGAGTCAAGGTATTAAACAGAACTGATGCCAGATGGTAAGTGACAGTGAAAACCATATTCCAAAGAAACTATTCCACACCAATCAATTTGGAATAAATATGTGGTATTTAAAAGAAAATGTCAAAAGATGAGTTCCAGAACTAAAGCCAGACTTCAACTCTACACTGAAAAGATGTACATTGATACATCTTCTGATCGGTTCCCACTGCACATTGCCATGGAGCTTCTTTTCTTCTAATATGGCAAAAATGTCTTTTAAAAGACAACAAGGAATTGCAAAATTTGTCTTTTCTTTATGTATTAGGACCCCTGTGGAGTCCCACTGCAGAGGATGTAGAACCTGATGGGAAAAAACATTGCCTACAGTAAAGGTTTTTTGGGGGAAAGAAAAGTTTTCTAGGTGAAATCCCCTGAAAGGATTAAGTGGGACAGCACGGAGCTTGTTCTTTGTTCAGAACTTTGTTTCATTTCCCTTTCTATTCTGAACCAGACAGAAACCATGTATGCACTGTTGATAATGGAGAAAGAATATGTTTAGAAAAATGGAAATTATTAGGGATCAATAGAGTAAAATAAGCCACAGTATGGGATTTATGGGCTTATATCCTCCAACGGTCCTGATTTGGCAGGATCCTAATTAGCCTTCTGTCACTCGTCTTTTTAGCTGCTTTTAAAATGTCCCAGTTTCTCTATTCTTCTCCCCCTTTTCCCCTTTGTCCTCACCTTTTTTCAATTGCTACAAATTGATTTCAAAGTGCATAAGCAGTTTGTGCTCAATTAACTCAGCAGGAGGAGAGGTCAGGAAAGGCCAGAATCTTGCTCTTCCTGGTAGATTCAGGCAAAATCAAACTGCTGCAACTAGTCCTACATTGGGTACTCTTCCTCATTAATAACTTTTGGTATCTTGACCACATTTTTATGCTGCTTGGTCACACATATCCCAGTTTTCATTTGTGAAGTGTTGGAGGGCATGTGAGCTTCCTAATGGCAAAAAGATCAGAATCTGTGGCATTCTGAATATTCTCAGAATCAGATTCCCATCAGTCTCAGTCAGACTGAGACTGGTGAGAAATGGTGGAATCTGGTGCATATCAGAAATGGTGGAATCTGGTGCATATCCCCTCATCGTAGGAATCTCATTGAAATGTGAGGGAACAGAATGCCACACTATTATAGACCTTCACTCTGATCTAGCAGGGTTTTTATGTTCTTGGGCCTACTGACTGGGATCTTCCACCAGTGTGATCTTCCACCAGCTGTACATTTAACACCTTGCCTTATAACATTCTGTAAAGAGGCTATGATAATTCAACTTATCTATGGCCGTACAACAAGCTGTACTCCTGAAAATAATGCTGAACTGTCACAGTTTCTTTACAGATTGTTATAAGGAAAGGTGTTAAATGCATGCTGGTGGAAGATCATGTCAGCCGTACGGTTTTGTTGTTTTGCTCTTCTGCTGCTGATGTTTTCTTGTTGGTTTGGTTGTAGTGGATTGTTTTTACTATCTTCTGGGTTTTTTTAAATTTCTTTTTATAGGTCACCACTTTGAAGCCATTTCTGAAATGCAGTCTAAAACACTCATGAATGAATTAAAGAGCTCAGCTCGAAAACCCTTCCCATGGCTGGTCTTCCATTTTTCCCACACATAGATCTCTTAAAAACATTTCTGACAGAAACTTGTGAAGCTTTGGAGACTCACAGTGTGGTTGTGGTAATTCTCTTAGTAAGCCATTCTAGATTTGACAGTTATGTACAGTCACTTGCTAAATGAAGGGACTGTTTTCCATCCTGTCTTGGTAAATATCCTCATTTAATCAATTCAGCAGGGTTTACTTCTGAACTCACACGTATACAATTTCACTGTACTTCTCAAAAACATTTAGACCACAACACTCACTTTACATTCGCACATAGCCCATGTTAAAAGTTGATGGTGGTTTGTGTTAAGTGATGAAAAGATGGACTTTTTCCAATGGCATTCATTTGTCTCTGAGATTCACCAGTCAATGTCAACATTTTCCAATTGGCTTCCTTCAGAATTTCGAGCAAATGCCAACTTTCTCCTAAATTTCTGACATTCCTCCAACTAAAGCATGAAACTTCTTGTGATGCAAAGTTAATGCATTCAGAAACTAACCGTCTCAGTTTTTCTGTCACTTTTTCGAGTTCTTCCTGAGCACGTCTCAGTTCTACTTCAAGATACTGGCGTGTAGAATCGAATTCTGTTTCAAGCATTTCCAGTTTGTGAGTTGTATAGGAGAGCCGTTTCCGAAGTTCCCCCTTCTGTTCTTGCAGCGTGCTAGAAAGGACAAAGACTGAAGCTGATTAAGAGTTCTAAGGAGGTCCTAGGGATAGAAGTGGTCATAAATTATACATCTTTACAGTAATATAATGAATAATAGTACTTAATTATGAGCACTCAGCATTGATGCCGTCCAAATTATAGCTGCCCTCCTGCAGATCAAGATTACAGGTTTGCTGTATGACCTTCAGAAAGTGAAAGTCACTGCCAACACAAACATTTGCTTTTGGGGAGGGGGGAATTTACTCCTGAAATGCTTAATTGCAAACCAGGTTGCTTGTCCAGTTCACCCAGGAACATTTATTCTGGCTTGCATTGGCTTGCCATGATGGCCAACAGTTAGGTTTCACTGCCTAACTCTTTCAATTAAGAAAGGGTCAGCGATATATATTTTACTATCTTGCAGGGCCATACTCCCCCACTGCACTCACTCCTGGAAAAAAAAAGTTCTGGGGACATGGGGCATTCTTGCTATGTTTTGAGGCCTTTCTGCCCCCCCCAGAGAGCATTTTCAGTCATTTCAAAGCTAATAATAATAATAATAATAAATAATAATAATAATAATAATAATAATAATATTGCAAACACATACTTTGATCTCAGAGGGGTCCAAGAGGGGTCCAAAAATGGTGGTGGAACTGCCCTATACACCCCCTAAGGGTAATTTTAGGGCATTTTGAAGTAAAAATGGGGGAAATTTAATTTTTTGATCACTAGGGGGTCACAAAAACAGCCCTGGAGGCACACATAGTCAACAGGCTTCACTTTGTTCATCCCAATCAAAACTGATAATAACCAACACCCTATGTGGGGATACTACGTAAGGCTATGTAAATTATTGGTTGTAATTTCCAGCAATTTATTTATTGATTGTTTATAATTAATTACTTGCTTGTAATTTATTTTAGCTTTCTTTGTACGTTTTTAATTATGCAGTGGGCAGCTTTAGATCCCAGGGAGTGCAAAGGGAGGATATAAATGAAACAAATAAGGAATCCCAAAAGGGGTCTTGGTATTTAAATAAACTTTTTGTTTGCTTGTTTGTTTGTTTATTAAAATTTGTTTATTGGCTAGCATCTCCAGTAAGGCTGGCCTTATCATTTGGCATGAAGCAGTCATCTCATGTAACAAATGCTGGGTGGTGCAAAGGGAATGGTGTTGGTTGCCAACTGGCCATACTTCTTTGTTGAAACTGTACTAGGGCTTTGATGTTTTTAAAATGGCTCACAGAAGGAACAAAAGGGCCCCATCAGGAAATTGCTGGATACTTCATTTTATTTTATCATAAAATTACCTCCCCCCGCCAGTCAGTCTAAGTTTATTACAAGTTGAAAAAAAATACAGGAAATGAATTTATCAATGAAAGGTGCCCTATTATCAGTTTCATAACACGATGTCATGGATACAGAACCCTAGAAATGGTAGCTTTGTGAAGTACACAGAAGGCAGCAAGATACTCTAAGAAGAAAGGTCCTGAACAGTAAGTCAGTTAAACTCTGCTGTTGTAAACTAGTGTACAGAGTATCTTGGGAACTACAGTTCAAGAGAATGAATCTGACCTGCTAGAAAATTTGTATATCATAAAACTACACACTCCACGCTTTCTCCAGGATAAAGCTGTAACAATTTCAGTGGTATGAAACTGATATGTATGTGTTGTGCAGATACACTTCCAACTTCATGTACAGAAAAATACCAAAAACTGAATAGATTTGTACATACAAGTAGGTCTTGTAACAAACTGTTGCAATGTGGAGTGTTCCCTGCTCAGGATTCTAGCCACTCAGCTTCGTCTCTCCTAACTTTCTGTTTCACCCCTCAACATTCCATTCAATGGCCACGGAACATGAGGAGTCCTCATTGGGCTGTTATGGGGACTTCAATCCCATGTAAACAAAATTCTTTCTTGCATTTTGGTTACATGAAGAGCA
Organism: Ctenosaura bakeri; assembly: GCA_948474755.1. Classification (NCBI taxonomy): domain Eukaryota; kingdom Metazoa; phylum Chordata; class Lepidosauria; order Squamata; family Iguanidae; genus Ctenosaura; species Ctenosaura bakeri. Next base: position 119,145 of record CAOLHI010001871.1, on the reverse strand, counting down.
GCACCCATAGCCTGAACACTGGACACAATAAGCATACAATCATGCAAGAGAGCATCTAAACTGGACACACACATCCGCATGGCAGCCCTTTCCTAATCACGTTGGGAATAAATATCATGAGTTTATTGAAAATACTAGCAAATGACGTTGTGGTGGTGGTGTGTCTTCTGACATGATAACCTTATGGTGACCCTATCACAGGGTTTTCCTTCTTCTCAGGCTGAGAGAGCGTAATGTGTCCAAAATTGTCCAGTGGGTTTCCAACGTTAAGCAAGGATTTGCACCCTGGTCTCCCAGAGTCCTAGCCCAAAGCTCAAACCAGTACACCATGCTGGCTCTCTGGCAAACCCCTTAATTGGAAGCGATTTCAATCCCAACTGATTTTTTAAAAATCTAACACATAGACAAATGGAATGCAAAAATGGCACTACAGTAGCAAAAACAGAAGCTAGGTGACACCAAACTTGTGGGTGCAACAAGCCTGTGGGCCCAGTCAAGAATAATCACTCACAAGGAGGGATGTGTACAATATTTATAAGAAATTCTCTTTCTCAACCAGACAGAGTGATTTAACATGCTGAGACAACCTGACAGAAATCAACAGAAATTGACAAGTAGATGGATTTGTAATCTAAGAAGCCTTAGTCCTGAGCAGAGTTGTTAATAATATGATCTCTTGGAGATCTTTCATCCATAGGGTGGCCGTAAGCCAAAGTTGACTTTGATGTAACAACAAGAAAAGAGTGGAAAGAAGGCCATTTGCAAGGCATTTGGCCAACAACTGTTAGTTTAGCCTTACTTTACCAGGGTCAGTTTTCCCCTTTCCTTAAGCCAACCAGATAGTGGCCTGCAGGAAAAGTGACACTTAACCTGGCCAGAACAGAGGTGAAACTTCTACCTTCCTGTCCAAGTGCTACCTATAAACACTCTGTCATTCTTTTGTTACTGTGAAACCTGACTGCTTAGTCACTGACTGACAGGGTTGGGAAGGTATTTTACCAGATATCATAATTAGCTTTGTCTCTGTGTACCTGTCCTTAGTGTATCTATAATCTTCTTTAGGACGGGGTGGGTAATGTGCAGGGCTGAGAGAGCATGCTGGACACTCCAATTCCCAGCGAGAGGACACTGCTACTGCTAAGATTTAGTAGCCACAGCTAAGACTACCACTGTGACCACAGTAGCCATGGAAATTCAGCTGAATTAGGAAACATTCAGAAATTCTAGTCTATTACCAAAGGTTTGAAATTGGCATTATGGTTTCTTAACAAGCAGGTTACCACAAGAGTTTTGTATGGCTGATATTAAGAGGTCTTCCAGGTGCCATTCCCTTCAATAACTCAGTGATGAAAACCAAGACATATATGGCCCAGTAATAACAGAGTGAGTCAAGATAGCCTAAGTTCTAAATGACAAAGAACATAGAAGCTAGAAGAGGCCACAATAGTTTGCTTTTGCCTACATCTAGGGGGAAGGGAAAGATTCTACCCCTCTTCTCCTCTCCTCTCTTCCCTGCTGAGTTAACTGAATGAAAGCTATTTGTCCACTTAAACTCAGTTTGCAAGCACTGAAGTAAGCTGAAGACAAAAAGAAACAATGGGAGGAGAGAGAAACAGATATGTTAAAAACACCTGAAAAAACAAGATGACAGAGGTTAATTGGGAATGTCTTTGCCAAATTGGGACTGCTGGAAGCCATAAATGCCCTCTGGGGTTTTGGCTGCAACAGATCTGCACTGAACCTTCAAAAATTGGATTTTTTTATTGCTTTACAATGTGAAGGAGCTTCAAATTCAGTGGGAAACCACATTTACTATGAGATTTCAGGAACTTTATACTGGATAACAGATTCCTATCATACTACTTGACAGGATGCTTGCAATAATATCATTGCTTCTGCTAATAATCCTCCATTCAAATTAATGTTCATGTTCTCTCTCTCTCTCTCGCACACACACACACATCTAAAGCTGCAACATCACATTCCATAGATCTGAAGAACTGGGCTTGGTACATATACCAAGGCTCATTCTATAATAAACCTCTCAGTCTCAAAGCTGCCACACAACTCTTGTTATGTTGTTGCAACAAAGTAACACGGCTGTTCCTTTGAAACTGCTGGAATACAGTTTCCAATTTCAAAGCAGACAGGATTGTTTTCAGATATCCTCATTTAAAAAACAAACAAGCCATAAAACAATGTGCAATGACCCTGAAATTTTCTTTGATATCAGCGCCAAAAATGTGAACAGCAATTCTAAAAAAACAAGTTATCTCAAAACAATTTCTTCCAAGTCTCTTTGCTCTCAATTGTCCTTATTCAGAGTTTTCTCTATATGAAACAAATTTAGGGATTATGTTTTTTATGTGCTGGAGCCCTAACAGTTACAAGAGTATACCTAACTATAGCGAATAATAAATGATTTCAGGACTGTGTCGACCAAGCACTGGACTTGACATAAACCAAGGCTAGGGAACTGCAATGCTCTTGTGGTCTGGTTGCTCCCAACTGGAATAAGACAACTGGACAAATGAAGTTATGGTAGGGGTGGGAAGCTGTGTGGGGACCAGAAACCAATTTCTACCCTGGTACACTTGCTGTCTGCACGACTCTCAGCAAACCCCAATACCCACATTTTCCTCTTCAGTCCTTCTAAAAATGGCAATGGGAAGTGAGATTGCATCACTTCCTCTAACCATTTTGGGAGGGATCACAAAGGAAAATGGAAGTATTGCACAGTAGTGCAAGATCCTGGGATGCTTGTAGGGGTATTTCACGTGATTTCATGAATTTGAGGAGCTTCCACATGGTTTAGGGGCAAAAATTGCCTGAAAAGCATGCCAATATTTTTCTGGAAAAAAAACCTGAGGATGGTTGGGGAATTTTGGGGAATTGATGGGGCCTTTAGGGAATGAGGTTGGGCTGCATCTGGCCCATGGGCTGCACTTTGTTCACTCCTGTGTTATGGGGTGCTCCTCCTCCTCACGCCTTGCCTAACCTTAGGCACTGCCTGTCTAAGGGATCATCCAGTCTTATTCTTTGTCCACTATGCATTTTGTGTGTTCTTTGTGCCCTTTTCTCACCACTGAATACCTCTGCTGGGATTCCACTAATACCTTCTCCTATGATCAACTTCATCAGTGTGGTGAATGTGAGCCTAATGGAACAGGGATGGAATCATGCTGAAATCTCTGACCATTGATCCCCCTGTGTACCTCTTGCCTTCCAAACCGGAGGACACATGTGAGGGGGAGTCTCCTTTTCTCCAAAATGTGAGGCTTCAGGGAAGGGAAGGGAACCCCCATGCTCTCAGTGAACTAGATCTAGCACCCCAGCAGGCCATATTAGAGGACTCTCCTTTCTGACACATCCAGTGATCCACTTGGGGTGACCTTAGATACATACACAAGTGTCATGATCTTGTTTTCTTTAATACTAAAGCATCTTACATCCATTAATGGAGGCCTGAACCTGAATCAGGTGTACACTACCATGACTGTAAAATCATAATCCTGGAAACAACTTAATGTTTTGTTCATCTTTTTTTAGAAAAATCTAGTACATTTATTATGTGTGCTGACAGTTCTGCTATACAATTCTTAACGCAGTCAAGTGCAAAGAAGAAATGCTTTCCCATTAAGCTTTAAGTCTGGCTCCTAAGCTGTTTTCTGAAATGTGTGATATTATCACAGATGGAATATCATAAGAAACAAGCTGTGTGTGGCTTCATTTTGATGCATTCCACTCAATGGGTCATTCTGTGCAACATTTTTTACTTTCACTAATGATGACTTAGGACCAAATTATACATGAGGGCTTCAGAGGAATTTGTAGGGCTGGCCCACAATATTTTTTCTGCCTGAGGCAGGAGAGTCAATAACATCTGATCCTAACTGCAGCTGACAGTGAAGATAAATAAGTTCCTTAGATCAGCCAAGTCATTTTGGTACCAGGGCAGAAAACCTTGCAAATGCCTCTCCCCATTCCCGGTAGCAAAAAAATAATAATATGTGTTGATCATTCATGACACCAGCATCTCCTGCCTGAGGTGCCTACCTCACTGTAGCCAATGGTTGGGCCATCCCTGGCAACTGCTTAAAACCAGATCTGCACCAACTGAGAATGGACAGGTTGCCTACCTGTAACTGGAGTTCTTTGAATGGTCATCTGTGAACTCACATAGATGGGATTATCTGCATCTGCACCGTACTGACCTTGGAAACTTCTAGAGCTCGAGGCCTAGCATTTTGGTGGGAACTCCACCCCCTTCCTCTGAGGGCATATAAGGGCCCTGGTGCACTTGCCATTAGTTCTTTGACCACTGCAGCACACTTGGCGCTAGGAAGAAGGCATGGCATGAAGAGGGGAGGTGGGGTGGGATTGTGTGAGTTCACAGATGACCACTCGAAGAACTCCACTTACAGGTAGGCAACCTGTTCTTCTTCGTGGTCTCTGTGACTCACACAGATGGGAGATTAGCAAGCTGTAGTCACGGAAGAGGGGGTACCATGTGGAACCTATAACAAACCAATCCCAGAACAAAACTAACCCACCATAAAAATGCTAGGCAAATACCAAATTAAGTGAGGTTTATCATAATCAGTGCAAAAAAGAAATCAGTATAACCATATGGCATCATGGTTCAAAGGAGCACATATACAAGAACAACAATTACCACACGTGGTGATATTACTGAATAGAAGAGAACAAGACCGCCCTCCCAAATGCAGCATCATTGGAGAAGCGTTGGTCAATCCTATAGTGGGAAATAAAGGTCATGGGCTGTGACCAAATGGCAGCCTTGCAAATGTCTTGCAGTGGAACACCTCTCAGAAAGGCTGCTGAGGCTGAGAGGGCTCTCGGGGTGTGACTCCTAATCTGAGGAGGAGGACCTGTCCTTGCCAGTTCATAAGCAAGTCTAATAGTCGAGGCCACCCATTTGGAGAGTCTTTGTGAAGAAACAAGCAGTCCTTTCTCTATAGAAGAATAGCAGAGAAACAGTCTTTGGGACTTCCTAAATTCTTCAGTGCATTGGGTATAGAAGGCTAGAGCCTGCTGGACATCCAGGGCATGCAGATCTGAGATTGGGTTCTAGAAAAAGGCTGGGGGGACAACATCCTGATTAAGGTGGAAGGCTGAGACTACCTTAGGCAAGAAGGTGAGATCAGGCCTGAGAACTACCTTATTGTGATGAAAGCGAAGGTATGGCCAGTCAGCTCTAAGTGCACACAGTTCACTAGCAGATGAGATGGTGATGAGAAAGGTCATTTTCCAGGAGAGTAATCTGAGGTCACATGTGGCCATTGGCTCGAAGGGCCTCTTGGAGAGCTGGGAAAGTACTAATGACAGGTTCCAGCTGGGGACCGGTGGCTGTACTGGGGGGTATAGGTGTTTGTACCCCTTAAGGTACATACGCACTAGGGGGTCTGCAAGGCATGAGGGTCTACTCATACACTGCAGGTGAGATAATATTGCTGATAAGTAATATCGGATTGATGAGAGGGAAAGACTTTTCCCAGCCAGTGAAGAAATTCAAGAAGGTGTACAGTATCAAGATGGCAAAGTCGAAGAACTTAACAAACTTCGATATTTTATAGGAGTAAGCACGGGTCGTTGATGGTTTGTGGGCCGCCTCTACAACCTGTCTGACTACAGGTGGTGGAGATGTCACAGGAGTAAATTCCACACTGTGAGCCTGAGGCTGGTAACATCCAGGTGGCGGATGGTTCCATCGTTCAGAGTCAGCAAGTTTGGTCTGGGTGGAAGCCTCTGATACCAAGAATTCGACAACAGTAGTGGCGGGGTGAACCATGTTTGATGTGGCCACCACAAGGTGATCAAAATTGCTGAGGCTTCGTCTTGGTAATTTTTTTCCAGCACTCTTGTGATGAGAGGGAATGGTGGAAACAGACAGATGACTGGACCTCTCCAGTGGAAAACAAACACATCTTCCAGGAACCCCTGTCCCAGTCCGCTTCTCAAGCAAAAGAGGTGGCATTGGGTGTTGGATGGGGAGGCAAAGAGATTGATGATAGGGGTCTTCCACATGTTGAATACTTCCCAAAGGATGGACTCCTCGAGCCTCCATTTGTGGGAGATCACTGGGGTTCAACTGAGGTGGCCCGCTGTCATGTTCTGTGTGCCAGAAAGGTGGAGAGCAAGAGGGTAAATCTGACGGGAAAGACACCAATTCCACAGTTGGAGGGCCAGTCTTAGAAGGGACTTCAATTGCGTACCGCCCTGTTTGTTTATGTAGTATATGACCGTGGTGCTGTCTGTCAATATCTACACTGTCTGGTTGGTGAGTACATCCTCAAAGGCTTTGAGTGCCTTGATGATTGCTAGCATCTTGAGGGCATTAATGTGGCATGTGTTGAACGTGCTCGACCATCGAACCCTCACTGTTAGGTTCTGAGAGTGGGCGCTCCAGCCCTCTAAGGAGGCATCTATTGTGACTGACATCGAGGGATCTGGAAGATGGAATGTCATGCTGGTCAGGATGTTTTGTGGCTCCTTCAACCAGGCGAGGACTTGTCTCGGTACCAAAAGAGTCTCGGTGGGCTCTCAAGGAAAGGGTCAAATACACTCAGAAACGAGCTCTGCGGGGGTCTCATGTGCAATCTTGCAAGGAGGACGATGGCTGTTGTTGAAGCCATAAGGCGCAGGAGAACCTGGATTGACTGAGCAGAGGTTCACTGGTTTCTCTGCAGTTGCAATATTGAGTTGACGAGTTGAGTGACTCAGTCCTCTGGAGGAAAGATGAGTTGATGGGTGGAGTTGAGAACTGCCCCGATGAAGCTTATGTGGTGAGTTGGATGGAGATGTGACTTGTCAAGGTTGACCGTGAGGCCCAGTTTCCTGAGGAGGTGAAGAGTTGTTTGGAGGTCGTGGAGAAGTTGTGACCTGGAACTGGAGACAATTAGCCAATCGTCTATATACAGGAAGAGGACAACCCTGCGTTGTTGGAGAGCCACTGCTACAACTGACATACATTTGGTGCACACTCACAGAGCCATGTTCAGGCCAAAGGGAAGCACCCAAAACCAGAATGCCTTCCTGCCAATTGTGAAGGTGAGGAATATCCTGTGGTCTCGTCAAATGGCAATATGTAAGTATGTGTCTTTGAGGTCCAGTGTGGCAAACCAGTCTCCTTTTTGAAGAAGGGGGAGAATGGACTGAGGGATACCATCTGGAACTTGTAAGGCCTGATATATCGATTTACTCCTTGAAGGTCTAGGATGGGATGAACTCATCCTCCTTTTTTGGAGACCAGGAAGTACCTGGACGAGAAGCTGGTTTGAAGGGCAGAAAGGGGATCGGTTCTATGGCACCCTTCTTCTGAAGGATGTGGATCTCTTTCAAAAGAGGAGTCGATGGGGGCATTATGTGGATGCGCCCAACTGGAGGCCTCAAGAATTCGATTGCATACCCCTTTGCCAGAATGTCAAAGACCCAGGCATTCATGGTGATTGACGACCAAGCATCGAAGTGCATCCTGAGCTTGGACTTGAAGAACAGGTCAGGTAGATGGTATATGGGTAGCTTTGATGTTACGGCCACCTTGGTGTCTGTGGTGGTGGGTGGATCTATAGAAGATGACTCTGTAGTGGTGGCATCCGAAAAATTGGGGTCGTCCTTTAAACCGTCAAACTTGATGTTTAGGGAGGTTGTTCTTTTTCTTGTAGGCAACCTTCAGTGAGCGCTGAGGCAATTGATGAGAAGGTTGGCTTGGCTGAGACTGTGAAAGGGTGCTGGGGCAGTTAAGGGCTATGGGTATGGTGAGTCGAGGGTCAATACTGATGAGAGTGGTACTTCTGGACCTGAAGTGGCGGTTGCATGCCATATTTCTTTCTGGAGGACTGCATTTTGTGTGTGTGGTCCAGTTTCTCATCCGTGGCACTGTTGAACAGCCTGGCTGAATCAAAGGGAAAATCTTTGACCACGGTCTGGGATGATTGTGAGAGTTTGGAGGAGCGAAGCCGTGAATGACTCCAAAGAGACACTGAGGAGGGCAAAGGCTTTCGAAGCACAGTCAACGATATATCTTGCCATTGTGATTTGTTGGTTACTGAGGTGTTGAGTCTCTTCCAGGAATACAACTGCCACACATTTCTCCTCCTCTGGCAGCCTGGAGACAAAGATCCTGGTCTTGTCCCATAGCCACTGATCGTATGCCGCCATCCACCCTGAGTAATTTGCCATTTTAAATATGAGGGCTGCACTGGAGTAGTTCTTGAGGCCCACAGCATCCAACAGTTTTCCCTCCTTGTCTGGCAGGGTGGCATGTAATGCCTATGAGGTCTTCACTTGTGCCACATCAACAATGACCAAGTTGGCTTTGGGGTGATTTTGGAGCCAGAGTTCAGTTGTGTCAATAACTTTGTAAAGAAAGTCCAATTTCTTTCAGGTGGCTGGAGTGGAGGCAGGGGCTGACTGTGGCTTCTTAAAAATGTGAAGCAGGTAAGGCAAGAGTGAGATGGCTGATACTGATAGGCCTGCTCCTGTGGCTGGTGACAGGATCACTTATAGTCTCTTTGGACGCCTCAGTGGTAAAGTTGAGATTTTTTGCCATCCAAGATATTAAGTCTGAAAATGCTCTGACATTACTGGATGGGGAGAAAGGCTTGCCTTGGGAGACAGTGGTATCCGGGGTCTGTCCTTTATGTTCTGCAGAGTCAATGGAAATAGCTGGGGACCTAGATGGAGACTGATGGCTGGGTAAGTCAAGCGATCCACTCCTAGATTCTCTTTGTGTTCGGGTGACAGGAGTAGCTCTGTCTGAAGGTTGGGGGGAGGTTGGAAGTAGTGGCTGCTGGGTAGTTGTCTCCTTGGTCATGTGAGATTGCGGCTGTTTGGGAGCTGGCGAGGGTCTGGAGTCGGAGTCAGTAAGGGTTAAAGAGCAATGTCGATGCCAAGACACAACTTCCTCGTAGTACCCATGGTGTCTATGACAATGTCGAGGTAGGTATATCTCCTCGGAGGAGAACTCACCGGGTGACCTGGACAGTGACTAGTACACATAGGTACGACGGTGGTGAGATTGGGACCGGTCTTGGTAAGTATGTCTCCAGTGCCATGAGTGCCGGGATTGACTGGAGAAGGAACGTGATCTGGACTCTGACCGCCTTTGATGAGAACTCCAGCAGTCTCATCAATGTCAGACAGCTGTTGACCTCGAAGAGGAGTGGGATTGGTTCCTCCTGGATCTGTGAGCTGAGGACCTGGGAGAGAGGGAGAGGGGTGGGTGAACCCCAGCTGATCTCTCCCAAGCAGCCGCACTCTCTGCCTGGACATTGTCTCTCGACTCTCAGGGAAGATCCCGAGGTACAGTCCACTCAACTATCTCCCCGTTAGAAGGGAGACTTCACCGAGGGTGAGTCGGAAGGCGGCTGACCTTCAAGTGCGGAGATTCATACAGGGGTCCATCTCTGCGGGGTCTGTTCTCACAGGATGGTGCCCACCTCATAGATAGTCACCACTGTCAGTGGTTCAATCTGTTCCTGGGTGGAGGGTCTCTCTTTGTCCTTCCTCCTATGGAATCTAGCAAGGTCCTTCTTGAGAGAGCAGCCCGGAGTAGGGGGTATATGCACCGCTGCCAATCTGGCCGCCGGGGGCCTCAATTTACTTGATGTCGATCTCGCAGGATGTTTTGAGTGAGAGGTTGATGGTACCAAGGCTGATGGATCGGATCGCACCTCCTTCAACGAGGGATCGTGGGACGGTTCCTTAGAGGAGGAACGACGAGAAGATGTCTTTGAGGGTTCCATTCTGGAAGACCTTTTGGATGTGGTCTTGCTACTTGGAGGCATCAAGGCTGCAGAAGCAGCTGATGCAGATGGAGCTGACAGGGGTTTCAGGGCCTGCTCATAGAGGATAGCACAAGGCCTAGTCTCCTTGTTCCTCCGAGTCTGCAGAATGAATGCCTGGCAGTGAGAGCAGATGGCAACATCGTGAGTTTCCTTGAGGCAGATGAGGCATCTGGAGTGCCCGTCGCAATCTAGGATCTTTGCTTTGCACAAATGACAGTGTTTGAAAAATGCTATTGATGCCATAAAAGTGAGATCCAAAGTCCTGAAGCTGGTAAAGCGAAGAGGGGTTGATATCAAAGAAGTGGTAGGAGAAGATGCCCAATAGAAGCTCCGAAGCCAGCAGATGCGGCAGAAAAAAAGGAACTAATGGCAAGCCTGCCAGGGCCCTTATATGCCCTCAGGACAAGGGGGTGGAGTTCCTGCCAAAAAGCTAGGCCTAGAGCTCTAGATGTTTTCAAGGTCAGTACTACACAGGCACAGATCGTCCCATCTGTGTGAGTCACAGAGACCACAAAGAAGAAACTGGATCATCAATGGCACAATTGCAGTAAATGGTTCAGGGTCCTCAACAGACATTGCAAGATCCATCTAGGAAGGTTCCAGTAAGTATTTTCTACTGTTACTGTTAGAAGCTAAATGTTTGTAGGAAGGAAGTTTGTCTCAGATGTCTCTCCCCATCCTCCTCAAGTGTTGACAGCATTTGCCCACCTGGAATCTTTTACCAATTATGGAGTACCGGTAAGTGATGATGCAGGTAACATATTAAGGTCACTGCCTCTCAGTGATGTAGCTATTGGGGGGAAATAAAATGAGGACATTGTCCCCTCCAAATAAGAATTCTACCCCTTAAGATGAGATTTTCTTTTAGTCCTCAAATTTCCACCCCTGCACTAACATAAATTTTCAGTTGAGCATTTAGAAATACAGCTTAGGGATCCAAAGAAAAGTGGGAAGGCATCTGTGAACACAGCAAATACAAGTGGTCCAGATGTGAATGCTTTTCAGTATTTCACTTAAAATCTGGGGACTGGAGGATAGGCTAGAAATTTGGGGTCTGGAGGAAATGCTTGAAATTTGGGGACAGAAGAAAAATTGTATTCAAGGGCAGGATTCTTATTTGGGGTGCAATGCCCACCCCATAGCCACACCCCTCTTACTTTCTGACCCTTCTTATCTCAGTCATACCAGGTGAGAGAAAGGGAAAGGGGATGCTCAGAACTCCTCCTTCCCTCAGAACAGAAAGGGCTCCATGGAAGGGTCCCTTTGGCCTGACTGCATTGTCAAGTTTGATCTATCAGCTGTCTAACCTCTGCTGAAAAGGGGCTTGGGCTCCAAACATCTTAATCCAACTTTTTTGACTGCTGTTCTGTTTGGTCTCAAAGTGCTCAGGGAGTTTTGAGTGTTTCAACAGGGCCAACAGCCCCACAGGCTACTTGTTGCCACTGCCTCCACTTTCCCAAGGCACCCTCCATAGCTTATTTTGCGTAAGAAGATACGGGTAGTGGGAGCAATGGTGCTCTCTCTCTCTCTCTTTTTCGGTCACTGTGATGGTAGGAATTCTCTCCTGACATTGCACAATCATCAAAATCCCCCAACCTACCTTTTAGTTGCAGGAACATCCCTTCATGGCCATTTAGTGACTGATGGAAAGCAAAGAGCATCAAAGAAATATCTAATTATGTCCCTATAGGAGTCAGAATGGTATAGTGGTTTGATTGTTAAACTAGGACACCAGGAGACCAGGTCTGAATCCTCATTCAGCCATAGAAATCTGCTGGGTCACCTTAGGGGAAGCCAACCTGTAATAGGTTTGCCTTAGGATCATTATAATTCAGAAATGACTTGACAGCGCAGAACAACAACCCTATAGCCAGATGCAGAACAATGATATCATATACCTTCATTTGTGCATGATGCTATCATTCTGTGTCTGGCTATAAGGACATAACAAAATGCCTCTTTAGCATCTTCTGCTCTCCCCTGGTCATTAAACTGCATTGGAATTGGGGCTTCTATGGCTAAAAGGTAGGTTTTGAGAGGTGAGAGACATAGTATTGCACCACATGTGGAGCTTTTTATGCAATGTCTCCACGATGGCTAAACTTGATTCTGCTCATGTAAATTCAGGCAGAGCTTGGAAATGTTAGTCCCAGATTCTCTGAATATTTCCACTGATTGCAGAATTCTGGAAACTGTAGTTGAAAAATAACTTTTTCAAGCTCTGCCCATCAGTAGCTTTGGTTACATGTAGAGAGTAAGAGTGTATTGGAATCTCATTTTAATAGGAAAAAGGACACCATTTAGGTAGGGCTGCCCAGTTTTCAATCAAGTACTGTAGAGAGCCACCATGGTATAGTGGCTTGAGCATTGCATGATGACTCTGTAGACCAGGGTTCAAATACCCACTCAGCCATGGAAACCCACTGGGTGACTTTGGACAAGTCACACTCTCTCAGCCTCAGAGGATGGCAAAGGCAATCCCCTGCAAAAAATCCTGCCAGTAAAACTCCATGATAGGATCACCTTAGGGCTGCTGTAAGTCAGAAATGAATTGAAGGCACAAACAACAACAATTTTAGTACTTTTCACAGCAAATTCCTCTGCGGATTTAGGAGGTAAAAATGCTTATATCCACAGGGTGCCACTTTTCTCTGTGTTTTCCCCCAGTAGACACAGCTATAAAAGGCATAAGAAGAGGTCAAGCTGTTTCCCCTCCTTTCTCTTTATGGCTTCCTTTAAGTAAGCTATATGGCAAACAAAGCAAAGATAATGTAAAAAGGTTAAAGAATACATATGAAAATCATTTCACAGAAGTTTCATTTGCATATGCACACACACCCACAAACCCACATACAAAAGCACACTTATAGGATTACAAATTGCTCCTCTTAAGACTTCAGAGAACTTCAAATCCGAGAAAGAACAGCAAAGATAAAACATTGAAAATATGATTTCTATCTAAATGACAGTTTTGTGCCACATTTTGAAAAGAATGAACGAAAGCACAGAGCAACTACCAAGAGTCTGGCTTTCCACAAGAAACATTCCAGCACAGATACGTTATTCCTTTGAAGTATATCTGATCTTGCATGCAGTGATTTTGGCTCTTGTTTTGCTTGTGAAATCAGGCATCTGGATAGTACTGAGTTTCTCTTGAGCTTTGGAGAATTTTAATTTGTAGCACAACCGCCTTTCAATCTAGGTCCCAACAAAGCCCCATCCCTAACTCCAAACCATCAGTCCTAGGATTCTTGTAGAGGTTGGCAAAACATAAAAGCAAGTAACCTCCTAGGGTACCAAAATCCCAAAGACGTTTGTCTCTTTATGGCAATACCATGTAGAAAGAGTTATTGCCAACATTTCTGGGGAAGGTAGTAGCCACAACATCAGGCAGAGTGAAACATCTTCTTCAGGGACCAGGCATGGCAGCACAGCAATAACAGTTCTCCACTTTCTCCTCTCAAGCCCCCTGGTCATTCTCCTCTCTTACAGGATAAGAATGCATTTGTAACAGAGGCTACCCTGGACCTCTGAATCCCTAAGACTCCTTGTTGCCCAGGTGCCGGGAAACTTCCATCCTACTGCTAATGTTGAATCAGTGGCATCTGGTGTCTTTAATATCAGTGGAGCAGTGAATCCAATCTGAGCTTTAGTCTGAATTTCAAAGGAGTGTCCCAAGGGGATTCACCACTCCCACAAAATAGGTTCAGCAAACTTGGATAGTTCCTTTGAAGTTTAGATTAGGATCTGGAATAGATTGGACAACACTTCCCAATTTCTAGCGTATCTTCTGAAATCTTCTTATCTTCACTGCCCACCCAGAGCAGAGCTGGAAAGAACACAGATCTGGAGCTGCTTATAGGTCCTGGACTGTTTTTCAAAACATGGTTGATGCTTCTAGCTACTTAAAAATGTCTTCCTCTGTTCTGAACTGTACTGCTGAAATGAAGAATGCTGGAGATAATCATGCATGGGATTTTGCGGGAAAGGACCTTGAGTTCTGATGCTCAAACTAAATTCCCAAATCAGATATCATTTAATTCTCAACATGTGTGGTTTACATTAGGCTCTGGCTGGTGGATCACTGGGGTTCTGGTGAGAAGCAAAAGGGATCCAACAAGCCTGGAATCTACCTAAATCTATCTTAGGATATGGACTTAACTGTAATCAGAAAGTGACTGCCCTTAACATTGTTTTATGAAATAGCATCTTTATCAATTATTGGTAATTTCATCTGCTGTTCTGCATAGAATAGAATGCAAGAGAGGAAGTGGCTTGTAACTAATGAAAGATCACAAAACAAAAGCAAGAAAGCTGTTGCATGGAACAGAGGTAAGTTTTACAGGTCTGAAAGCTGTTGTATGTCATTAAGTTGTGCTTTGCAGGTAAGAAAAAGGCTGCAGTAGGATTTACTTTTGAGCATTCGTTCAAACAACTGACCTATGCTTTGTATATTTGGTGAGAAAATATTCAGACTGGTAAGTATTGAAACTAGCCATGCCAACTTTGCTTTGCACTCACCTGTTCTGTCCTTGGGATGAAAATCTTAACAAATTTCTTTCTCACAGGCAAGAACAAACACTTAACATTTTTCTGCTTGCTGAGAGAAAGCTGATGAAAACTGTGCAGCTTTGAAGACTAGTTGCAGCTCAGGGCTTACTCTGTGTAGAAAAGCACATAGCCTTTCTGCATAGGAAGCAACATTTTGGTACATGAAAAAAAATCTACTGCACAGAAAACAACACGCTTCATGCAGAAATGTGTGTCTGTGTGTATATGTGTGTGCAGAAAACTTGTTTTCTGTGTAGAACTCTTATTCTCTGCACAAAACATTTTGGTGCAAAAAAAAGTGATTTTTGTTCATGCAGAATAATTCATGGACTCTGAAGATTCTTCTCCTCAGGCTTTTCTGACACTAATGAAAATGGATCTTTGACCATTTTTTTAAAAAAATCAAATATTATTTCTTTCCTGTGCCCTGTTACTGTAACTGTGCCCTGTTACTGCTGGAATGTGGCCTTTGAGACATTTCCATCAGGCTGAAAAAATATTTTCCAGGCTTTATGGACCCTGGAATCTACCATTTATGCTGCTACTTAAAATAAAAAATAATACACATTAGTCTTCTTATTTTCTTATATAGGGTGCATAAAAATTTCATTTCATTCAATTTCATTCAGATTTTGATTTTCTCAATGTCAAATCCATTCTGTCAGAATTCTGCCTCAGATTGCACTTTTATTTTATTTTTCAGTCGCACAACAAACAGTCTTATTTATTTTTCTGCATGGCTTAAAATCTGCATTTTCTGCATGTTTTTTTAAAGTGCCAATTTTTGTGTACTTTTTTCAAACTTATCTCTTTACATGACTTTGCAACAAATAAAGCATGTCTGCACACATTTTTAAATATATGCTTTTTAATGTGAATTTTCTGTATGAGAAATACATCACAAGCCACAGAAACGTACCTTCTAAAAATGGTTCTGGTTTGTGTGTCTGTTCAGGAAATGTACCGTATTTGCTGGCGTATAAAAGACACATTTTTTCTTAAAAAATACCCTTTGAAAATGGGATGCATCTTACACACCAGCAAATACAATAACACTAAAAACACAGGAAATGAAACCAGGAGCCAAAGTTCTCTTTGCCCAGGTAAACAGGAAAGGAAGGGGTAGTGGAATCCAGGTGAAGCACGCCTTACCTTCTCCTCCTCTCCTGTGCATTTTGACTCTCCTAGGAACCAAGAAAAACTGGTGCAGCACTCTTTTCATTCCCCTCCTCTCCTGGTGCAGCACTCCTTTCATTTCCCTCACCAGGGAACTAAAAGATTTTTTTCCTGAAAAATACCCCTTGAAAGTGGGATGTGTCTTATATGCTGGTGTGTCTAATATGCTGGCAAATATGGTATATTTGGTAAGGTACACTGAAAATAATTCTCATACATCTCTATATATAGACTCAAACTGCTTTATAGCACGATACACTTATGATAACATTTATGATACATTTATGATAACAATACAACTAAAACCAGTTTAGAAACAGTTGCTAAAATGAAATAATACTGTCCAAGCTGCTTTGGGTGGCCACTTAGGCATCACCAAAGAAAATGGGACAGGTCTCCATAAAACGTGCACCTGCAAACATATATGTATTGATGCAAATTTAGAAGTAATTCATATAATTTAAATAAAAACACAAGACATTTAACCTGGAGGAGTCTTTGACTAGTCTGTTACTTAGATTGGTGCACAGGTATTGCTGATTCTCCTGCTTTTCCTTTTTCAAATCATTAGCATTAAGAAAGACTTGACTGGACAGCTCTTAAAGCAGATATCACTTTCAAAAAGAGAACTGTCGTCTGACAGCACTTTAAACAGAAGACTGTGATCCATAAAATGGGACACATGGCTACCACCAAAGTAACAGTAGGGTAAAACCCAAGTGCCACAGTGTCAATTAAAAGACCGGGCAGAACAAGACTGCATTTTCCTGTGCAATTAAAGGCTATGGGGTTTCTTGCAGGAGATGTTCAGCAGTATGTGGCAGCTACTGGAAAAGTTTTGTTCCTTGGTTGGACACAAATCCTCCACCCACAATGAAGTTAAACTGTGGATAAAAAAACTTCAAATACAGTGTTTGAGATATTAGCAGACACTTGATATTCACAGTTGACTCAATGAAACTCACAGGTAGGAAATGCAGAAATAAATATTTAGAAAAAAAGTAGTATCTTCTCCACTGAGCCATGAAATTCAGTAGATGATTTTGGGTTAGTCACTTTCTGTCAGTCTGACCTACATCACAGTGCTATTGTAAAAGAGGGAAAGAGGAGCACAGTCAAGTGTACTGTCCCAAATTTATCCAAGAAAAGGCGGGATATAAACATAACTAGGGGTTGCTGCCCAATGATGCTTGAAAATTACATACAGAGCTTAGAAATTCATTCTAATTTTGTCTATTGCTTCCAAAATTCCCCTGGCCAGTGTGGCTGTGCTGGGTAGGGATTGCTGGAAGTTGTAGTCCAAGAAAGTAACCTTCTCAAGCTGTAGATGTGTGTGCTTAGATGCCAAGATGGAAAGTAGCTAAGAGGTTTCTGATAATCCTCTGTCAAAGTGGCAGTCACCTGATACCGCCTAATTAGACCCTTCTGTCATGGCAGGGAAATCATTTAAGCAGAGAACGTCTATATTTTGCTCTTGCTCTCCTCCCTGTTCTAGTTTGCAGTCTGATATCCTTGGAGCCTTGCCCAGTTTTATATTAGGAAAAAAATTAATTAATTAGGCCACTTTCTGCCTCTGGGCAGGACTGTACAATTTCCATTGCCTCCGGTGGGAACTGAACACTCTTTTCTAATTGGGACCCTTGTTTAGCTGGTGCGAGCAAGCAAAGTACTGCATGCAAGTTATTAGGAAGTGAAAGAGGGGGAAGAATTAAAGGGAAAGGGTTCTAGCTTTAAATGTGTCTGTAATATTCTGTTAGCCTGCTATATGCTAGATCAGGGATAAGCAAATTGCAGCCTTGCAGGTTGTATATGGTCCCTAGATCCCATTTATGTGTCCCCTAAATCCCCCAATACCAATCCCAAAAAGCCCCTAACATCTCCCATTTTTTAAAAAAATGGTGCCACGTTTGAGCAATTTTTGCCCAAATAGGTGAATACTCAAGAAAATACTACCACTTGACTACCACAAACACTTCAGAACCCTGTACACCCATAAGTGCAGTCCCTCTCAAAATGGCAAGGGGGCACAACCTCAATTCCTGTCATGATTTTGAAAGTGACTGCAAAGGAAATCAGAGGTACTTGGGCTTGATGTATTGGGGGGGGGCAAACTGTGTAGGAAGAGGGTTGGGGGAGAATTGGCTTCCGGTCTCCACATAGCTGCCACATCTGTGCTAGGCACTAAGTGAAGTTTAACAAAATGGAAGATTGGGATTACTTACACAGCCCAATTTTCTCCCCATCTTCTGTCCTCTGCACCACCCCTACGGAGTAGACTTTGAGGGTATGAGATGAAGGGAGACTTGCCTCCTTCCAGTGCTGGTCCTACAGATGGTTTGGGATGTTATGAAAGGGTATCAAATTCTTAGCTATTTCATCTCTTGTATTCATGTCTTGTATTTTTATTGCCAGGGAGGAGGAGATGATGGGATTCACGGGCCTTATGCATCTTGATTGTCTCAGAGGGTTTTCAAGATAAAAGACATTCAGAAGTGATTTATCAGTCTCTTCTTCTGTGAAATAGTAACAAGAATTAGTTAAACTGCCACTCTCATTGTCTCAAGGAGATCCTTCACCACTTCCACCTCCCACTGTTGCTGCTGCCCAGTACTTTCACTATAGGAGCTTCTCTACCACCCTCACCATTGGAATTGTCCATGCTCTTCTGCTAATACTGCCATTACTCCCTGAAAAGGATGGATGCATCTTAGTCTAGTGTCTCCATTTTGAACATTCTGCTATGGATGACCCTACCAGGAGTAAAGTTTCTTGACAGTACTACTCTCGGGTACACTCAGAACACCTTACCATATATCTAGTTTAGAGGAGCTATACTGAGGCTACTGTACTTTGGGCATGAGATGAAATCACCAAGTGGAAAAGATGATAATGATTGGTAAAGATTGCACTGCAGGTGTTTTGACTCAATCAAGAAAGCCACAGCCTTGCCTCTGCAAGATCTGAGCAGGATTGTCAATATCAGCATCTCCTGGAGGTCTCACATTCATCACGCTGCTATAAGTCAATGGTGATTTGATAGCACATAACAAGAACAACAGTGTGCCTTGACTTGAGAGGAAGCATCTGCTGTTCCACCTCAGGCAGCAAATGTCATGACCCTGACTGGCTCCATTCCTTGTTCTATTGGTGGAAACCATTTCTCCAGTTAGGAAGGCTTCATTATACGAATGACATTGATAAAGTTCTTAGTAACCAGTACTGATTGGATCAAAATGAAAGGATATCATTTATTTATGCCATTGCCCTGGCGTCAGAGTGAGGGCAAAAGCGACAGGCACAGCTCCATCTTGCCTAGGCCTAGGATCAGATAAATGGTCTTCCCTCCATCCCAACTGTCACTGCTCTGGCCTCTGAAGTAGAGAAGAAGAGGCAGGCACAGCTCCATCACGCCTAGACCTAGCAGTTGATGAAAGGCCCTCCCTCCAACCCAATTGCCACTGCTTGATCTCAGAAGAAGAGGAGAAGAGGCAGGATCTGCTGGACTTAATCCCTGCCCACACTGCCATTCTCATTTCCATTTGTGTCATATCTGAATTAGATTGTAAGCCTGAGGGCAGGCAACTATTTTGTTGTTCTTTTACTTATAAAGTGCCAAGTACAGTGATGTCACTATATAAATAATGTAAAATTATCTGTTTAATTTGGCTTAAAGCTCTCTGCCAGTAACTGAGCTCTAGGAGAGGCATTTCAACCTCTTTGAAGGGGGAAAAGCATAAAAAACTGGGAATGGAATCATGGGTAAGAGGCATCTAAAGGGTTAGTTTAAATATGTTCCCAGAGCTTAAGCCTTTCCACTTGGGTTTTATTATCACCCCAGTTTCAGAGTTCAGAAAGAGTACACTTCACTTATTACATATTAGAAATTCTAATAGCTTAATTTGGAAGTGGGAAACACTCTGTTTTCATTACTATTGTTAAACAGTTCAAATCAGAAATTCTTTTGTTATGAGTCCAACCCTACTATATAGCAATTTGCAGCATATCCTGAGCCCCAGTTCTGGGGGAAAAGGCAGGGCATAAAGTTAATACTAATACTATACAAGTGGGTAAAGTGCAGCAAGACTGATTTTCTGGCATGTAATACCCTCTCCTTCAATTACGTTTCTTGCAAAGAAGATGAAGAAGAGGAGGAGAAGGAGGAAGAGGAGGGGGGGAGTTGTTGAAGGAGGAGTGGATTGCCTCTCCTGGAAGCCTCCAGAAGTGGCAATTCTCACACACTCTAGTGCTGGTTACATTCATTTTTCAAAATTACAAGTGGACTTTGGGTTGCTTCTGGTTCTGTTTTTTGTTCCTTTTTTTTGGGGGGGGTATTTTGTTCATACTATAAACTCCTTGAAGGGATTCAATATTAGAAAAACAGCCTCCAGATGCCCCAAAGTTGCCTATACTTGCTACAGGTAAACTTGCTAAGGAGTCTGATGTAACTCCCAGAGTTCTTTGCTTTTCCATACCGCCCTTCTCGACAAAAGGAGCCGTGGTGGCGCAGTGGTTAAATGCTGTGGTGGCGCAGTGGTTAAATGCCAGTACTGCAAGCCACAAGGTTGTGAGTTCGATCCTGCCCGGCTCCAAGGTTGATTCAGCCTTCCATCCTTCCGCAGGTTGGTAAAATGAGTACCCAGCTTGTTGGGGGCATGTATAGAAATGTTTCAAAATACATGCTATTTGTAAGTTGTTCGCCGCCTCAATCCATATGGAGGGCGGGATACAAATAAATAAATAAATAAAAATGTGTGTTGCATTTGGCATCTTCTGTCCTGGAGCAGAGTCCAGACAGTGGCCTTGCCATCTGCTAGAGCCAATATTTATGGCACCAAACAGTGACCATTCTTGACTGCATTTCTCCCCATATCCCTATGATGTTGCTATGAAGCAGCAGGTTTCTTCACTCTCCTGTACAACACAGACAGCCCTGATTTACTGATATATTAGTATTTATTGTTTATTTTAGCAAGCAAAATTATGAAGGAGCATCAGAGATTAAAAAAACCCTAAACTTTGTTGTGTTATTGTGTGCCTTCAAGTTGTTTCCAACTTATGGCGACCCTAAGGCCAACCTATCACAGAATTTTCTGGGACTGAGTGTATGTGACATGGCCAAAGTCACTCAGTGGTTTTCCATGGTCAAGCAGGGAATCAAACTCCAGGGTTGTATTCTAACATTCAAACCACTACACCACACTGTCTCTTAATAATCTTAGCTGATGCTATTAGTTTTTAACTTCCAATCCTACTGCATCATTTCGCTTATTATTACTGATGGGGCATAGTACAATTAGCTTGAAGGATAAGTGGGTTGTCCATTTGCTGTGTAAAATATAAATAGAAGTTAGTGCTTGTACAAAAATGAAGGATGGGGGAACTGTGGCCAATTTCATCCTCTTCAAAGTTTACTGTTTTGGAGAAATGTTATCCTTTGTCTCATTTTCATACAACTGTTTTTTTCAGAAATCAGTACTGCATCGCTGTTGATTGACAGAATTCACAGGGATTTTGCCTGCTGCTGCGCATTACATTAATATGTTTTAGGCATGTTCATTCATTTTAAAACCAATTAAAAATGGAACAAATGTACTTTGATTCTTTTTATACGAAGAAACATACGCATATGAACATGAAAAAATTAGTGGTACATTTTTTTTCTTTTTACAATATTCATTTTACATTTTCACATTATGTTCTTTAATCAGTTTGAAATTTGGGAAATATGATGCTCTGGTACAAAGCTGTAAAATGCCATGCCATTTAGATAAAAAACACTAAAACTATAACCAGTAGCAGACAGGATGGGTCATATACTGAACGGCATAATACGTTTCTAGAATGCCATCCTTTTTAAGATTGCTTCTACAGTTTGCATTCTTTTCCCCATACAATTGTCATTTGGAAGGAATGATGTAGCAGAATAGCAGGAATTTGTTTTACTCATTTGGATAGAAAACAGCAGAAGTACAGGCAAGAAGAAAGTGCTGTGGATCTCAAAATCAGTAGAAATACTGTCAAATAAGTGAAAATAAGCTGTATTTAAACCAAAATGATTTTTTTTAAAAAAAACACACAAACAAAATTGACTGTTTTACATATCTTTATAGGTTTGTGTTAGTGAGTGGTTATAGTCAGGTGTAAATTTAAGTAAGTATATTAAAGTAAATAAGGAAAGGTGTGAAAACAGGGAAAAGTGAGTGAGCATGGCAGAATGTTGAGGTGTGGTGGATGCTGACTGGCTGGAGAAGGAGAATGCAGTAGTTGAAAAGAGGTGATGAAAAATGATGATTGGGAAGTGAGGATTAGGACATGAAGGAGGGAGGTGGATCTAGTGGATAGGGCAGAATAGGCAGGGATTTATATTAGGAGTAAGGTAATCTGTTGAAACATAATGTATAAAGAATAAAGAACTGCAACCACAAGCTTACATATACATGCTTGTAATCAACTGCAAGGTTTTTAAACATATTTTAAAAGCCAAGCCTGCTCTTTTGGCCTGGATGTCAAGGGCTCTGTCAAAGCAGCAAAGGAAGATATGTTCTAGGATATGGTGGCAGTGGATTACTAGTAAGAGATGGAAAAGTAAGCAATGTTGTATATTTTATTTATATCCCATCTTTCTTTCAGCACAGGATCTGAGGTGGCTTACAAAAAAAAAAAAATCAAAACAAAGTACACATGCATTGGGATTAGGGGCTCAGGATCCCTGCAAAAGTGGGGGAACCCCCCCCCCGAAATCAAAATGTGTGTGTGTGTGGGAAGGAGCCCAAGGCATAGCAGGGAGAGTTAAGACACCCAGGATCCAAACTAGGTCAGGGAAAGGAGAGGAAAGGGGAGAGGGTCAGCATGTTGGCCTTATACTTCCTTTCTCTCTCACCCATCTGAGATGTGAGGGGCATCAGGAGAGGGTTCACAATGCTGAGAAATTGGGATGTGAGTCATGCTTAGCTGGCCAAGCAGTGGCTGGTAGAGGAGGAGGAGGATCAGAAGCAGGTTTTTAAAGGGATTCATAGCCTTATTGGAGCTGAGAGGGAAGGTTCCCCCAGAAAAGAGGCACTTGAGGTGGGTGTAGGCAGGTTGGAGAACCTAGCAAACAATCAAATCCATAACCTGCAAATGTGGAGGGCTGATTGTAGAGCTAAAATCTTACTATTACAAAAGTTTTAAAAAACGAGTAAGTAATTCTGCTAAAAATACTAAGAACAGTTTAAAACACATTTAAAAGAAAGAAGAAACTATTCTCTTCATTCTGAGGAGTGGATTCAGTTGGAGGGGGCATGACAGTCAGCTGCATTAAGCAACAGTAGATTCAGCAAAGAAAACAGCATGAGGAACAGGAGACATGAATTCAAGACTACTGGTTCCAGAGACTGGTCTAAAGAAAGCATACTCCACAAGGAGCTGTCCATGGTATTTGTCTCCTGGCTGCACTCTAGGAGACTTTCAGCATTTTTTTCCTGTGCGCCTGAGCTTGGGACAGCGCAATGAGCTGCTAAAGAAACAATAAAATGGAAACGGAAATTTCCAGGCCAAATTGCAAAGCAGCTTTGAACTCTGGAACGATCTTGGCTGGCAAGATAAGCAACAACTCCTTCCCTGTCATTTCCATGTACTATCCCCAGGCTGATAAAACTGTTACTGTCAGTTGTACCAGAACTGCCAAAATCCTGGAGATTCTGCTGGGAAACATGGCACCTGGGAAGCATGCACCTTGTTTCGTAGTAGAATCCTGCTTTCTGGACAATGGTGAGTGCAATTCTGCTGAGAAACAAGGCTTGTGCTCTCCATGCACTATGTTCCCAGTCTTGTCAGTGCTGGAAATGCTGGTAAGTTCTTGGCAGTGGAGGGAAGTGAATGTAGCTCCCATGCTGAAAGTTCTTTACCTCTGCAGGATATGTACAGGTGAGTAGGGTGCTATCGGAGAACCACTTAAAATTGTTGAAAATATATATGAAAAACTTTGAAAAATTGTAAACGGCAATGTGGCCTGGTAGAAAGACTATCAGCTGTGGAACTCAATAGGTAGTGGTTACTTCATCAGGTTATTATCCCTTAGTCCAATCTCTCTCACACAGGGTTGTTAGGAAGATGAGGGGAGTAAACCCCTGTGTGCTCCCCTAGCTCACTGTAGATGCAAATGTGCTTCACAGATTTCACATTCAGTGGAATGTTGACCATCTCTACTTAGAATTAGGCCCTACTGAGGTCCAAGAGATTTGCCCTTTGGTAAGTGTGCCACCTCATTATTTTTAACACAAAATCACAGAATCATAGAATCATAGAAATGTAGAGTTGGAAGAGACCACACGGGCCATCCAGTCCAACCCCCTGCCATGCAGGAACACCCTCAAATCAATCCCGACAGATGGCCATCAAGCCTTTGCTTAAAAACCTCCAAGGAAGGAGGAGACTCCACTACACTCCGAGGCAGTAGATTCCATTGCCGGACAGCCCTGACTGTCAGGAAGTTCTTCCTGAGGTTCAGGTGGAATCTCCTTTCCTGCAGCTTGAATCCATTGCTCCTTGTCCTGGTCTCTGGAGCAGCACAAAACAAGCCCTCTCCTTCCTCTACGTGGCATCCCTTCAAATATTTAAACATGGCTATCGTGTCCCCTCTTTACCTTCTCTTCTGCAGACTAAACATACCCAGCTCTCTAAGTCTATCCTCATAGGGCATGGCTTCCAGACCTCTCACCATTTTGGTCGCCCTCCTCTGGACTTGCTCCAGCTTGTCAATATCCTTCTTGAATTGGGGTGCCCAGAACTGGACACAGTATTCAAGATGGGGTCTAACCAAAGCAGAGTAGAGTGGTACCAGTACCTCCCTCGATCTAGACACCATACTCCTATTGATGCAGCTGAGAATTGCATTGGCTTTCTTGGCTGCCGCATCACACTGCTGACTCATGTTCAGCTTGTGGTCTATGAAGACTCCTAGATCCCTTTCACACGTACTGCTATCCAGCCACGTGTCCCCCATCCTATATTTCTGTATTCCATTTTTTCTACCTAAGTGTAGGACCTTACATTTCTCTCTGTTGAATTTCATTTTGTTCGCCCTGGCCCAGCTCTTCAATCTATCCAGGTCATTTTGAATTTTGATCCTGTCCTCTGGCTTATTAGCAACCCCTCCCAATTTGGTATCATCTGCAAATTTGATCAGCATGCCCTCTATTCCTTCATCCAAGTCATTGATAAAAATATTGAACAGCACTGGGCCCAGGACAGAACCCTGGGGCACCCCAGTAGTCACTTCTCTCCAGGATAAAAAGCAGCCATTCGTGATCACCCTTTGGGTTCGGTCGGTCAACCAATTACAAATCCAACTAACGGTAGCCCTGTCCAGCCCACATTTTACTAGCTTCGTTGCAAGAATGTCATGGGGAACTTTGTCGAAGGCCTTACTGAAATCGAGATATGCTACATCCACAGCATTCCCTTCATCTATCAAGCTAGTAACTCTATCATAAAAAGAGATAAGATTAGTCTGGCATGACTTATTTTTGAGAAATCCATGTTGACTTCTCGTGATTACCGTGTTGCTTTCTAAATGATTAGAAACTGACTGCTTAATGATCTGCTCCAGGATCTTTCCGGGTACTGATGTCAGGCTGACTGGGCGATAATTATTTGGGTCCTCTTTTTTCCCCTTCTTGAAGATGGGGATAACGTTTGCTCTCTTCCAGTCTGCTGGAACTTCTCCTGTCCTCCAAGATTTCTCAAAAATTATAGCAAGCGGTTCCGAAATGACCTCTGCCAGCTCTTTTAATATCCTAGGATGCAATTCATCTGGCCCTGGAGACTTGAATTCATCCAATGCGGCCAGGTATTCCTGTACCACCTATCTACTTATTATGTGCCTCATTTCCTCTGCTTCCTCCCCTGCTCCCCAACCGCCAGGTTGAGTGCTTGTATCCTTCTGGGGAAAAACGGAGGCAAAGAAGGTGTTAAGTAGCTCTGCCTTTTCTCTCCCCCCTGTGAGTAATTCGCCATCTTCTCTGCGTAGCGACCCTACTGTCTCCTTCTTTTTCCTTTTGCTGCGGACATATTTAAAAAAAACCTTTTTATTGTTTTTAATGTCTCTGGCTAGCCTAAGCTCGTTCTGTGCTTTAGCCTTTCTGACTTCCTCCCCACATCTCCTAGCTACTTGCTTAAATTCTTCTTTGGTGGTTTCCCCCTTCTTCCATTTCCTATACATGTTTCTCTTAACACTGAGCTCAGCTGAGAGTTCTTTAGTCAACCATTCCGGTTTCTTCAGATGCCTTCCATTTTTCCTCCTTATTGGCACTGTTTTAGACTGTGCCTTCAGTATCTCCCTTTTAAGGAACTCCCATGCCTCCTGAACTCCTTTCCCTTTCACTATTCCTGACCACGGAATTCCAGCCAGCAGCTCCCTAAGTTTACAGAAGTCCGCTTTTTTAAAATCTAAGATGAGTGTCTGGCTACACTTATCTTCTCCTTCCCACTGAATGCCAAATTCCAACAGGGCATGGTCACTCCCCCCTCAAGATCCAACCACTTCTACCTCATTCACAAAGTCATCCCTGTTGGTCAGGACCAGATCTAGAATATTTGATCCCCTTGTGGCCTCTTCCACCTTCTGGACCATGAAGTTGTCTGCAAGACAAGCAAGAAACTTGCTGGACCTTGCTGTCTTGGCAGAGTTTGACCGCCAGCATATATCCGGGTAATTGAAATCTCCTATTATTACTGTATCTCTCCTCTTTGAATGTGCAGTCATTTGGTTGAGGAAGGCGTCATCCAAGTCCTCAGCCTGGGTTGGAGGTCTGTAGTAAAGCCCCACCAGAATATCCCTATTGTTTCTCGCTGCCTTCTTACCCAAATGCTCTCGACCTGGCTTTCTGGGTTTAAGCCCAGGATCTCTTCACAGGTGAAAACATCCTTGACATACAAGGCTACTCCTCCTCCTTTCTTGTTTGGTCTATTTTTACAAAATAGGCTATACCCCTCTATTCCTATATTCCAATCATGAGACTCGTCCCACCAGGTCTCAGTGATGCCTATCAAATCGTATTTATTTTCTTGTACTAGGAGTACAAGCTCATCCTGCTTGTTTCCCATACTCCTTGCATTAGTGTAGAGACACTTAAGTCCCTGGGTCCTTCCTGCAAGTCCTGTACTATTGTTTCTACTCCTCCCACCATTGGCCGCTTGTACTACTTGTCCAGTATCATTTGGGCCTTTTCCCCCTGTGTTCTCTGAGTCCTTGCCCTGAATGGTATTGTCTCCCTCCCCAGTGGATCTTAGTTTAAAGACCTCTTAATCTTCCTTGCAAGACTGTTTGCAAAAACATTCCTGCCAAGTTTTGTGAGCTGCAGCCCATCCCTCGCCAGAAGCCCATGGTCATGGAAATTCAGGCCATGTTCCAAAAACCCAAACCGTTGTTGGCGACACCATGTGCGGAGCCAGTTGTTGACCTCTACTATTGCCCTTTCCCTATGTGCGCCGTATCCTTGAACAGGGAAAATTCAGGTTGTTAAGAATTTGTTCTACACAATCCAAAGCAGAAGATCAAGAAAGATGCGTACAATATCATACCCAGCATAGACTCATAAACAGAACTTCCTATGCAGACCTTTGCATTCAAAGTGGAAAGCAGGGGCTAGAATAAGCCCAAAAATATGATGTCAAGGGTGAGGCAAGAGCATGGTTCTACTTTTGTGACTATATGTGAGTGCCCTGCACATGAGTAACACTTGCATTTCCATCAGGGGTGGACAAGTAGCCTGTAGCCATACATGGCTGTTTCTGAGGCCCTGAATTGCCCTTCTACTCCTATTTTTAAACTCAAAATATTCAGTCCTTTTTAAAGAGCCTCACCTAGGGAAAGAAACTGTTGGGGATTAGAGAACCACATTCATTTTGGTCATGGGGGATTTTGGTGGGACTGATCATGGGGGATCTTGGAAGGCCTCACTCTCTGCATGCCACTGGAAAAAAAACTGTGTTTTTTTTTGTCCCTAAATATCTCTTAACACTCCCCTAAAAGGCATGGAGGCAATTTCTGGCCCTTTCTTATTTCTTTTAGGCCCAGGAGAGGTTTTTTCCCTTCCTATCAGGAAGTGATCTAGACTCCTGGTCACTACCTATTGAGAAAAAAACCATTTCTTGGGCCTAAAAGGGCCCAGAGGGGCTCAGAACATGTTAAAATTGCCCCACAGGGATATTTATGGCCTGGTCACCCCCCTAAAAGAAAACAAGTTGATCCTGGAGAGTCGTATGTGGCTAGTGGGCTACACTTTCCTCATCATCAATCTTGAGGGTATGGAAAGGTAACCTGACGGAAAAAGAGAAAAACACCTAAAGTAAAATGCTTACTTTAATTCAGGGTGTGAGAGGCATGGAGTGTACAGGTGATGTCCTCAGAGGCCCAGTGTAGCCCCTAGTCTTGAGAACTGCCTACCCATGGGTTACATAGGAATCATTTCAATTCAGAGGAATCAAATCCACAGGTACAGTATAGGCAGTCTCAACATTTTTGTATATTGAATCCCCTACCTCTTCTTTTTGGTGGCATGGACTTTCCCCCCCTTATACTTCTTGCATTAAGTCAGAAACCCTGGATCATGTTGGAGGTGGCTAGAGCAATGGCTTCTGCTTATATATATATATATATAATGAGCAATGGCTTCTGCTTATATATATATATATATAACACACTCTGCTAGAAATAAAGAAGCTTCCTCCTGTGGCTCGTAGTTGCAGGCTAAGGACTTCTAGCAATCCTTTTGTGACTGAAAAAAGTTCTATGTTACAATGGGTCCTGCACCAAGAAAACCAAATGGGAAGTGGGAGCACATAGTTAGTGGGTTATGTTTTTGGAACAGTGGCAATGCAGCTATTTCACTTTTAACTTGTCCTATACCTTTGTTATGATGTATAGTCATTCCTCCCTCTCTCTCTCTCTCTCTATCTCATAAGTTGCTCAGAGATCTATATAAGTCAATTTAACAAGCCTCTTTATCTTCACCTGAATTTCCTATAACCCTTGTAGGGCCCCTGAGTCAAGCCGTGCACGGTAAAAATAACATAACCTAAACATCATTTCAGCTTGTGCTTGGCTGTGTCAGCTGCCCTACTATTAAGAATACTTTTACCACTGACAACAGAGATCTTCTTTCCTCCGAGCCCCAAGGATTACAGGTAGTGTAGGATCTTGACCTCCTCCTCCTCCCAGCCTAAGAGCATCAATGTAGCTTGTAAAAAGCAAGGCTTGGTAGCATATACAACCCTCACTTTTGGAGTACCTCTTTGTCTTGGTCTGACAGAGAGGAGAAATGGTGTTGGTGTTTATTCCATCTAGTGAGCCCAGGAGTGTAAGAAGTCTCATTGTATGCCCAGAGACCAGGTATACGACAGCTCCATCTGCTTTTGACCGAAGGGATGTGACAGAAACCTTTTTTCCCCACGTCTCTTAGTGCATCTGTTTACCATCTACCTGCAATCAGTGAAGATGTACTGTCCTTACTTCAAGTGTACCCTTGAACACAGGTTGGCTGGGACTTGAGTGGATCAGGCCCTTCAAGGAAGATGAAGCAAGCAGACCTCTAAACAGACAGAATCTCATTGTTAACCTGACCTGGAGTCTTCAAAATGTGTTGCTAGTTTTTTATTAACAAGGTATCTGGTTTGCTGAAGGGACATTCCCGAGGGTTATATATCTGAGAGAGTGGAAGTTGCATGTCTGAGGAAGATAAATTACTCTGCTAAGACAAAAAATAAAGGGGACTCACTGCCAAATCCAACGATGACTCAGCGAATCTAAAGTAGGCTGGACACTTAAGAAAGATTGAATTGTCATATTTTAGGGTCTCAAGCCTGTGTAATATGCATTTCACTTCAAATTATAGAGACAGGCTGGTTGATCCTTGTTGCTTTGACAGGAGACGGAAGATGGAGGAGAATGGTTCTAACAAACTCTTTTCCTAGAAGAAGCTTATGTACTAATTCAGGGCAATAAGTTACTACAGCCAGTTCTTGTAGTAACTCAAGACCTACAGACCTAGTTTTGTTAATGTGAACTGGAGAGTTGACATGTCATAATCATTAGTGTTAGACCAGGATTGGAGGGCCTGGGTTTAAGCCCTTCTTAGCTATGCGCACCCTAGCAGAAAACATATATGGCTGCTTCAGCATGGGACATGTAGTGATTGTTTCAGAATGGAACATGGAACTTGTTATAGTGGAAAATACACATAATTGCTACAATATGGAGCGTATAGTGCTTCCATTGAAACATTCTGCTCTCTCAGCTAAAACATAGAGTAGAGGATACCCAAGAGGTAAACAATTAGTTTTTCATGGCAGCTGGTTTCTCATGGAATTGAAATTTGGGACCTTTAACTAACTTTCATTCCAAGACTGACAGTCCCATGATGGGACTTGGAAATCTTAGCAAACTCACATTGCGAGGTTGACATCTAGGAATATTTTGAAAATCTGCCTTATCAGAGATGTAAACCAGCACTATGTTTTATTCAATGCTGGGAAAGTTATGATATCATATTCTGCTCTATGTTGAGAAAGTTATTACTCAATTATAAACACAAACACAAAATACCAGGAGATAAGTATCAGTACCATGACTGCTGTGAACAAGTATGCTATAAATTATCCTCCATATCCCATTGGCGGGGTTCAGACAGGCTGATTGTTCCATGCAGGATGTTTGCCTAGTTCCATGGAAGAAGTTTGCCTAGTCTAATCATCTTTAATATAAGAAATGCCTGTATGTGCTCTAAGTTTTCCCAGGTTTTTCTCCTTGCAAATAAACCTGGACCTGACTTATCACCTTCTTGGCATCTCCAAACTCTGGAGCTCAAAGGCTGGTAACTACAAGCTGTGAAGCTCACAAAGAGATCTTGGGCCAGCTGTATCTCAGTCTAACCTACTTCACAAGGTTGTTCTGAGGAGGATATTTGGGAGTGGAAGACTATATTTGCTGCTTTGAATTCCCTGGGGGGAAGATAGGATAGTAATGCAACAAATAAAATAAGCCATAAATGCAACCTCTTCCATAAAAGCAATAGATGCTACAAAGAAAATGGATAAGCAGAAGTTTATTGGGAGAAGCAGATGAGGAGAAGTTTGGCTTGGAATAGCAACATTCCCCCTCTTCCTATGCTACATTACACATCCAGAGTTGCTAAAAGCCTTCCTAGAAAGGGTGTAGAAATGTACAGGCAAACATCTGGATCTTGCAAAAATGCTGATGAGCTTCAGAAAGAGGAAAGCACCACCATCCATAAAGTACCACATCACCTCATTGTCGAACCATCCCCTAAGAAAAGA
This sequence comes from Ctenosaura bakeri, assembly GCA_948474755.1. NCBI lineage: Eukaryota > Metazoa > Chordata > Lepidosauria > Squamata > Iguanidae > Ctenosaura > Ctenosaura bakeri. Next base: position 88,294 of record CAOLHI010001871.1, on the reverse strand, counting down.
TTGAGAGCATAGGTTCTCTGGGAAAGCCCTTTAATATGAATCATGGTTCTTGCAGCTACGCTGTTCCCAGAGGTTAGGAGGAAAATAATATTTGGACTACATCTCCTTGAATCCCTAGCCAACATGTGCAATGCCCATGCCATCTGCAAAAAATACAAGTTTCCCAATTGTTGGTGGTTCTTCTTTCTTTCTTTTTTCTTTTTACACAGAAAAGCATATTTCTAGAGACCAGGGGTTCAAAGTAGACACAATAAGCAAAAGAGTTAGCTTTTTAAAAACGCAAGTCATCCAACAAACCTCTGGCTATATAGAGCTGGACAGGTTCTAACAGCAGCAATACACAGATGTGCTTTTTTTCAACTCTACAGTTGCCAAAGTTACCAACCATCTCCTACCCCCATCAAAGCCTAATATGCTCCTGTGCCCTTCTTTGTACCTTGATCTGCAGAAAGCAGCAGGTGACCCTTTCCATAACATGGAGAGAGATATATTTTGGCCCAATAAAATTTACAGATCAAGGCACAAGAAATCCAGCAAAAAGTTGGCAAGCCTGTTCAGAATCCACTGTAATATCTGAGATTCATGAAGTTTTATTAATTAAAGAATGAGGGAAAGAGATTTTTTTGCTGCTACCATACAACGGTATTAATAATTAAAATTTGCTGCGTGAAGCTCTATGGTGTAGATGATGAAATGGAGCTGTTGTCAGATTCACCATTTCCAAAATGCTGCATCTGTTTATTCAAACGGCTGGGAAAAGGAGGTGTGGGATTTTATTTTTAAAAAAGCAATAGCAGAAAGTCATGAAAGAAACATAAATTTGACAAAACATTACTGTTTAATTACCTGTCCCAGAGGTTAGGTGAAGATTTTGTGAGCCTGCCCTGGAGTATTCTAGGTTGCCATAGGCAGGTTGGCACCCAGGAATTTCGTACCCTGCAGCATGAATAAAGGATAAACCATGGCTAGGAATGGGTCAAAACAGACATCTGTGTGGTAACCTAGCTTCAAAACCTGCATACAGTGTCCTAAAAAAACATTAAGACCTTGTGCCTGAATTTTCTTATTTTCCTTCTCCCTCCTTCTCCCTTCTTCTTTTCTCTAGTGTCTTTTAGACTGTAATTGCAAAGACAGGGATTGTCTTACCTTTTTTTTTATATCTGTCTATCTGCCTATATAGATATGCAAGACATTATTAATGCACAGTGAGACAATGCCCATACATCTGGACATCATGGAATTCTTTAGGATGGGTTGGAAATGTAAAAGATTCATAGTAAACATTAACATTCGTTGTACATAATAACATTCAGTGAGATCTGCTCATATTACAGAAAGAGGTTTATGAAGCAATTCTGTATAAATCTATTCAGAAAGCATTTCCACTGAGATCAATGGGATTTATGCCTAGGTAAGCATGTATGGGACTGCAAACGTAAGTGTAATGAAAGGGTGGAGTCACGCAATCATTTTGCAAGACAGAGGTTTTTTTTCCTCCTCCACTCTCACCCGTATCCAACCAGCTGAAGGTAAAAGTGTTGTTTAAATAGTTTGCCCCAAATACATGAATACCAGGTTGTACCAGATGATGGTCTTCAGCCATTTGTAGAAACATGCCAACAGGATATATACTTTTTAACAGAGAAAACAATGATGGAAATGACTCCAGCTTATCTCCATGTATAACCAGGCTCGTGATGAAGTTTGTGTTTTCTCCTGAAGTCATATAACAGGAGTGGGAAATGGCTGGCCCTCTATATGTTTATGGACTACATCTCCAAGTATGCCTTATAATAATAAGGCTCTTCTGGCTAGGGTCCTGGAGGTGTAGTCCATTAACAACTGGAGGACTGCACTTTGACCTCCTCTGCCTTGGAAGAAAGAAATCCTATACAGAACATTTGTGTCCAGTACCAGAACTGGAATTTTTTTTTAACTCTTAACTTTCAGAATCTGTCAACCAGGACAGATGGCAGCCATGCTGACTGGAGAATTCTAGGATTTAAAGTCCAAAGGAGTAATTTTTCCCAGCTTTACTCAACACATGGGAGTGTTTGGCCTGGACAGCAAATGGATTTGATTGTTTACCTAGCTTCTTTAAAGTTGTTGTTTCCAAAATAAGCACCTCGTGAGTGGATTCAGACAATATTTTGCCCAGTGTGAACTGACTTCTGCAATACTCATGGGAGCCAAGAAGTATTATTCCTTGAAAAGTGTTTGATAGATGACAGACACCTTAGCCAACCTTCCACTGTCTTCGGACTGTAGAGAAAAGAGGCCATGAAGGCCATGTGATTCCACCCACTGCTCAACACAGGGAACCCAAAGGAAGATAATCCCCAGCAAATGGTGGCCCAGCTTCTTCCTGAAAACTTTCAGTGTGTGAACCCACTTACCACTTTAGGTAATTGTTAAGCTCATTAGATCTCTCTGGGATAGCAGAAAGTATTTGCCCCTTTTTAAGTGATGGCCCTTATTTATTTGAAGAATGCTATCATGCCCCCTCTAAGCTCCCCTTCACTCTTTTCTTGTACAGTTTATTTTCCAGGTCAGTAATTTAAAGCCTGCAACTTGTTTATGCCGAAGTCAGAGAACCTTTTTCAGCTTGAGGGACAAATGCAATTTCAGTGCTGTAAAGGGCCACATTCCAATTATGAGTGGAAGCAAAGACAAAAAAATCTATTCCAAAATACAAGTGTATTTTAGATTAAAGTACTTATTGTTACTCACTGATCTGCAGGACAGCCATTTCAACCATTCAGAATGGGGAGGGCTGTACAAAAGCCAGCTGACCACCAAATGATGGTCTTATGAGGAAAAGGGGTGTGGGGCTAGACAACTACACTGGAACACTAAGAGGACTTGATTCAACACCAGCACCTGAGATTTTCTTCTCCTGCTCTACAATGTTCCTGAAGTATGGTGCCCATAACTGGATATTTGACTGGTGACTAAAAAAATCAATGCAGACTGGTAAGAAGTGATACAGGAGGAAGGAAACTAGTTGTATGAATCCACTTTATGAGAGCTGGAGTAAATAGCAGACAGAGGCCCATGTGCTGATTGATGGTCACTTCCTTTATTTGTTTTTAAAAAGCTCAATGAGTTTCACCTCAGTTGAAGTTGGCCTTCCCAGGAGCTATACTTTACACTTTACTACACTTTCTGGAATTGTATAATACACTCTCCAAACAAAAGGTAAAAATCTTTTGCTCAATGGTCCATTTCTTTGGAGAGTGTATTGTACAACTGCAGAAATATCTGGGTAAAGTGTAGCCCTTGGGGAAGGCCAACTTTAATAGAGGCGGAAACACACTGCTGCTATTTAAAAACAAATAAAGCAAGTGACCATCAATCAGATGTTCTGTCTCCTTCTTATTTCCACTTCTCATATGTGCTCATCAGTTCTCTCCTTTGGACAGTAAATAAACAAACATACTTGGTATTCTTGTCTTCAAGAGCAATGAATGCCTTCAGCACTGCAATCTGAAATCCTAAGGTTATAGTGTATTTACTATTAATACTTTGAATAAATCTTTTTTCTTCAGAGCTTTTTACCAGCTGACTTCTACAACCACATAATAATTACAATATTATTTATCTTATTATAAATAATAAAACATAAAGCATAACAATGTTATTTTTATAGGTACTGTCTTTGTTTCAGATGTATATAGGTATTAATATGTATTATATGCTTTTTACCAAAATCCATGTTTTAATATAAGGTTTTGTGGATTATTGACTGTAAATAAATGTGATGATGAACTGACACCCACTCAAGGTCTTCAAATACAATTTAAAGATAAAGGTAAAGGTAAAGATATATGTGTGTGCAATAATAGCTGCCTCTTCTGCACAGCAAAATGGAACCAAACCTACTAAGACAGCTTCAAGGCACACATATTGATATGTCACGCCTATTCCTCTAAAGAGAACATGTGTCCATCCAGATTTTTTTGGACTGCAACTTCCCCCAAAGTGGGTATTCTGGTTGGGGCTGATGAGAATTGCAGTCCAAAATATGTTCCCCATCACTGTCTCAAGACCAGAGTAATGTCCTGGGACATACAGGTATAATGTCAAGATTTGCAGTGATCTGGTTGTGCAGCTGTGCACTTCTTGTATGGATGCAAGAAGTAAACATATATCTAACCTCAGTGGAAGGAGCTGCCGCAGGCCACGTGCAAATATGACACTGCTAATGATCATAAAACTGGAATTGGGCTCTGCAGTTCCTCTAGCTCCTTCTTCCCTTTTCAATCAGCAATATCTGGAGAGTCAAACATTCTCCTTCCATGCTCCTGTAGCGGAATTTAGTTAGAAGTGGGAGAGGAAGTGTTGGATCCTGCGTGTTCTTGTTGTAGTGAAAGCTGGAAAGGGCCGTGGTTCAAAATCTGAAGATCATACTGTCCTATATACCTTTGAATGTATATCCTATAGGCTTCAATTCCATTTTGATTTTTTTAAAATTGAAGCCAAAGTCATGATTATATCCTATGTTTCTCTCTCTCTCCCTGCCCTTCTTTCAGTCATCCTTCCCCCCAGATTTCTTTTCTATTTGCAATAAAAAAATCAGTAGAAATAAAATACAAACTCAACTAACAATCAGATTATGCAAATCACAAACTAAACACAACCAGCAGCAGAAGTAGAACAACAGCTGTAAAACACAAACCCAGAAGAAACAAATAAACAGGTCATGATTTAACAGACAGCTAAAACAGACTGGGAGCCTGACAAGAAAACAACAGGTAGGCAGGAGAAAACAACACAAACGGTCATAGAGGACACACAGCCTTATCATAAGGCACTACTTGTAATCCTTAACATCATTTAGGTTTACCCAGAGCTTGTGAAAGTTATTCTGTGGATCTACAACTCATGAAATCATTCAACCGCTCCATCAAGTAATTTTTCCAATCTACGGTTTATCGACCATTAAAGTTTAACCAGAGTATGGAAAAATAACTTTTTGGGCACAGCTCCATAAATCCCTGTCACCCTCCCCCCCAAGTAATTTTTCCAATTTCTGGTTTAACAATATCTTTTTCTGAATATATCTTTTACTTCCACTAAAACAAAAGCTGTCTTAAGAAATATCTATGCTGAGGTAAGGAAACCGGCCCCCACCATTTAAAAATTTATGAATGAACCCATATTCCTTTCATGTGATATAGTTCTGACCTGTGTTTGATACTTAAACCCTGCCACACAGCTTTCCAAAAATCAACAGGGTGCTTTACAATGTGGTTTGCCACCATATGTTAAAACCAAAATGTTATGACAAAACTACTTACAAGCTACCATTATATTTCCCAGTCACAGCACAGTGACATCTTGATCACTGAATTTTCATTAAAAGAACACCACGCACTGAAGTAAAAATTATCTTTGATATTTTCACAAAGACCAGTGTTGTAGATCAGACCTTGGTTTCATATATAGTACACTGTACAATTAAATCAGTTTAATGTAATTATAGCCATATACCTCAATTCCAGAAAATCCTGTAATTTGGTACCCTAAGGGCACCAGATCCCATCTGATCTTGGAAGCTAAGCAGGGTCAACTCTGGTTAGTACTGGGATGGGAGACTGCCAAGGAATACGAGGTGCTGTAGGCTATATTTCAGAGGAAGCAACTGGCAAAGACACCTCTGAGTATTCCTTGCCTAAGAAAATTCTGTGAAATTCATGGGGTCACTACAAGTTGCTAGGGGACTTGAAAGCACACACACACAAGCTATTCAGAATTCCATGCACTGAAATACACTCACCTGAACTACAATACCACAGTTGTCTGCAAAAGAGAATGCTAAGTCGCTCACCAAATTACAAACACTGTAAGTTGCAGCCATGGCAGTTAAAAGTGATAAATAATTGATACAAAAATGTAGCATAGATACACTCTTGATCAGTTGCCTTATTTGCTTGCTGTTCAATTTGCTGTCCAGGTACTTATTGCTGAGGAGTGCCTTCCAAGGACTCTGCTATCCCAGCTTCTTACAGTTCTTGTTCTTCAAACAGGGCTTGGATTGGGCAGATTTTCAAGCAGAAGATGCTTTCAAAAAGAAGACTGCCCTCTGGCAGCCCTTCAAATTGGGCTTTACAAACAACAGTCCTCTGTTTGAAAGATGATCCTTCCTAGTTAAACCAGAAGTAAAGTAAAAGTTCTTTAAAGTAAAAGAAGTCTAGGAAGGAAGAGCACAGAATCAAAGAGGCCACTCTAAGGCAAAGGCCCCTCCAGCTGCCTCCAGGAAAAGTCATTCCATGATGTAGCTTCCTTGCAACTGGCATCCAAAGCCCTACAGTATCTGAACACCATCATAATTATTAATATTAATAGTATTACTAGTCCAAATTTTCCACAGGCGTAGGACTTATCAGCCCACAAACATTAAAAGTACTGTACAGATAAAAATTCACGTAACATAGATGTTCCAAATATACAAGGGTGCAATGAAGCTAGGACTTAGTGGTTGAGATGACAATGCCTAGAACTGGCTTGTTGACAAGGATCAATAAAGTTGCTGCATTATTAAATTTCTTGGGGTGCCAACCATTTTGGCTGCTATGAGGAGCTGCTGAATGTGATTTGCCAATACAACGATCCATATAACTAGAGCCTGACCTCAGAACGAAAGTAATTTAAATAGAAGGCAATCATTCATATTTAACAAGCTTTCTCCCATCATATGTAATATAACTCATGGATGGCTGTTCTACCTGCAGAAAATCTGGTTGCTATTATGTATAATTAATTTGTACACAATACACTAATCAGTAGGTGCTTGGACATGCTTTTCAAATGAGCACCAACAAAGTATACAGTACTGTAATAACCAGGCTAGCTCCTGCAAACTTGAGCATGGCTTTCCTAACTGGCACTCTCCAGAAGCATAAAAACAACGGTAGTTCTACAAAAATCCTGAAGAATTAATTGAATGCTATTTTTTTATTGGACAATACAAAGAATCAGGAAGATACCAAAGAATACTAAATTTGCATTGTACCAAGAAACTGGATGGAGATACAGCATGGATGGCGATATATGAGAGGCACACATGGACTTCCTATTCTGCATTCTGTTACATTCTACACTTTGGTGTATTGAGGATAAGCATTCAGAAACCCACTGTGCTGCATTTGCAAAAATTTTGCAGAGGAAATCATTTGGATCTGTTGTGACTTGGACTCTACACTGTGAATGGATTTTGGCAAGGTAATTGAGGTATCATTAAATACCAAACTCAAGACTTATCCAGGTCACAGTATTTTCTTTTTCTATACATGTTTATGAAAGCTGGACAGTGAAGAAAGCTGACAGGCAGAAAATCAATTCAATCGAAATGTGGTGCTGGAGAAGAGTTCAATGATACCAGAGACTGCTTTAAAAAAAACAAAAAAACAATGAAAGATCTTAGAGCAAATCAAACCTGAACTCTCATTAGAAGTAAAGATGACTAAACTGAGGATGCTGTAGTTTGGACATATCATGAGACAACGTGATTCACTGGAAAAGATTATACTGCTTGGTACAGTGGAAGGCAGTAGGAAAAGAGGGAGAAAGCACTACAGGGGGATAGATTCAATCAAGGAACCCACAGCTCTGAATCTGTAAAATCTGAGCAGGGCAGTTGATGACTGGAGATCCTGGAGCTCTCTCATTTTAAATCAACGGTGATTTGTCTAAGTTTTGCCACTTTCACATGCACATCTGGTAGGAACAATTTCCAGGTGATTCAATGAATCTTCTCTAGCTGGGACTAAAAATTGGATTTAGATGGGGGGATCATATGGCCCTCCAACTTTTGTTTGATTGCAACTCACACCTTCTTCACCATGGGCTATGCTCTTCTACAACATCTGGAGGGCTACATGATTCCCACCCTGGTTTACTCTTTTATAAGGAAAGCATGGTGAATATAGTTTAATATAGTTAAAATGGTAATTTTATTTTTTTTAAACTTTTTTGAAAACACACTTCCCTTTTCAACAACAAAATGATGTTCAGCATCAGGATGAGAGAAGCAAAACAAACTCCATTTTATTCTTGCACTTACACTAGTGCTGTGATTTAAATGAGCTGAAAATGTCAAGCTGTGCAGCCACAGAGTATTTTTTTCTGTTTGCTTTTTAAATGCAAGGTTGGCAAACAGGATTTCTGTTGTTTCAATGCATCAGGAAAATAGATGCAAATGAAGAGTGGACTATGGGTATGAGTGGTGGGAGGCGGGGAAAGGAAAGAGAAATATCTGCTTTGTTTTTCACCTGAAGTAATAAACATAGCTATCTAAACTGCCACCACCCTGGTTAAGACCATGATGTCCAGAATCTAAAATTACCTAGCTGCACCACATTTAATCACTGAGAAAACAGACAGCATTTAACTTCCTATTTTACTTATATTGCCCTCTGAAATAGAATCCAATAATAATCCTAAATGATAAGTTTGCCTTGGTTTACAGAAAAAAAAATACAGATGAGGACAATAAGAATGGTGATGATCTTGACATAACTGCATGTCTCAAGGGTAAAATAGGAAGAGCACAGAAAACTATTTCATAAAATTATAGTACTTTTCTCCATCTGCCACTCGAGGATGAAGCTGCAGTTTTGAAATCCTTGAATGGTATTTAGAGATTGTTCCAATTCTCTTGTGACTTCATGAAAAAGAAATCATGATGGGCAACTTAAATGAAGCCTACACTACTTATGCAAATACCCTTTCACAGGGGGTTGTAAAGTATTCTTTTCTAGATCCTGGTTATTCCACTCAGTGCTTTCCTTTATCTTTCAAAGTAATGAATTACAAGAATGTTTATCTGTAATTAGTTACATTTGGGAGCAATGAGTTATGTTCTCAAAACAATATAACAAGTAATATTAAAGTTACTCTATTGGTGTAAAGAATAACAGTTCCTAGTTATTTTCAAAAGTTATTTGAGGATATTATGAGAAGCATTTTGACAGGGTTTCAAGTTTTCTGCCGTTCTATTCTGATGAAGTGGTTTGAGTGTTTGACTATGACTCTGGAGTTGAGAGTTCAAATCCCCTCTCGACCATGGAAACCCAGTGAGTGACCTTGGGCAAGTCCCATTCTCTCAGCCGCAGAGGAAGGCTAAGGTGAACCCTTTCTGAACAAATCTTGCCAAGTAAATACCATGACAGGTTCACTTTAGGGTCGAAAATGACTTGAAGGCACATAACAAACAAATAATTGCTAAGGCTTTTCCTCTCAAAAAAACTAACAGTCAGTAATGCAAATCATGGGCAGTGTAACAAATAAAGTAATGAGTTGACTTTTTCATCACTGAAATGAGTAACAGGAATTGATTACTTTTTAAACACTGCAATATGTAACAAAACAAACTACTTTTGTAAAATATGTTTTCAAGTTCTGTCTTCTCAATCTGATCACCTGTATGAATAGTAGGCTCCTGGCCCTGTGAGGATTACACTGTGCCATGGAATGTATAAAAGAGTGGAAAAGTGGGCAACCAGGGAGGTCCTGAAGGCTGCACCCATTCCCTTTCCTCCTCTTGTGTCCCTGCAGGTGGCACTTCCAATTCCCAACAAAACTGCAAGTGACTGGAAGGTTACTTGCATTTTTCTGGAATGGGCTTGCAAGTTAGAATAAAGTACAGGGCAGGTGTGCTGTGTACCTAGAGGCTTCCAGAGGTATCTCTGTTTTCCTTTTAAATAATGGATGAAACATACATTTGTTGGGTTTTAATTTCCCTATAGAATTTCCCAATTCACTCCTCTCAAGATCAGGACTGGCCCTAACATTAGGTGGCTGATACTGGGGACAGTGATGACAATCTTCTGGTTGATCCCCATGAATTCTCCAGCTGTTGTCCTCTCCTGGAAATCAGGGGCATGTATGTCACACAAACTGCCTTGGGCCCCCTACTTCAATTTGCTGCTGGAAGTGTGGTTCAGGACACTGTCCCACTATCCCGTGTTAATGTAAGACTTGTCAAGCAGTCTTGTCAATTTCTGTGCTATAAACTATATTTTCCTTCACCTCAGGCAGCAAAATCTATTGGGCTAGCTGTCCCCAAGACTGATCATACAGAGGCGGGTGCAAACGTTGCCTTAAAAAGTTACCCTACAGGCTTTCCGTATGTTTCAGTTTTAAAAAAAGCATTTAAAAAGCATTATATTAGAAAAAAGTGGCATGACTAAAAATTCATACCTTTGAAAATAAGCTTATGTCAATGGGAAAATCGTGTAGAAACATGCACTTTAGCAAAATGTGTCCGTTTCAAAATAAATGCGTACAGAGGTACACATTAATTTCTATGTGAAAAGAAAAAAATTACAAGCCGTATAGAACCAGAATGAGCCAAGAATATTGGTGGGATTGTGAGAAATGGAATGAAACAGTGACTGACAGATTTTCACATCCCCTCTGGCCTCCAATATGTTTCATGTCAGGTCACAGATGGACTGGCACAGATGAATGGCCTTAGGTGTGGTTTCCATATTTCCATATGAACTGGATATTGCTTCCATATTTTATTCTTATTAGAAAGTATTCCTATGCCCGATATTGCCCACTTCCTCCCTACGACCTAACTATACATTTAATATTAAAATTGAGTTGCAGCCAGAAATGGCTGTTTGTTTGCAGGAAGCATTTCTGCTCATGTGAGATGGAACTTTCAGTCTTCACCATTCATTGCTGCAGTACTCTGCACGAGGTTCCCCAACTGCCTTTCCCAACCTGTTGCTCTCCAGATGTTTTTGACTCAACTACTATCATCTTTGTTCCCAATGGCAAGATGGTTCCAAGTGCAAACATCCACCATCCCTTTCCCTCCCATCCTCATCTTCTCCATTCGTTCTGAGCTTTTTTTTGGTTCAGAGAAATTGTACAAGTGCAGTACATGTACAGCCACCTCTGCACTGAGCCACTGAGTTCTGGCGCTGGCCAGGAATGGTTGGAGATGATTTGAAGCCCAGGCTTCAAAACCACCTCTCATAGTACATTCACAAAGGTTCTCCTCCTTCAGTGCTGCTCATGCTGATATATGTTTTCCCACCTGAAGATGTGGAGATGCACAATTCCCTAAAACTTCAGATGGTGCCCTGAAACCTGGCAATCCAGCTGTGTACTGATGCTCTGCTGATCAAAATCCATAGCTAAATGTAAAGCATCTCTGTAATGCCAGATACTAGTTATCACCTACAATATTAATTTTGTATTTTTTTCTGCTTCTTTGTTTCTCACAACCTTTGTTGCTTGTAAGACTTGCATAATTTCTACTAACCAATCCTGAGAAGTACGGTGATTTGTAATAAATGCAGCAAAACTCATCTTAAAATAATACATACACCAAAGGGATTTAATAACTTCCTGTCAGAGATAATCAGTGTCGGTTTTATGACCACAGTAATCCAATTCAAATGTGTAAGCATGAGAGATAATGGGTAATTATATGACTTATTTATTTGCTTGGCATATTAGAAATATGGAAATGAAGTTAGCAACATTCTGAAATTACTCTGGAAATTGTTTTGCCTCTGGTAAAAGAGGGGGCAAAAAAGAAATTTGACACAATGTAAGATTAACTCTTATTTAGAGGAAGCTGGTTTTTTTTAAAAAAAAAATAGCTGGGAAGATCCTACAATTTGACTTTAAAAAAATCCTTTATAAAGTATATACTAAACTGATATATTGAACACCCATTCCTAAGAGAGTTTTATTTTTTATTTTGTCTTTAATACAAAGCTAGCATGCCTTCCTACAAGGAAAAGGGGTGGTTTCTATAAATAGCTTAGCAAAGTGCTGAATACGCTGTATTTTGGAATAAAAATTCAGGAGCTTTTTTGCATTGTATTATGATAACATAATTTCTGTCATCTCTGTATTCCTTTCTTTGTACTTCCACTTTTTTTTTAAAAAAAAAATTCTTGTTCAGTCGTTCTTTAAACCTGCATTGTAGAATTGGAGTTTTCTCAGCATCCCCGTTGTGTGGATGACTGAACCACAGGAAACTCCAGAGACAAGTGAAACCTCAAGCAGTCCTACAGAAGTAGAACTTTCCTTGGAATAAGCAGGCCATAACTTAAAATGGCATCCTTCCTCAACACATGGAATCATAGTATCATACAAACTTAAAAGTTGCCAGGCCTGTCTGGCCTGAGGTATCATGGAAATGCTACGTGACAGGAACGTGGGAGAAAACAGCTACAAATAATAAGTTTATAGCTAGTAACTAATTCCCATTTCCCATCATGGTAGGAAAATGACATTGCCTTATAACTGCAATGGAACAAGAGAGAGTTTACTCCGTATGTCATTTAACTGTAATTTAAAAATAAACTTTTCTAATTATAGTGATGGAGAAGGATTATAACATGTTTCAAGATCTTAGGTTACAAGCATGACACCACCTAGGCTGGTTTTCCCCCCAGCTCTCTTCATTATTTTGAGAGAAAACGTATTTAGAAATACGTATTCAGAATGGCAATATATTTAGCCCCCCCATTCAACATTTTCCAGCTGTGTTTCCTACTTTTGTTACATTCTACCCGCTTCCTAACACCAAACAGGAGAATCATTCCTCCAGGGAAAATGATTATCTTCTAATGCAAGGTATACAAGGGACACATGCTTTGATTTAGGGGAAACCCTTTTCCTCTCTAGAACTGCAAGTATTTATTTATTTGTTTGTTTGTTTGTTTGTTTGTATCCCGTCTCTCCATATGGATCGAGGCGGCGAACAACTTACAAATAGCATGTATTTCGAAACATTTCTATAGATGCCCCCAACAAGCTGGGTACTCATTTTACCGACCTGTGAAAGGATGGAAGGCTGAGTCAACCTTGGAGCCGGGCAGGATCGAACTCACAACCTTGTGGCTTGCAGTACTGGCATTTAACCACTGCGTCACCAAGTATATTATCTTCAAACTAGAACTGACCTGTTGATCACTCCCAGTTTCACTCTCAGAGGCTGATGCAGCCTTGGAGTCCCCTGGAACTATAAAAGTGCCCCCAAGAGCCCCAGAAGGGTTGCCCTATTCCTGTTCAAGAGGGTGCCAACTCACACTATGCTTTCTGCTGCTGCTTCATGCTCTGATGTGGATGTTGAAGTGACAATGAGATGCATGGGAGGAGAAGATGTTTTGTACTAGAGGTCAGCAGATTGCAGCATTAAAGAACTAAAAAGTAACTTTGCTACTTACTTTTGAGAAAGAAGGAAGGGAAAAGTTTTTCTTTTCTTTTCTTTTAAATTAAGCTAGAATCAGGGCTTGAAACTACAACGGTAACTTGTTGCTTTTAAAAACAGGAAGGAAACAGAAAGAACAAAAGACCAAAAAAAAAAAAATCAGAAGGGAAGATGAATAGGGACTAGAGATAAGCTGATATAAACTGGGGAGGGCAACAACATGAGGGCGGGCCAGTTTTCCATCACTGACATCCCAAGAGTTACAGTCTTGCAAAGCAGTGACAGAAAGTGATGTTCTGTCCCTTCCTGTCAGCATTGTGAAGGAAGAGCAGAGGGAAAATAAGATGTCTGAAAGTCAGTAGGAAATCCTGAGGGGGGATTGGCAGAGCTGGGGAGGATTTTTTCTTTTTGCATGTTTGCATGCATTGAAGGGAAGGACTTTGGATGCAATAGATGGTGAATATTTATTTTTTCAGTCTTGTATTGAAGGTCTTTTTGTAAAAGCTCACTACACTCAACTTTCCATACTCTGTGGAAGAGTAGAGAAGTCCTCATTCTCTTTAGGATAATCTGTTGGGCTCTGCCTGGTAGCAATGGGCAAAGCCAAAGCCCGCAGCAGGCACGACCAGAGGCCTCAGTGGACTGCAAGAGTAGCTGCTGCTATACATGTCAGTAATGTGGGAAATCAGATCTGAGTTTAAAGGAGTTAGTCAAGGGGCTGAAGTCTATCCTCTGAATGGGTTCAGTACCTTCGACGGCTCCTTTAATTTTTTTAACTAACTAATAAATTAATTTAATGTGTGCCTTCCTTTGTCTTGGCACAGCATCCAAAGTGGATTACAATAGTTTAAAACAAAGCCTAGCTAAAATTGTATTTTACAAAAGTTAAAAAGAACAATTAAACAAACAATTCTGTTTTCTAAAAAGTATATGGTTAAAAACCAGTTTAAAAGGCAATTAAATTATAATGGAAAAGATAAATGGTAAAAGCACTGCACACCACTTTCAAACATCTTTCTGCCAACCACTTCAAGAATCAGAGGACTGCCCTAAATAAAAAGGTATTTGTCTGCTGGAGGAAAGAGAGAATAGAGGGGACCAACAAGACCTCTTGTGGAAGAGAGTTCCATAGCCTGGGAGCAATGCCCAGAGTTTTGAGTAAAACCCAAAGATGATTTACTGCTCCACTGATGTGGAAAGCACCAGACACCACTGATGGACACTCCTTGCCCCCTCATTCTTTCTGCTACCACATTTTCCACTTTCTTACAACTCATTTCTCTCCCACTATCTCTCTCCTCAGTGGGAGTCAGATCTGTCTTGTCGGACTGCGCTGGGTATAGAGGGCTTTTAAAGCTTGAGGGCTACCAGCAGCCCAAGAGACACAGACTGCCCATCTCTTCTGTAAGGAGTGGTTACACCAAAGCTGGAATTAGGGGAGATTAAAAATGGCCCAGAGGGCTAGCATGGGGTAGCAATGTTGGACTAGGACACTGGGAGATCTGGGTTTGAATAATCACTCAGCCATGGAAACCCCCTAGATGGCCTTGGGCCATACTCTTTCAGCCTTAGAGTAAGGCAATGACAAACTCCTTTAAATCAATTTTGGCAGGAAAATTCTGTGACGGAGTGGCTGCAAATCAAAGTCGACTTGAAGGCATGGAACAACAAGAAGGGGCTTAGACCTTTTGTCATGGTCTTCTCAGCTACAGTTTTTCAAAAATAATGGTGGTGAGATTATAGATTTACACTGAGTGCAGCCAAAAGAACTGGAGCTTGTAACTTTTACTATGGCTCTTCCTGATTTGATTAGAGTGAAGTATGCAAGCATGTGTTTTCTACACACATATAACCTTGTATACATTACATGTTACATTGTCACGAGTGCCTCCTGACCATGCATATCTAAACAGGGCTTGGAAAAGCTCCCCCCTTTCTTCTTGTGGACTGTAGCCCCCAAACTATATCTCTCTCAACCAGCACACTAAAGATGACTCTTCCAAACACTCAGTTTAAGTTTGTCAATCACTGCAGCTGAATGTACATATCCTTGTGGAATCCATAAGCACAAGATGTGATGACCTCAGCTTACTCTGCTTTCATGAAGGATGAGATTAAATAATGGAAGATAGATGTATCGTAATCAAGCAACATTCCCCATCCTAGCTAAACATAGCAGTGGCTGCTGGTCACAATTTCTTTTAATTCCAAAAGAAAGAAAGAAAAGAAAAAGAAATAAAGTTGGGGAGGGGAAAGAAAAGAAAACTACAGAGGATAAGAACATTATCTAGGCATATATAGTTCAACATATTTTCAAAAAGATATTTTCTTGAAATCAGCATCTATAAAATACACTTATATGCAGCTAAATCAGTTTGAGTGTCTGTGGCTGGTGACTCCCATATCAAAGAGCTTGTGAATCTGCTCTCAATTCTGAAGTTTACAGCAGTTATCTGAGGTCCTGAACTTTGCTTCCCCAAACAGGTCTAGGACCAGAGGGTTATCTAGGGTGGGGCAATTAGGACAGTCCTAATGCAAATGCCAGAGAGGGGTGCAAAAAAAGTGGAACCTCTCACCCTCCTGCCCGGGCCTGGCCTGATCCCATTCCCTGCCCCCACCAGGATCCTTCCTGGCTGGGAGGGGGTGGCAGCAGCAGCAGCCCTCCAGCCCACCACCCTGCCCCCACCTATGGCCCTGCCCCTGCCGGGGTCCTTTCTGGTGGGTGGCACAGCAGCCATAAACCACCCCTTTCAGATGCTGGTGGCAGACAAAGGACAGGAAGCTGTTACACTTATGGCTTCACTTGGCAACTATCCCAGAAGTGCTGGGCTGTCTGCAGGTTGATAGGACTCAAAAATAACTAAGGAATTGTCTCCCTTTGAATTCTGATATAATGTAACACAACCTACATCTCCTGGGCTAGTAGGAAGAGCAGAACAGAACTCAACACTGCTTTTTCATACTTCTTGAATGTTCCAACACACATCTTGACTCAAAATATGTGACAAAGATGCATTTTAAAGCTATTAAATATTTTGTGCAAGTTTTAAAAAAAAGTTTGCAGATTTACGAAGTAAGAGTGGAATACCTGCAAATACAATATAGATCACATATAATACGTGGAAAGTTACGGTCATGCTCATTAGGAGATTCTTGGAATTGCAACTCTTCAAAGTAACTTCTTCTAAGCACTGGCTAGAAATAGACTGATTTGTCCATTCCCAGCAGAGAAATAACTGCATACTGATTTGTTAGAATGGTTGTCCCATCTTCTTCTTCCTGACCTTATACTGATTTAGGGTACATGGATGCACAGAGAAATGAGAACAACTGAGCGGCTTCCATTTTGCTACATCTTTCCTCTTGTCAGGCTTGTTGAAGAAACAAAATGGACAGCAGGGATAGGGTAGCAAGTTACTACAATTGTAGTGGTAACAACTGTAGAAATTGCAGTCTCTGGTCACTCAATTGTGACCAAACTAGCCAAGGATGCCAGACAATTTTACATTCTTCTCTTCAGGTCTCTGGCATCCAAATGTAAGATCACCAGATAGAGACTGGTAAAGTCACAGAGCTGCTAAACTTTTAGGCTGAGACTCAGTCAATCAGCATAACTATGCTGGCATAGACGACAGTGATGCAACAATGATAACAGCAGCAGGAATAAAATGGCCATGGACACAGCACTGATGGACAGAAAGCAGGGAAAGCCACTGCAGTTAGAAAAGAAAGGCTGGCCAGCCTTCTCCCAAGCTGCAAGTTTTCTTTTCCTTGAGTGATGGCTTCCCTCTGCCACTGTGGAACTCACTTTTGAAAAGTCAACCATACCAGTAGAACAGATCTGGCATAAAGTACTAACAAGATTCCAGCTATTTTTTTAAAAAAATCAGGTATGGGTTGACCCTGCTGGCTTGGCTGACAGTAAAGAGATGAACTGTAGCAGGAAGAAAAAAGCAGCCAGAGGTACAATAGCCCAGAAAAATGGGAAGACAGCCAGCTACAACCAGTATCTCATTTTTCCTTCTACCTTTTATTTTAATTTCTGGAGACAACTGGGAAACCTTTTATGAATCATTATGGAGATTAAGTGCTCTCCTTGCACTGTCTGCTTCTCTGTCTGGCAATAATCCGGTCAGATCAAACCACTCTTCATGTGCACTGCTTATTTGTAGAATGGTTTGTTTGGGTTTCACATGCACAGTACATGTGTCGCAATTACCCCAGACAGGCATGCTCTATGCAACACAGCCCACAAGCAGACTTAGAACAAGCAGAGTTTGGAAACTCCTCCAGAGAGTAGCCATGCAGTCTGGGGATTCTGAGACTAGCAGTCTCCTCACCCCCAAAATAATTTTTCCAAGGTGTAAGAAGGAAACATAAAATGTGCAGATGTGCTCCATTCACTGATGGCTCTGAGATTCAACTTGCTGGCCAGAGAAATAAAACCCAGATCTTGAGATGTGGCAAATTACAACCATTCCACCAACAGAATTTTCTGTCTAGACTTCTAAATGGAGTGATTTTTGGCAGTATGTAATACCTCTGCTGGAAGAAGCATACTAGATTCCTTGTTGCTAAGATTTTGTTGCCATTTTATACAGTCCTAGACAACTTGGGACAGATCACCTTCTACTTAACAGACCCATTCAGCTCTTAATGTCATCTTAAGATGGTCAATGTCCTCCTGAGGTTACTGAAGTTAGCTGAGGCAAGGCCTTTAGCATTGTGACCCCAATGTGTCCATTCCTCAGAGAGTAGTATCAGTATTATAGGCTATACTGATATTTTCAGACCAAAGCAGTTTATAAATACTCATGAGAGGGAGGGAGGGAGCGAAACACGTTCTCCTTATTCTGCCTTCTCCAGCACACAAGTATTTTCATGGAATAGGTACAAGAGGGAGAACTGAGGAGGATGAGAAGAAGAACAGATTATCTTCAGAATTTATTGAGGTCAATGGGATTTGCAAAGTTAAAATGCTGAGTTTCAAGCTAACATTTCCTCTTCCTCCTCATCCTTCTCCTCCATGCAGAGGTACCCCAAATCAGTGCATTGAAAACCCAGGTATATGGATGTTAACCCCCAATCCCTGTTAACTCCAAAATAATCTCAATCCATGTCAACTCCCCCTCCTTCCCCCTACACCAATCCAAACCATGCAGAGATCTCCCAGATCAGTGTAGTGACATCAAATGTTATTGTTCACTCTAATCCACATTAACCCTGTCACTTTTCTAATGAATTCTACCCCACTTTCCTCCCCCCTCCGCCTCCTCCCCCTCCCAAGACCACTTTTGCAGAGGCACTGCAAATCAGTGCACTGAAAACCCTAGTGCCTGCATGTTTATCCCAATCTATGTCAATCTGAAAATCTCTGAAATATAATCCTCTCCATTTTCTTCTCTCCTTCTCCTCAGCCACACTAGTTCACACCACAGGTTTTGCAAATTCAAGGTACTAAAAATTCTTGGTGAAGCACTATATATTTTTTCTTTTATTTTTCTTATTTTCATATTCCTACATACACATAATGAAAAACACCATAAGTATGGTTTTTCTGGAAAGTGGCACACTTTTCCCTTCACACTGTCAAATTCTCCTGCAGTTCAAAAGTCTCCTCCTGACTTGAGAGCCACCATCAGGATTGCTAGTTAAGGTATTCTCAAAATGGAACAGGGCTGAAATAATTTTTTTTCTGGTTTTCCAACTCTCCCCCCTCCATATCTGTGTTCCAAGACTGTGTCATGCCTTACTGGATTCTCATCCTCATGTTGTTTTGGAGATCTTTACTACCCAAGCTCCCCTGTACCCGACTTTTCAATATTTGTAAGTTATATTTACTGCTTTTTCGTTTCCCCATCTCCAAACTCTACTCTCTGTCCTGCCCATCCTCTGAGCACTGTGGACATCTCTCCTCCCACAAAACTGTCTTCACTTTCGATTTCTATCATGTGGGCTGGCTTTCCATCAGTTTTTGGCACTCTCATTCAAATTTTATCTTCTAAAAGTGGCTCTGCACATGTAAAGTCTTGAGTGTATGCCTAAGAGAGCTCTTTTCTTTAATATATTTTTTATAACAAGCTTTTTTAAAGTTAGCATTTGAAAAGAGAAAGTGTAACTGGGACAGACTGGTGTATGAGAGCACTGGTATGCTTATCAGCAAGAGGTAATGGACTGTAGCTTCTGTCAAGGATCTGTAATGCCAAATGTGTTCTGGAGAAGAGTTACAAAGCTACTAGGATGGCCAAAAAGACCATTAAGTAGGTCAGTAGGAAAAAGAGGTAATGAACACTATCAGTAGGCAGTAGGTAAAAAGGAAGACTGCATTACAGATAGATTTACTCAATAAAGGAAGCCACAGCCCAGAGTTTGAAAGATCCAGTTATTAAAAACAGGATCTCCTGGAAGTCTTTCATTCATAGTGTCACTACAAGTTGAAGCCAACTTGACAGCAGCTAACAAAAAAAACTCTACAATTTTGAGAAATGGGAATGCGTACACAAAATCTTTCTAACTTCAACTGTTTTCCCCCTACAAAATCAACTCCCAAATATTTATTAAGTTGTTTGGACTTTACTACTCACTAAATGGAATGGTTAGATATTTCTTTTGGCCTAGTGGAGCTGTGACAAAATGACTGAAACACTAAAGAAGTCATGACCCAAGAAAGTCTGTGAATCTCTACCCTATTCATTTCCAAGGCAGGAGAGTCTCTAGCCCATCAGTCCAGAGGACTGGAGTACAAGAGAACTGGTTTAAAGACCAGATCAAAAAAGTCTCCTGGTGATGTCTTGACATTAAGAACCAGCCATTGTTTCGAAGTAAAGCTCACATCCTGCATTTTGTTAAACATGCAGAATGTATTCACTTGCCCCTTAGGGATTACAATCTACCCACCTTCTCTAAGTGCCAAACACAGATGTTGACAGTTCCTTTTATGACAGGGTTGGATTCCTAGGAGTTTTCTATTTTTCAAATAACATTGAAAGGAGGAATAGAAACTATGTGGAAGAGAAAGAACAAAGGAAAGACAAATTCTACCATGTGAACAAAACACTCTACAGTTCTGCCAGGTGTGTAGAAGCTGAGGCTACCCAAAGTATTTGATACACAGATGCCGAACTGTCAGAGAAGCAAGAATAAATGTGTCTTGGTTTCCATAATATTCATTTTTTTCCCCAAGCATGGCTTTGTTCTATCCTGTTTTCACATCTGTTTTCAACCCTTTAAAATCTTCATGAAAATTTATATGTACTTTTGTAGGCAATTTTTCTCAAATACACACATTTTTGCAAGCACTTCCTCCATAATAAGCTTGCAACTATTTTTTTTTCAGATTGGCAAAACGTCTACGTGTAAGGTATATTTTCCTTCTGGAAACAGCATTTAGACATTTGATCCTCCACATGCAGTCTGATATTTTACAGGCTAAACTATGTTATTTTGCTGATAGTATAGTCATACCCTCCAACATTTTACAGATGAATACTGCAAAAGATGTGGCCAAGCAATATCAGAGTGTAGTCAGAATGGCAAAAGTTAATACTGAGGGGGAAGAAAAGATAAGCAGCAGCAGCAGTTTGCCTTTGTTTGAGCCTACTGAAAAGGACAAGATTCTGTTCCTTTCTTTCATTTCCCTGCTGCTGAATTGAATACAAACAACTTTTACACTTTGAGTTCTGATTGCAGCAACTGAAGTAACTTTGAAGACAAAAGAGGAAAGTGGGAGAAAGAGAGAAAAATTAGGACATTTTAAAAGCAGTTTGAAAAAGTGGGAGAACAGAGAATTAATCAGGATTGTCCCTGCCAGATTGAGATAGTTGGAAGGAATGTATAGTTTGACTCTCACTTATGCTGGTTGATTATAAATTTTATAGATTTTAATAACCTTGCTTCTTTTCCTCATTGACTGAAATGTGTTTTGCATATTTTTTCAGTGGCATGGATTTTAGCCAATTATATTTAAAAACATGCACCTTTCTTTGCATATCCATTTTCCCTCTAAAACAGCCTGCACGGCTTACTGATACAATGAGATAAAATTCATTTCTTCTTGTGAAGAGTTTCAAGAGGTGCGCAAGACTACTTCTACTGACACTGTTAAATCCAGCAAAATTATTTTCCATTCCTAGCATATCCTTTCAAGAGATGCAAAGCTATCTCTTCTCTCCCTGTTAAGAAAATATGTGATGTCATCATGTTATACATTTTCTTTTGCGCTCCTTATTTTTTGCAGGGAAGCATGGGAAAACAATACAGTGTCATAACAAGCAACTGGAGAAACTCCGTGGAGGATCTTCATATGGAAAAACTACTTCTGGGAGCACCAAATCCTTGCTACCATGTCTAGTTTCTAAGCAGTTAAGTAACCAGTAAGATGGCTGACTGCAGTCAACTGACCTGTAGATGAGGACCTTATTTAATGGATTTGGGGAAGAATGAAATACAGGTGAAATCATGTTGAAACTATTGCATATCCTCCAACCCTCCTGACTGGCCAGAGACAGTTCTGATTAATCCTCTGTCATCCTACTTTTTCAGCTGCTTTTAAAGTGAGCAGTTTCTCCCTTCTCCTCCCACTTTCCCCCTTTGCTCTCAACTTACTTCTGTTGCTACAAACTGAATTCAAAGTGAACAAGTAGTTTACACTCAGTTAAATTAGCAAAAGGGAGCAGAGAAGAAGGGATGGAATCTTGGCCTTCCCAAAAGCAAACTGCTGACGCCTCTCATATCTTGTGTTTTTCATCATTAATAACTGACCATCATGACAATACTCTGATGTTGCTTGGCCACCTATATCCCAATTTTCATGCATGCAATTTTGGAGTGTACACTATTGTACTTGTGTGTCTGTATGTGCCTTCAAGTCACTTGTGGACTTGATGTGACCCCAAGAATTTCATAGAGTTTTCTTAGGCAAGGAATACTCAGGAGTAGTTTAGCCAGTTATTTCCTCTGAAATCTCATCCAAGTACTAGCCAGAGTTGATCCTGCTTAGCTTCCAAGATGAGATGGGATCTGGCGCCTTTAGGGTATTTAGCCCAGTGTGCTCATATACAATGATTCATATTAGTCCATGTATGCAGTCACTGTACTTTTGGCACTATTATCCCATGAAATGGATATATCAGAACTAGCTTTGGATGAATTTTAACAACTAATACTCCTCATGAGGAAAGCCTATTCTGGCGCAAATAAAGCACAGAGATCCATCCACATTCTTCTAGAAACTATTAGAAACCTAAAACCTTTCAAGGCTTTTGAAGAGAAATTTTAAGCAATGCCCCATCAATTTGTAGCATCTTTGGCTGCTGCATTTGAGGATTTCTTCAATGCCTTTGGTTACTTTGTTAAAGAAAAATGTGTTTCAAGAGACACTAGAAACATTCCATCTCCACAGGGGTCACCCTAACTCTAGCAGAAAACTAAATCAGGAATACTGATTTTATTTTTAAAAAAGGGGAAGACGTAGGTGGACTATATAAATCTCATGTCTGAAATGATTCAACTGATCTCAGCAATGCTTTAAAAAACTTAACCCCACTGCTTCCTGTGGCAAATAATTTTACCAGGTAGAGGGATCTTTTGTTTGATAAGCTCCTTTCTTCCCTTCAGAGATGAGAGGTTAGCTGACATGAAGGGAATGTCTATTAATCACTAGTTGGTGTTTTTGACTTGACCTATTTCTCAACTACAGTTGTCCGATGACTGTCATTTTTAGCTAAATACATGAAATCTCAGGAACTTTTCATGTAATGACTTTTTAAAGGTATTATAACTTAAACTTTAAAACATATGAAAGAGAAAAACTTATGTTTGAGCATGTTTATGGTACAGATACATTAAAGGCACTGGATCCCATCTGATCTTGGAAACAAACAGGGTCAATCCTGGTTAGTAGCTGGATGGGAGACTGTCAGCAAATACCAGGTGCTGTAGGCTGTATTTCAGAGGAATGAACTGGCAAAACCACCTCTGAATATTTCTTGCCTAAGAAATCCCTGTGAAATTCATGGGGTTGCCATAAATCAACAGGTGACTCAAAGGCACATACACACTCCCATGCTCAGCAGAGAGGCAGGATTTGTTCCCTCTTGAATGGAGACTGAGGTCTGTACTTAATTACGTTACTGTGTTAATGCAACATCAGCGGCCCCAGTGGTTGTGCAGTTTCACAATTAGCACAAGAGCAGTTTTCAAATATATGGTCCTCCCTCCACATTCATGAATTTGACCTTTGCAAATTTGATTATTCATGAGGTGAGCACATGCCCTCCCCTCCCTTTCTCCTCCTCCCATTCCCCTGCAATTTGCTAGGTGTGGAGAAGGCAGGTAAATGCCTGGATAAAAGATAAGGGAATGGGGGGCATGTGTGAGCCTGCCTTCTCCCCTCCGGAGCTCCCTCTCCCATTCCCTTGCCTCTGGCCTCATCACTTACAACTTGTGTCTAGGCAAAAGGAAAAGGAAATAGGGAAAGCTTGCACATACTTTCTTTCTCCCCTTCTCTCGGAGCTCTCTTCTCCCATTCCCTTGCCTCTGGCCCTGGCTGAGAACTCGTGCTGAGGCAAAAGGCAAGAGAAGGGGAGGAAGGCACACGCAAGCCTTCCTCCTCCCCTTCAGCGTTCCTCCTCCCATCCCCTTGCCTACGGCCCCAGCGCTAAGAACTCATGGCAAGGCAAGAGGGATGGGGAAAGCTCACATGAGCCGTCCTTCTTCCCCTCGGAGCTCCCCCCTCTCATTCACTTGCTTCTAGTCCCAGCACTCAAAAGCCAAGGGAATGGGAAGAGGGAGCCCAGGAAGGGAATGGGAAGGGGATCACGGGGGCAGAGAACCCTTGCAAAAGTGAAGAGGCCACAGTAATTTTTATTATATAACCTATTGTGCAAAAAGTACATCAGCTGGTTGCATAAACCCTTGCACAACTGGTTATGAAACTGTAAACCTGTTTCTGTAAAGATACAACATAGTGCAACTGCACCCATGAGGATTTTCTAGAGACCACTTGAATTAATCTAGAGGTAGAATCTGAATATTAATTCAGAAATTTATATCTTCCATTTGTTATCACTGGAAATAAACTAACATTTATAACTTGTTGCTGTTTTGCATAACTGGATAAAACATGTCCTTTGACAGGGGTGTTTGAAATTTTGATTTTAAAAATGGGAACTGTTGTTGACTTTCTTAATTCTTGGCAGAACTGTATGGATTTTGCAGCGGCCAGCTTTTAGGGAAACAAACATATAAAGTTTCAGGGTGAAAAGGTACACAAATTGACAATGTGTACATAGAGGTGATCCTAGCCAATAAACTTTGTTTAAAAATGCCAATTGAAATAGGTCTTGTGTGTGTGAGAGAGAAAAGACTGATTTGGGGTGTGAGTGATATGTTTCCTCCCTCTTCCTCCCATGTTTTTGAGCAGTTTTTTTTAAAAAAATGAAAATGGCATACATCATAGATGTGTCCTTAAGAAATAAATTTTAAATTTTTAAAATAATAGCTACGGGGGCTGGAGAATTATCACTTTTTTTTCTTTCTGCTCATGTGGTAGCAAAGTTGCTGAAAGGACAATACAACATGGATAGATGAAGCACAGTGTAGGCAGTGTGGTGTAGTGGTTTGAGCACTGGACTATGACCCTGGATACCAGGGTTTGATTCCTCGCTCAGCAACTGAAACACACTGGGTGACATTAGGTGAGTAGCACTCTCTCAGTGCCAAGAAATCCCATGATGGTCAGCTTTAGGGTCACCATAAGTTGGAAATGACTTGAAAGCACACAACAACAAGATGATGATTGTGCATAATGACAGGAACATAAAGATTTGTACTTCTAACATTTCCTCATGTTCCCCCATGCAATGCTATACTCTCTGAGGTTGTACAACACTGCACCCAAGCTCTCTTAATGTTTTGCTTCTCGGGGAAAGAACGAGAAAACATACTGAATATTAGAACGGTGCTGTTTTAAGACAGTTCCCTCAATGCACTTTAAGCAGAGATTCTGGTTCAAACCGTTTACTGTACAGGCATACTTTAGTTAACACAGACTCTGACAAAACAGCCAAACAGCTCCTTTTTACAAAGTATTTTCCTCATCAACCCCTGCTTACCTGGACCTTTATTTTTTTTTAGCAGCATCAGTATTGGGAGATTGGTGAAAGAGAACTGGAGAAACACAGACTTTTAGTATCAAGTTGCACTAGCATGTCTGTAGTACACAGGGATTCTGCTCTGGCCAATTCTACTGCAGCCTTGTGTGTCTGCCTACAACCAGCAAGATAAACAACAGATGCCTTCAGAATCACTAAGTATGTATAAACAGCAAAAAGGAAACAGAAGGGGGTGCAGAGTAGCTTGCCTCAGCAACTATCCTTAGTGTATTAAAACCACAGACGTATAAGATTGGTTACCAAAATAGAAATAATAAGAAAAGTGAAGGCTTGTGAAAGGAAAGTCATCCCTTGGATGCATTCAAGCGGTTGCTGAAGATTCCAAATTTGTTTACTTATACTAGGCTTACCTGACCTAGTTGTGCCATTTCACATGTGCATATTGTTAATTTTGAGTAAAAAATTTGCTGAAACATACTGAACTGCCCTTTTTTCCATGGTGCAAATTTTCTGTTAACAAAGTGACATCCAGGGACAAATCTACTTCATTAATTGAGATAAACCTGTAATTAAAAGCTAGTTATCAGTCACTATACTTTAACTTTTTTTCCTCAACCCTCTCCTCTTTCTGGCACTGTCTTTGTAGGGGACTTCAGGAGAAGTGATTTGAAATTTTTGCAGATCAGTGTCTGTCCCTCTTTGTCCCTCCAGTTCTCTGAATCGCTAATATAGCTTTGGGATAGTTAAAATTAGAATGACTAAATAAAATGACTAATTTGGAGGAGCTCTGATTTCATTCAGACATCTCCTAAAATCTTCTGAATCAGTGTGATCTGATAATGAACTTGGCTGAATCTCTCATACCTACCCGTAGTGGCATCTTGTGTGTATTAGGAACTACTGGATTTGTATGCAGCACTCCATGTGGTGAATCTCTGAATTGCAAACAGCAGCATCCTCAGTAAACTACCTCTTCAAGCCCTGAACTGATTTTGCCCTCCCTGCAACTTGTCCAAGGATACTTCAGAAGGGAAGGAATAAACTGGACTATCCTGCTTCAGTTAATCTTTCACTCAAAAACATGGTCTTTCTGCATGGTAGCTTCTTTTTGTAAATTATGCTTCAGTCTTGATTTTGGCATGTAACCTTTTCTTCTCTGGTTCTGATTTATTCTTAGGTTCTTACTTCTAGCTTGCTCATCAGTCCTACTTCCTAGTCTGTCCTTTTAACTCAGACAGCTCTCCTGTTCCCCAAGTTTTAAGACTCCTGGCTTATCCCTGACTATCACCTGTGGCCCAGCCCTGTGAGTGTGTTTTCATTCAAATTAGATTGACAAATTAGAAGGATTAATTCAGAGGAACTTTGATTTGATTTGGACATCTCCTGAAATGTTCTGAATCAGTGCAATCTGGTAATGAACTTGGCTGAATCTCATGCATATCCCTACTGGCATCTTTTAAATGCCTCGCTCTTTTAAATGCAATGCTTTCGACAAATATTACACAATAGTCATAAGGACACAGAGCATCTGCCCAGCTCTAATATTCCTTTATCATTTTGGTGTCCCAGCTTACATACAGAAGACACAGTTTACTAATACCTGTTATCTGTGGTTCTGCATTCCCCAGAAACCTGTCATGATTTATTTACTACAAAATAAAGATTATATTGTGACATGAGCCAAGGTTGACATAATTTCCCCTGATCTGCAGTCAGTGAAAACCTACCGAATAAGTATCAAAGATTTATAAATCAAAGTAATTAGAACATTGGTTCTGCCAAGACCTATTGCAAGGTTGCCTCTTTTTGTTACCTTGAACTATTAACATCATGCAATTTGAAAAGCTGATTTGTGTGAATCCTGGGATATATGTCCATAAGAAATTAGACACAGCTATGAATGTCTGGTTTTGCTACCCACTGGAGCAGCTGTTTACCCATGTTTGGCTCATTTTTAAAGGGCTGAACATGAAGGCCAATTAAAATCATATTAGCAATTATGAAACCAAGGGACTAGGATTATGCATAGTCATTTTGAAACTACTGTCATACAAATCATACAATTTCTAGATATCCTTTAAAAATGTGGGCATGCAATGTTCTACTGAATGCAGAGTGGATAGCAATGCAAAATTAAGCTACTGGAATCCAACGTAAGTAATTTAGACACTGAGGCAAATGATCCCTGGTAAACAATTTCAAATAAGTAGAACCCCCAAGAGAGCCAGAATGGTGCTGTGGTTTGAACGTTGGACTACGACCCTAGTGACGAGGGTTCAATTTCCCACTTGGCCATGGAAACTCAGTGGGTGACTTTGAGCTCATCACACACTATGCCCCAGAAAAAACCACGATAGGTTTACCTTAGGGTCACCATAAGTCAGAACTAACTTCAAGGCTCACAATAAAAACTACACCAAAGTGGTATTGCTCCAGAAAATTCACTGCAAACTTCATACTGATTATACATGGATAGTTCATGTGATCTGGATCTGGATCACTTTCTTGATATTACATACAGTGAACACAACAATTTATAGATTCATCTAACCATGGTTTCTTGAGTTGCCAGTTAAGAGCATGGATGTCTGCCATCTTTCAGCTTTCCCTGTGGCAGCTATTTTGACATACTTATGAAGCCAGCTTGACTTTAGCATGTTAGCTCTGTAAGCACACAGTTCTCTATCAAGGGCAAAAGGCAATCCACTGGAAATATATTTGGCAAAAGACTGACTGAATGGATTGGGAATTATTCATTCGCTTCAGTATTGGGCATTTAAATGTGTTTATGATCTGCAATAGGCTAATTAGTGACCGCTGAAGGTTTTGAACTACAACTCTTACAAGCCCCTGACAACTTGCCTAATTGTTGAGGCTGATGGGAGCTGTTCCTCAAAACGCATGGAGGGCATCAAGTGGCTGTCTTTTGTCCCAAACCTACAAATGGGTAAGCAGAAGAAGACAATCAAAGGGGCTGAAACATAAAGACTGTTTGGTTGGGAATGTAACATCTGTCAGGTTATCTAATGTTATTTAGCAGTTTGCCAGTTATTAATGAAATGAAACTATAGTCATCCATCCAGCATTCTCCAAACGTGTTTCATACAAATCCAGAGATCATAGGCTTTAACATGGAAATTTTATTAACAAACTTTAAAAAGTTATTCATTTCAGGTTTTTTTTAAATACATGGTCTTTTTTTTTTTAAAGGTCACCAGCTCTGTGCAGTTGTCATACAATTAATTCCATTATGAACTGACTGAATTATCTTCCCTCCTATTCTCTAAGTCAACTATTGTCAAACACATCTCACTTAATAATTAATGCATCTTTAAATCTAGGTGAGATTTAATGCTGCCTGGTTAATTCCCATCACGTGTTCATTTCATGTGTTTTCTGAAATTCAGAGGAGACTGTGTAGCAAGAAAGAGGTATCATTCTGTTTGGAGCATAAAAATTCTGAAGAGCCCAGAGGCTTTGATCTGCATTAAAAAGAATCTTAAAATGACTACATTAGAGTGACATTTGCATTTAAACATATTCAAGTTTAATGCTATGACATACAGTTTTCCTGCTTTTGCTGGGAAGTATCTGTGAAAGTCTCCTTTGGTTACGCAAAGACAGAGCTGGTTAAAGAAAGATGACTTCTCCTACAATTTGTAACATGGCAACACTGGTGACAGCTTTCCAAGTAAGGATCTCAAAAGAAAGAAAACAATTTCCTTCCCTGTCTATGGAGAGCAAGATAGTAAGTATAGTAAGTATGGCTGGTTCAAGATGATGCTAAATGGGCACCATCCTATATAGCAGTCACATTATATGCAATTATAGTGGCCAGGCCACCTCTTCAGGGACCAAATGGAAGAGAGGCGTGGGAATACGAATTCGTTTTTGTTTCTCACCTGAAAACATAGAGAGATTACATGACTCACCTCAGCCCTCTTCCCACAGACACACACATACACATGTTGATATTTGCAGTTTTCCCACTTTTGCAGGGGTCCCATGCTCCTAACCCTGCCTAATGTGGAGAGTCAACTGTATTTAACAGTCTATTTCCTCAAAAGTAACTCTTTACTTTCTCAATGTCTAACAGAAATGAAAACAGTTTTACATGTAAAACATCAGAATGCTTTAAGATGCCATCCTGTGGTACAAAATACATGCACTCTCTTTGCATATTTGGTGAATGTATGAAGGGGGTTATTTGTAACCTGTAGGGATGTAAATCTTTGCTTATTTCATTCTAGAATGCAAGCATAAAGAATTTCAAGTTTTCTCTCCATTGGGAAGATTACAAGAGCTTTTTACCATTTTTTTTTTTATTGTTTAAAAAATATTTTGGGACTCTTTTTCAACAATTTCTTTTGCATTAGAAAACATTGTTTTTACACAAATATTTTTTTATGTACAAGCAATGTTTGGTGCAAAAACAAAAGAAAATTGCAAACAAGTCCTTTTTTAAAAAAATCACAGTAATTGGCTATTTTTTCCCAAGAATGAGAAAAATTTACCAACTTTCTTTATATTGCTTCTATTGTGTATCTTGAACTCAGCTCCAACTTATGGTGACCCTACCATAGGTTACTGTGGCAAGAAAGGAGGTTTATCATTGCCAGCTTCTTGGATTAAGAGAGTGGGGCTTGCCCAAAGTTACTCAGTAGATTTCCCAGGTCTCCTGGAGTCCTCATATAACATAGAAACTGTTATCCTGCGGCTAGGACTTCTCCACCAGGATAAGTTACATAACTATTTCCTTCCTATCCAGAGCACAGAAAATTATTTTTAAAAAAGGAATAAGTTACAGTGCT
Source organism: Ctenosaura bakeri (assembly GCA_948474755.1). Lineage (NCBI taxonomy): Eukaryota > Metazoa > Chordata > Lepidosauria > Squamata > Iguanidae > Ctenosaura > Ctenosaura bakeri. The sequence goes on along the minus strand of CAOLHI010001871.1, from coordinate 58,184 downwards.
AAAGCCCTCAAAGTAGTTACGATACAGTTAATTTTTAAAGAAGAAGTCTCTACTTTTCTGTTACTAAAAGTTATTTGGGTTAATTTTTAGAGAAAAATCTGAATGCTACAACTTGCTGGCCTGTGATTACAACACATACTGTCCTCTTCAAGTCATTGGATCAACACAGCTAACAACGAGCCTCTGCTGAGACTCAGTAGTGACCAGAATATGAACCAATGGATTCAAATTATAAGAAAAGAGATTCTGTTTAAACACTAGGAAGAACTTATTTACTGTAAGAGCTGTTTGACAGTGAAATGTACATCCCCAGATGAAAGTTTTTAAACAGAGGTTGGATGGGCATCCTTCAGGATTGCTTTAGTTGTGTTTTCCTGCATGCAAGGGGTTGGACTGGATGGTTCCTACGATCCCATTCAGCTCTAAGATTCTATAATTCCGTCAGTGCTCACAACAGATGCACAAATGAGCAGCAGGAGGCTTTCAAACAGTAAGATGGTCCTCTTCATCCATCTAAGTGAGGCTGCACAGGTACTGATATGAAACAAACCAGAAATTGTTACATTGGAAAAGAATGAAATTATTCTTCATTACATTATAGTCATAATGCAGTTTAATCACATCTAGTTATTTTTAAAAAGGATTTAAGTAAACTTGTAAAGCTCATACAGTTTTGTACTGACTACCTGTGTCCTTCCATGCAGGTTTGATTATTGGATGTTTCTGATTCTATTTCTCAAGGGGGTAAAAAAGAGGAGAACTACTTTCATGAATGGTACAGAGCATTTTTTGATTTTTTCCCCCCTGATGTTAAGGGGAACTAAATAAACTAAATAAAGAGACATTAAATCTGAAGCAGGGTTTTTGCAGCTAATCTACTCTTCTCTGAGAACCATTCTATGGAAGATTCAGAGATAAATGTCAGAAAATGGAAAGATTAAAAGTTGATAGAATAAAAGGGAAATAACAGTTAATGAAGTAGTTGGCTGATTGTTAGCTATTTCTGGCTTAAAAGCTTCATTTTTTAATATAAAATTTTCTCATACATATCACTTGATAAAGCAAGCATTAACAATTCAGATCATGGATATTTGTAATTTCTGAGAATTAAAATACTGATAGAATGTTCCTCCTTTTACTGTTCAGACATATGAAGAGAAACACTTACCCTCCCCCCTCTCTCCCCCTCCCTGTGTGTGCACGCCTCTGTGTGTGTGTGTATATGTGTATCTGTCTAGACATCTCAAGGCAGATCTGCCAAGAATATTCTTCCCAAGCTGGGTTACTGTTAATTAACGTATGTCTGCCTCTTGGAGAACTGGATGGGAATCTATGAAATGAATGCGCCAGTTTTGAGAACATCACTTTGAGTCTATAAACAAAAAGGTGATGATTTTACCTCACTGGCAATTTCACTGCAGAGTTTTCCACTGGCCTTCTGTTCAGATCTGACAAGTTAGATAACCAGAAACTCAACACCTAAATGCACAAAGAAATTGTAATCTTCTAGTGTTGCCATGAGTACTGATAGAGACTGAGCAAGTGAGAACTGGAATGCTCCCATTCCAAGCTCCAGACAGCCATACTTTCTTCCAGAACATTCCTCTTCCTGCATTTGTAGAATACAAAGAGTAGAATACCTTATTTCATCCCCTTGCCACGATTTCTTCTTTACTTCTACAAACCCAGGAGTTCCCCTAGCTGACTAAGGCCTCCCTTTTGTTTCTTAGGGTTACACTGGCTATTATAGGGAATGAGCACTTCTTCCAATTAACCTAAGGTTGAAGTTATTGGCAGGGTCAAAATGAGGACAATGCTCCCCCAAATAAGAACTATGCCTCCCCTGAAATCTTCCTTTAATCCCAAAATTTCTAACAGTTCACTAATTTAAAATTTCAGCCAACATGTAGAAATGCAGTTTTGGCATCCAAACCGGTTGTGAGTGGAGGACAGGCCAAGTGAACAGAGGAAACCAAACACAAGTGTAAGAGTTGTAGATGTGAAGCATGTTCAGTGTCTCATTCTCTGCAATGCTAGAAATTTGGGGACTGAAGGAAAATTTCACGGGGGGAAGAGTTCTTACTGGTAACAAAGTTCCCATGTTGACCACTCACCCATAGTGATATCTCTGAAGTAACCCATTTTCCTCTCTTCCAGTGGGACTTCCTCAGCAATTAAATCTGCAATAAAGCCTGTGCTTGCCTTCCAATGACTGATTGCAAAACAAAACACACTAAATGCAAGATATGTAGGTAAAAAAAACCCATATGCTACAACAGATGTTTTTATCACATCTTCTAAAAACACACAAGACGTATTAAGCCATACTCTCAGTTACCAGTGACATTATACTACCATTTAGCCCAACAGAGCATGTATCTCTCAGCTGCTCTATTTTCTCTTCAGTTAATTTCATGAAAGTTAAAAGTTTTACATGTAGGAAAAGACTGAGATTCAGTGACAGAGGATGAGTTCAGCATGTGGAAAGTACCAGGTTCTGTTTCCACCATCTGCAGACAGAGCTGGGAAAGAGTCTTGTCTGAAATGCCAACTCCTTATCACACTGCACTGTTATAGCACTATTATTCTACTTTAACTGGCATGGCAACATCCTGTGGAATTCTGGGGTTTGTTGTTCAGTGAGGCTCAAGAGCTCTCTGGCTGAGAATTCTAAATGCCCCTCCCTAAACTGCAGATCGCAGGATTCCACAGGCTGTCGCCATGGCAGTTAAAGTAGAATAATGTCACTATCACAGTGTAGTGTGATAAGGCTGCCAGTGAACCACAGCTAGTCCCTGTGCTGACAGTACTGAACTAGGTGTACCAATGTTGTGATTATGGATATAGATTTCTTACTTTGTTATTGCATGCAAGAATAAAGAATTTGAAAAGGCTTTTCCCACTGAATGAAGGGGATTTTTTTTTTTACAAACCCCCCCCCCGTTGTTTCACATTTTGGGACTTTTTGTGAAAGCTCATTTGATCAAAACCAAGATTTTTGCACAGAGAACAGCAAAAATGGTCAAACAAAGTAAGATAAGGGGGTGTTTTGGAACTTTTTGGTGAAAAATCTCCTTTTGGTTGACCATCTTTCCAACTGGGTTCTTGACTCAATACAATTAATAGTAATTACATAATACAGGACAGGACAGACTTTACTGTGCACATTAATGAGCCATATAGGAGCATGTTGTGAATATCAGAGGGAAAGAAGTTCTCTGGCCACTGTTTGCACCAGAAGTAGAGGAAATGTGGATCTCCAGATGCTGTTATACTATTATTCCCACCAGATCTAGCTAGCATAATCATTACTGAGGGATGACGGGAGCTGTAATGCAGCAATATCAGGAGGACCAAACATTCCCCATTTGTGGTTTACACTGCAGACTTTGTTACAGGTACTACCACAACTACTGGTAGACATATGCTGTAGATTCTACAGCAGCGTTCCCCAGCCTGGTGCTCCTACTAGTATTGATCTCCCACCATACCCACCCAGCAGCCATTGCCTGTTCTGTCTCATTTGGTCAAACTGGCTGAGGGATTCTGGAAATTGTTAATTTAAAAAAAGTAACTTTTTTCTTAGCTCTATCACCAAGAAACTCAGAAGTGGGTAAGAACTTCCAGGTTCTAACTTGCAGCATACCAATTCATTCCCAGATAGTTTGAAGTCTTTTGTGTAATCTCTTTTGAGCAGGCAACAATGAAGCTACAGGCTACTATGTTAAGCTGTCTTGGGGAAAAGAAGTCATGCATCTAATGGAAAAGTTCATAGAATTTTCATTGCTTCTAATAGCTGTTGGGCACATGTAACACTTGAGAGGAATTGCCTTTTGTGTCTAACAAGACAGATAGTACCTATGCTCTTCTAATGTGCCCCTTAAGTGCATTAGGAACATGTAAATGTTGAATAAACCAAATGAGCCAAGCTCATTGCAGATAACGGGCTATATGAATGCAAGTAACACCGTCTCATCTACCATAGTTATCGACAACAACTGCTACAAAATCCTGGAGATACAGAACTGCATTTTTTTTAACAGAACCACACAGAGATGCTGCCTTCATCTTCTAACCTTTATTTGTTTATTATATTTGCATCCTGCTTTTACCCCAAAATTGGGACTCAAAGTGGCTCATAATTTACAAGAACAATACAATTAATGACATACAAAAAGTGAATATTAAAACAGACTATTTACATGTACTATCTAAATGTATTTAGAACAATTACATTTTGGTAAAAAAATAAAATGCAATTTAAAAAGATAAATACTTCTTAAAAACAACAGTTAAAGCAATACAGCATCCTCTAACCTGTTCTTTAAAAACTTTCTTTTTGAAAAAGCCTGTCTGAATGAAAAGGTTTCAGCCTGCCAGCTGAAGGGCAACAAGGAAGAGGCCGCTCTGGCCTCCTTGGGGAGGGAGTTCCAGAGTCTGGGAGCAACCATGGAGAAGGCCCTCTCTCATCTCTGTGCTTGTGATAGTGTTCGGACTGAGCGAAGGGCCTCTCCTGATAACCTCAGAGCCCGAGCCAGCTCATCCCAGAGTACACAGTCTGCCGGCCAAATTCTCAATGCTACATATTCTAAAAGCGCTGCCTTAGAGGTCAGGGGTGAGAATTAAGCAGCCCTTCAGAAACTGCTGGACTACAAATCCCAGCAGACTTAAACAGAACAGTCAATGATGTAGAATGCTGGGAGCTGCAGTCAAACTACATCTGGTGAGCCGCATGGTTCCCAATCCTACTTTAGATCAGTTATTTGCCAGCCTGGTCCACTGATAACATACCTACAATGCAAGCATTATGAAATACTATATGTAATCCTGGTTGTCACATCTAACAAAGGATGCAGTAGCGCTGGAAATAATCAGCATAAAAAGATTTAAGCGAATACTGTAGCACCTATGAGGCTGAGAATTCTTCTTATTCTCAAAAGTGCTACAGGATTCCCTTACATCTTTTTATGCTTAAACAGACCAGCATCCCTATGTCTTTGAATATTACTACCAAAATAATCAGGCCAGAGTAGCTTTCCTGCAAGGAAAGTTTATGACTGAATTTACAGGGGACTACTGAAACTGCAGATTAGACAACTTAATGGACAGTAGGATGATTGTGGATCATTTGTAAGTTTATAGCCTAACCCTAGGATCTAAAACAAAATACTTCTGAATCTTGTGCTGCTTATGTGATTTCTATAAGGATTTGGTTGGTCACTTTGAAAAGGATGCTGGGTTATCCAAACCTTTGGTCTGATCCTGTAGGGTTCTTCTAATGTTCCTAAGATGTAGCTGCTTATTCCCACTGGGCAGTGCTCATGTAGGATTTAAATCCAGGGCTTTGCTAAAGGATGAAGATCTTGCCCCAGGACAAACGTGTACAAACGTGGGGTGTTGCCCTTTCACAAGAAACCAAAGTTACACCAGGAGAGAATTTTCTGTCCCTGTACCAGTTGCTGCATGAGTTGCTAAAAATGCCAACAAATAAAACTGAAATAAAAACGGAAGTGGTCAGAAGTCCATGCCTGTTTTTGAAGAAGTGGTATTTTTGATGTTAGAAGCCAGGAAACCATTAGCTTTGCAAAATTGTGCTGTACTGTCTTTGTTTGTTTATTTGTTGTTTTAATACTTTTTTTTTACTGGTTTTAATTTTATGATTAGTTTAATTATATTTTTAACTTTTATACTGAACTAGTGTATTTACCCAGCGTTGCCTGGGATTTTATTTTCCCCTTAAGAACTCACCAAACTTGTCTTCTCCAGTACCTGTAACTTTTTCCCGTATTTCCCAATGCAATCTGTATTCAGAGTTGTTAACATACAGATACAGAGACTGGTTTCCTGAGGGAATACACTGTCCTCCTCTTTGCTGCTAGGCCTTGTCTCCATAGCAACTGGCTTATTCCAGTACCTGTAACTTTTCCCCATATTCCCCAATCCAATCTGTATTCAGAATTGTTAACATAACAGAGGTTTGTGGTTTCTGAGGGAATACACTGCCCTTCTTCTTACTGCTAGGCCTCATCTCCATAGCAATGGCCTGAGAATTCTAAAGGCCCCTCCCTAAACTGCAAACCACAGGATTCCATAGAATCTTCACAGCCAGCCAATCATATGAGGTTTTCTTACCTCACACAGCCAGTCGTATGAGGTCTTCACCTGCCGGACTCAGACAAACAAACAAATTCACAGACAAACTTTGACTTTTATATAGCAGATGTGTATCTTTGAGAGCCAGAGTGGTGTAGTGGTTTGAACATTTGACTATGACCCTGGGGACCAGGGTTTGATTTCCACTCAGCCATGGAAACCCTTGGGTGCCCTTGGGTGCATCACATATGCTCAGCCTCAGAAAACTCTATGATAGGTCACCATAAGACACACTTGTGGGGACACAACAACAACAACAACAACATCTATTTTTATCTATGTCTCCTTTAACTGTTGTAAGCTGCCTTGAGTCCCAAACCAGGAAAAAGGTGGGATAAAAATAATGGTAATAAATAAATATAATAAATATAAACTTACATATCTAAAAAGGAGAACAGTCATCCTCAGAGGCTTCTGGGAGAGACAATTCACCCCTTTTCTGATCAGAAAAAGGGTGGGGTGGCGAATCTGGACAACAGCCTGGGGACCACATACAGACCAAGATCCATACTTTGTTAGTCTATTAATTAAAATAATTCTATCCTGCTTCTATTGTGATATCTCAAGGTGAAATACAATTAAAACAATATAAATAGTTTAAAACAATTGCAGATTAAATAACAAAATAGTTTAAATAGGATTAAAATACATCTCACAAATATGTAACCTCAGAGGAAGAGCTTCTAGGAAGGGCCAGGTGGTTTGAGTGCTAGTCTAGGACTCTGGGAGACCATGGTTTGAATCCATGCTCAGTCATGGAAATCCACTAGGTGATCTTGGGCAAGTCACACTCTCAGTCTCAAAGGAAGGCAATGGCAAACTTCCTCTGAACATATCTTGTCAAGAAAACTCAATCATAGGTTCATCTTATGGTTAGCTCAAGTTAGAAGCAACTTAACGGTATACAACATAATAGAGCAACAAGCCAGATTTAAAAGATAAATCTACAGTAGCTTTCAGACCCCTTAATGAACAAAGAAGTGGCAGCGCTTGAATTCTGTGGTGGAGAGTCAGAGGGGTAAGTCTGCCCTGATTCCTACTGATCTTAACACAATCACCTCTCACTTTTCACACTGTAGCATTTAAGAGAATATCACAAAATCATTAAACTTCCTTAAATCAAAGACCATATGTCAAGCTAGTTCAGTATTGTCTACCTTGAAGTGGGCAACTTGGTCCTCCAGATGTCTGGAGACTTCAGCTACCATAATCCATCAACATTGCTGGATAGTGCTGCTGAGACTATCTGGTCAAAAACATCTGGTGGTCTACAGTTACCCAACTTGGGCCCTTTTCACATCTTACCTCTTTGCACTGCTGGGTTGGGGTTCTCACGCGAGAAGACTTGGAAGGAACACTGCCATGTCCCTGCTGCTTGGGCTCCGCAGCTCCTTCCTCCTCGTACAAGCGCTCTGCCTCTTCCGTTTGCAGTGCAGCCTGGGACCTCCCAGGCTGCACTGAGGAGAGGACATGCGACTGGCCTGGCTCCCGAGGCAGCGCACGCCAGGGAAGTGCACGTGGGGCCCCAGAGCTTTGGCTTTGAGCCAAAAATGAAAAAGTGGTCACGGTCCACGTCAGGCCCTCGAGCGTTGCGTAAATGTGAGTGCGTCACGCAGACTGCCCCTCACATTTACGCGACACTCAAGGAGCCCTTACGCTTCAAAAACGCCATGTGAAAAGGGCCTTGGTCTCTGTTGTCTAGTTTGTGCTGTCTGGTAGCAATTCTCCCAGGTTTCAGACATGGAAACCGATGCAGAAGACTGTACTTGGGCCCTTTGGCATGCAAGTCATGTGCTCTGCTACTGAGCTATGGACTAGGAGGAGGGATACTTCTGTGATGTATAGCACTGGAGGAGGAATGTTAACTGTCAGCCAAGAAGCATCTTTGCTTTTGATTCTGCACTCATGTTTAGAAAAGCACATTCTTTCAGTAAATATTTATTCCCCACTTTCTACTTTGGAGTGTGGGGATGGAAATTTATTTCCCCCAATTTCCATTTGCCTAGATAGTGTTTCAACAGTGACTCAGCCATAGCCTTTTGACTCCCAAATGTCACTTTGGCTTTTGCTGTTTGAAGCATTCAGAGTATGGTCCTAAACTCAAACTGCTATTGAGTCTGGTTATTATTTTGTCCTACACAGTTCCATTCACTGACTGCTAGAGTCATCAACTAGATATACTCTCCTTTTGTTGACTGCTTTTTATTTTTAGACTGCTCTTTGACCATTGATGGGATGAGGAACATATTCTTGGCACTGTGTATACCTCATGGCAATTTTAAAACAGAAGGAGTTAGTAAAACTCCCACAGTGCCAAGCCCTTGTTATTGACCTCACTCAAACAACAAGAACATTGCCATTTCATCCTTTGGGGCAATGGATACAAAACACTTTTCATTGTTCGAACAATATTATGAATTTCTGGAGAAATAAATGGAACACTCCAGAAGCTGTTATAAACCAAAGGAAATATACAAAATGTTCTCTGTCGTTTTTAGACCTTTAAAATTATGAACTTTTGAATCAACTGAATTTTATGAACTTTTGAATCAACTGAATTTGTGTTGTATATTATTAGCGATGATATGTACTTTTGTAAGCTGTCATGTTCTCTGCTAATGAATTTTTTAAATGCTAGAATTTGTATATCATATTTATTATTCTTAATTAATGTATTTTTGCAGGAAGCCAGCCACTGGCTTGCATTCATCTTCATTCATTTACAGCAGGGCTAGGCAATCTGTGGCTCTTCAGGTATTGGACGCCAGTTCCCAACATCTCCATCCAATCTGCCTGGTCAATAGTGCAGGATGATGAGAACAGTAGTTCCATTAGTATCTGAAGAACTGTATATTTCCTGGTCCAGTCTTAAAGGCAATGAAGCCTTCTAAATTTAATTCTCCCACTTTTTCAAGAGTGCCAAGTGTGTACCATTTTCTCTGTAAATGTTATCATTTAATGACTATCCTGGTATGGAGATGAGTTTTCCATTTTCTGGTAATAAGCTATAAAATACTATGAGTCCTTTCAAACATATCAATTTTTTGTCTATATCTGATGTACACCCAAGGCACACAACTGTATATCCTTTTCAAAAATTGTCTCCAGTGGGGTAAACACATATTCATCATGAGGTAACCACATACTCACCATACACATATTGTCAAAGCTACCTCTGAATATTGCTGGAGGTATTCTGGGAAATTATGCTTGATAAGGTGTGGAGTGAGTACCAGTTGTGGATATGCAGCTTTCACTCCCCAGATCAAAAGCCATGCTTAGTCAGTGTGTACATACTAAAGACTAAAATGCAATATTCCAGAAACTCTGGTCATGTCAAGACTATCAAATCCATTAAACAGATAAGATATTTATCCAATATGTGTGTCCCAGTGGTAGTATAAAGAATATTTCAATAGATTTAAGAATACCTACCTAAGAGCCAAAATAGATGATAGATTTACTATCTTTCCCCCCTGCAAAGCTACTCACCAAGTTGCAAAATATGTCTGTCATGTCCTGAGATTTTCTTTCATCTATCTATCTATCTATCTATCTATCTATCTATCTATCTATCTATCTATCTAATCTATCCATTACATTAGCATGCTTTATTTTGTGATTCCTCATTGGAAAATAAAGAAGCTTACCTTTAGAAGTTTGATTGCTGTGGCACGTTGCTCTGAAAAAAATCACTTATTCTTCTTAACATCTGGTTTGGCCCTAATTTCATATTACGTTAGAACCAAAATATTTTTTTAAAAAAAATAACATGGATACAGGGACATCTCAGAGGATATTAGAAGCAGCAAGCAAGGTTGGTGGTGGGGTGGGGTTACCGAAATATGAAGCTGCATGTGAAGTTGTAAGCAATGCTGGCCCCAAGTGAGCCTCCAGACGGAGGAAATTCTACAACCTAGGTACCATTGCAGAAAAAGCCCTCAGAAAAGGCCCTTGTTGTTATTTGTCATGTCACCACTCTCACAGGTGCATTTGGTGGGAACATGGGAGACAGTCTTCTCAGTGGCTGCTCCCAGACTCTGGAATTCCCAGCCCAAAGAAGTAGTCATGTAGTCAACTTCAACTTATAGATACCCTATGAATGAGAGACCTCTTAGATCTATGGCCATAAACTGTCTTACTCTGGTCTTGCAACCTCACGGCTATGGCTTTCTTGATTGACTCAATTCACCTATGGTGGGAAACCCAGCGGGTGATCTTGGGCAAATCTCCTCTTAGCCTCTGAGGACAGAAATGGGAAAACTCCCACTAAGCAAATTCTGCCAACAAGACCGCAGGATAGGTTTGCTGTAGGGTCACCATAAATCGGAAATGACCTGAAGGCACAGAACAACAACATAGTGGGGGTCTCTCTCTCTTTTGCTACTGCCTTCCACTCTACTACATATTATTGTCTTTTCCAACAAGTCATATCATCTTATGATATGTACAAAGTAAGACAGCCTTGGCAGTCATCTTTATGTTTAGTGAGAGTTCAGGCTTGATTTGTTCTAAGGCCCATTCTTCTTTTTAGCAGTAGATGGTATCCACAGAACTCATCATCTGCATCACATCTCAAATGTATTGTTGTTGTTGGTTATTTATATTTCACCTTTCTCCTAAAATTGGGACTCAAGATGGCAAGAATATGATGACCCTGAATTAAGTACTAACAAAAGTCCACAAAGGCCACCTAGTCTAACCCCCTGCCATGCAGAAATACACAACTAAATACACAACCTATGAACCAGACCAGGCGTTGAGATCTGTGGGAGAGGCCCTTCTCTCAGTCCCACCACTCTCACAGGTGCATTTGGTGGGAACATGGGAGACAGTCTTCTCAGTGGCTGCTCCCAGACTCTGGAATTCCCAGCCCAAAGAAGTTAGACTGGCACCCTCCCTGCCTACCTTCAGGAAACAGCTAAAAACATTCCTCTTCCAGCAGGCATTTCATATGTAATTTCTATCGGTGCTGGTCATTTTAATTGTTATTTAATTGATATTTTAATGCTGTTTTTATATTATTTTAACATTTTTTAATATTATTGTAGTTTAATCTTTGTGTTAACTTTTGTATACGATAATTTTAATTCAGTTTCTTTTAATGGCTGTAAGCCGCTTTGAGTCCCCTCAGGGAGAAAAGCGGGATAAAAATAAAGATGATGATGATGATGATGATCATCATCATCATCAAGCACTCCTGAAAGATGCCTATTCATCTGTTGTTTAAAGACTTACAAAGAACAGACCACACTTTCCAAGGCAATCTATTGCATTTGTGAACAGTTCTTACAGCAAAAAAAGTTATTCCTAATGTTTAACTATAATCTCTTTTCTTGTACAGTCCCTCCCTCCACATTCACAGATTTGACCTTCATGAATTTGATTATTCACGGGGCACATCCCTGCCTCCCCCAACCACATTTTCCTCCTCCCATTACTCACCCCAAGCTTGCAAAGCTTGTGTTTAAAATGGACGCTTTTTCCTTTTGGGTGAGTAAAGCCTCTCCCTCATACTGCTGGAGGTGTGTCGTCTCTGCCATTCTGCTATATAATGGCTGCTGATTAGTCAGCTGCTCTCTTTGCTCCTACCCCTTTCTCAAGATGGCTGTTGGAAGGATCTAGAATACCAGAACTCTTCTCTTCTCCATCGAAGGGGAAAGTACCCATAAGCCCTTTACCTTATCTTTTTCCTTCTCCCTGGGAATGCCAGGGCCAGAGACTAAGGAATGGGAGGGGGGAGCTCTGGAGAGGAATTGCAGGGGAGGGAGTTATTCACATTTTTTCTACTTCATGAGGGTTCTGTACCCTGAACCCTTGCGAATGTCGAGGGGCTACTGTAATTTGAATCCAGTGGCATGTTCCAGTCACTAGAACAGCAGAAAACAATTTTGCTCCATCTTTCACCTGACATCCCTTCAGATATTTATAGGTGGTTATCATTTCACTTCATAGAATCATAGAATCATAGAAATGTAGAGTTGGAAGAGACCACACGGGCCATCCAGTAGAACCCCCCTGCCATGCAGGAACACCCTCAAAGCGCTCCCGACAGATGGCCATCTAACCTCTGCTTAAAAACCTCCAAAGAACTTCAGTCTTTTCTTCTCTAAGTCTCCAACTTCAGTCTTTTCTTCTCTAAGTCTCTGAAATTATCTAAGAAGCCTGATCAAATAATTTTCATCCAGATGTATGTGCATCTCTGGATCAGCCAAGTTAGTTTTAAGTTTAACAGGGCAGCTTTGGGGAAATTCATAGTCAATCATAAAAGAAGAGATTAGGCTGATCAAACCTCTAAGGAGAAGGGTATGCAATTATATGGGAAAACACATTTGGATGTGGAAAGTCCAAGGTCTAGTCTCCTACATGTCCAGTTAAAAGGACCCAAAATGAGCAAAGATGGGGAAAAACTTCTTTTTCTCTAAGGCTGGAGATTTTTGAATCAGGAGGGACAGTACTGGGCTAGACAGATCAGTTCTGATTCAATAAAAGGCAAGTTCATATGACAGTCGGGTGTTTAACTGAGAAAGCTTATTAACATCAAATTAAGTTGACTCTAGAAAACTAATAATGCTATTGTGTAATGGGGATGTGAGTGAAGATGAATGACTGCTGTAAAAAAAAAAAGCAAGAGAACTACTAACACTGAACTGCTGGTACATGAACTTGAGTCAAACAGCCATGGGAGAAAAATACTTGCATTAATTAAATTAACCTAGAATATCTATTTTTTAAAAACACAGGACAGCATGACTTTATCCTATGTAAAATCAGTGACAGATACAATAATAACTAGCAAATCTTTCTTCAAATTTTGGAAAAGATTGTGAAAAAGAGATTAAAATATAAATTGATATCATAAAGCATAATGGAGAAAATCCAAACTGCTAGGACATTTCACTTACATTTATTTTATCTGTGAAGAAAAGGAAGAAAAGTGTTTCAAAGCTACTATATTCTGTCAATAATTACACTTAACTGTTATTTCTTTTTGTCATTATTTTAAATAAAACAAAAAATATTGCACTTCTCTCTATATAAAGCAAAGAGAATTTAAGTTATAAACGATCACCAGTTGACCCATGTTCACTGAAGAGTAAATCTTCACTTAACACTTCACTGAACTAGATATGCCCCTTGGGTTCAGTGTCTGTGTGTTCACAGCAGGATGAAAAACTAAAATAATTAATTAGAGTAATAAATGTAACTCACCCAAAATTGCTACAAAATTTTAAGCAATCTTTTACTTTTCTTGCTATGCATGCATCACCACAATAGTTAATTTTCTTTATTTTTTCCCTTTCCTTTCCTTCCCCCTTCCCCTTATTTTTTTGAAAATATGAATGCTCCAACCCATTGGTGTGTGGCAAAAAGCACCCCTCCTGTCCATCTTATCATCTTAACGCCCACAGCAGAGCATGAGCACAAGAATGACGCAGGACCAGCCAGTACTTGAAGCATATGATATTCCTTTTTCTGTATGTAATACTCCTCTTGAACATCCCCATAACTATAAAAGTAACTACTAAGATAGTTGTTTTGCAAAAGAAGTGCTTATCCCTCACTTAGTTGCTATCATAATGTCAATTAGTGATATCTCCTTTACTGGAAAAAGGAATTAATGACTAGTCATCAATTATGTGTGAAGAGTTAATTCCAGTCTCTGATTACTTCTAGTCTTCTCATGTTTGCCTGCCTGAGGACTGAAGTCTGCTGTGCGTATGTGGGAATGTCTGTCTCCCATCAATGAGGTCAATACAGTGTTTCAGGGGTCTCCTAAGTGGTGGCACCTCAATTGTGCAATGCATTCCCCTAGGTGACCTAACTGGTGCCAATAATGATTTCATTTTGCTACCAAGTAAAAACTTGGCTGTTCACCAAAGACTTTGGGGCCCATGGATTCATCTCAAATACAGTTTCAAACTTTTTAAATCTTTTAGATCTGTTTTTAACTTATTATGTTTAATGTGTTTTTAGTTAGTGACTAACTTCAGATTCCAGCCAGTGACTATGTGGGATGCTCTCTGTTAACCAACAACATGTAGTTTTTGAACAATATTGTCACCTTCTTACAGCAGAATAATTAACACAGCCTTAATGTGACAGAGGCATTGCCCACTAAGGCTAATGCTAACAATTAACTTGACAGTTTTACTCTGAACACTTATTGTAAGGTCTCTTCTTGTGTGCCTTCCCTAAAGCCAATGAGCGATAACTGTATATCTGATTATGCTGGCAGGAAAGGGAGACAGAAACCAATGAGGACAACCTTGGGCACTGTTCTAAGAGTTGTCAAATCAAGAAAAACTCAGAAAAACCCAAACTCATGCATAACTAGAGCAAAAAACAGAAGATTGAGCTTATCTAGAGAAGGTTACCTTTCAGGGTGGGAAATGCCAAGCTTTGAAAAATTACTTCTTTTGCACCATAATTCCCAAAATACCCCATCCAGCACAGTCACTAGCTTAGGATTGCTGTATGTATTATGGGAACTGTTCATTCAAAATGCATGCAGATTTAAGGTCCTCTGGTTCCAGTGGGAGAGTTAATTACGAACATAGATCCATCTTTGCATTCCAAAAATCATGTTGGGATGATACCTTTACTAGACCAATCAAAAGCTTTCAAGACCTCCAGGTACCTCAGTCGGACAAAGAGGTTACAGAAACCAAGTAGGGGAAAGGTGGTACAGGAGTGGGAGCACTTGCTTTTAATCATGTTGTCTGTGTGTTGTACCCTGGAGATTATCAAAGCTTACCAGATTGTTGATTACTTTTATTTGGCCTGATAAATATCAGTCAGAAAAGGGATTTTGAGATGTCTCTTATTGCCAATACATGTGGCTATGCCTACTTTTCCTTGCTGAAATCAATCAGATGTAGATATATGAAATATGGGCAAGCTGGTGCTGTTTTTGTTGTGGATTAATGCATGCTAAACCACATCTGTGTCCAGAAAATAAAAATAAAGCAAACAAATACTGGCATCATCACAATTTATGGTATAGTAAAGAGACATATATATTTGTAAAGTTCAGAGTGTATCTATTTTTCGAACAGTCAGTCTTATGGCTATGGCTTTACAATGCACATAGAAACATAGGAAGTCACCTCTGGACCCCTAGTATTGTCAGTTCCAACTGGCTAGCAGGTCTTCAGGGTTTCAGGCAGGATTCTTTCCTAAGATTCTTGCTCCTAGCTCTATTTAGAGATTCTTGGAATTACCCAGTGATCGTCCATTCAAGTATTAACACAGCCTGACTGTGCTTAGCTTTCAAAATCATATGATATCAGTACGTTCAGGGTGGAATGCTGGTCGCATATCAGAAGTAAGCAGGAAAACCTTTCAATTTACTGCTATTGCAACTGCTGATCAGATAGAAGAGACTTCAGATTACCTTCTGCAGCAGCAGAGATTGCCATGGCAATTGGTATCAATAAATTGCTAAACCAACTAGGTGTGCCAAGCCTTGACTTAGCCTAATGTCTACCAGCATGCCATGAGCTGCTGGTAGTGCTGCTACCATAGTTGCAGAAATAGCTTTCTCATCTTTCTTCCTAATTGGTTGCAATGGCAAGAGGTGAATCTTAAGAAGCCTGAGATGAGACTTGGCATGGGTACCTGTAATGACCCTTGAGCAAGAAAAATGTGGATTGAATAGATTAACAAACTGGATGTTCAACCACACCTTGAAAATAAAATCAGTAATTCCAAACTGTTTATAGGATAAAATCAATGCCAGTCTCTGATTTTGGTGTAGTTTAGTTTGCTTAAAGAAATGAAAAGAAAGGATAGACCCATTTCATAATCTGGAAGTGGTAGTTTTTGGACTACATTTTCCAGAATCCCTCAGCCAGCATGGCCTTTTTAAAAGATATGTTGCAAAGCAGTGCTCAGAGAAGTTATACTTTTGTTTTGGAAACTTATCTTTCAGAATTCACCAGTCAGCACATCCAGTAGCCATGCTAAGAACAGGTTGCTTACCTGTAACTGTAGTTCTTCGAGTGGTCATCTGTGCCCTCACACACTAGGAGCTTTCGCGCATGCGTGGTAGCATTTGGAAGATTCTAGAGCTTAGTAGCTTGGTGGGTACCCCTCCCCCATGCCAGTACTGTGCATGCTCATCCCGCCAAGTAACGGTCACTCCTCAGTTCAGAAGTCTGCTGAAAAAAGGGGACCTGAAAAGAGGGGATCGTTGGGTGTGTGTGTGTGAGGGCACAGATGACCACTCCAACTACAGTTACAGGTAAGCAACCTGTTCTTCTTCTTCATGGTCTCTGTGCCTCACACACTAGGAGACTGTGTAGCTTACCAGTAGGATGGTGGGTCAGGTCCTAGAGAACAGAAGCCAGCACAGCACGTCCAAAACAAGCATCTCAACAGGACCAGCAGTCTAGCCTGTGGTGGCGCACAAAGGTCGATGGTTGGGACCAGGTCGCCACACGGCAAAGTTCCTGCAGGTCGACTCCCCGTAGGAGGACTGCAGATGTTGCCACAGCTCTGGTGGAATGAGCTCGGAAGAATGCTGGTGGAGGCTTCTTGGCAAGCTCGTATGCCAATAGGATTGTCCCGGCCACCCATTTCGAAAACCGCTGGGTGGACACCTTGTGGCCTCTTTGACGTCTGCCATAGCACACAAAGAGGTGTGGAGTCTGTCAAAAAGAGGCAGTCCTGTCTGTGTAGAAGGCCAGGACCCGACGAACATCCAGGGAAAGAAGGGAATGTTCCAAAGGTGTAGTTGGGTCCGGATAGAAGGTTGGCAAGATGATGTCCTGACTTAGATGGAAGTTGGACACCACCTTCGGTAAGAATGAAATGTCAGGCCGGAGAACCACTTTGTCCCTGTGGAACACGAGGTAAGGTTCATCAGACTTTAGGGCTGTCAGCCCTCCCGCTCACCTGGCTGAGATGACAGGTACCAGGAAGGCAGTTTTCATGGTGAGCAGCCTGTCATCAACAGTCGCCATGGGTTCGAAGGGCGGTCTCGTTAGCTGTGATAGCACCTGAGATGGGGACCACGGCGGTAGTGGCGGCGATACCAGTGGGTAGAGGTGCTGCAGGCCCTTCATAAACTGCTTGACGGTACTGTCCCGAAAAAGGGCCACCGACGGGGATCGTAGAGGCTGGTATGCCACGATGGCGGCGAGGTAAACCTTCAAGGAAGGGAAGGCCAAGTCCTGCTGTCGAAGTTGTAAAAGGAAGGAGTATGGTAGGCAAGTTGACAGGCGCTACTGGTTCCCGTCGTGCTTCAGCAAACGTGATGAACCACCGCCACTTGTAATGGTAGTTGCGGCGTGTCGACTCCTTTCTGGCCTCAGTCAAGACGTTAGCAATGATGGGGTCATCTACGGCGATATCCTCCAGGCATGGAGGGCCAGGAGCGGTAGGTCTAGGTGGAGCACGAGACAGTTGGAGTGGGACAGGAGGCCTGGCGTCATCGGGAGCCTGAGTAGTCGACTGCGTGCGGCCTGGAGCAGGGGCCTGAAACAGTGCTGCCTCGGCCAGTACGGGGCTACAAGGATGACGTCAGCTTGGTCCGCAAGGATCCTCAATATCACGCGGCACAGGAGGGGAAACGGAGGGAACGCATAGAGAAATCCTTCGTTCCACCTGAGCTGGAAGGCATCACCGATGGAACCGCGACTGTGACCAGTCCTCGAGCAGTACTGACGGCACTTCGTGTTCTGGTTGGTGGCAAAGAGGTCGATCGTCAGCTTGCCCCAATGGTCTCGAATCATCTGGAACACCTTGTTGGAGAGGGACCACTCGTGGTGGCAGGAGGTGTCCCTGCTGAGGGCGTCTGCTGTGGTATTCTCCTGCCCGGCCAGGTGAACCGCCACCGGATGGATTCGGAGTGAGACGCACCAGTTCCAGAGATCGAGGGCTATGTTGAGGAGGGTGGTCGAATGGGTCCCTCCTTGCCTGTTGACGTAGCAGACCGCCGTCGTGTTGTCTGTCAGGATCAGCACCGTGTGGCCGGTAACGAGGTGACGAAAGGCCCTCAGAGCTTTCCAGATGGCGAGCAGCTCGAGGGCGTTGATGTGGAGGACGGTCTCGTTGTTGATTCACCGGTCTCGGACTTTGAGATCGCCACAGTGGGCTCCCCATCTGAAGAGGGAGGCATCCGTTGTTACCATCACCTGCGGAGTCGATTCCCGAAAGGGCATGCCTGACAAAAGATGGTTGTAGGACTGCCACCATAGGAGGGAGGTGCGCACCTGCAGGGGCAGTTGAAGGAGACATCTCTGGTCGTCCAGTAGCGGGTCGAAGACCCGAACGAACCAGTGCTGAAGAGGCTGTGCACGGAGCCTGGATAGGTAGGTCACGGCGGTGGTGGACGCCATGTATCTGAGGAGCTGTTGGATTCTCCTTGCCGATACCGTCGGGGCATTGAAGACTGTCGACGCGGCCCGACGAAGTGTCTGTGCACGGTCGATTGGTAAGTAGGCCTTCGCCGACACCGAGTCCAGGGCTGCCCTGATGAAGTCTAGTACTCTCGCAGGCTTGAGGTGGGACTTCTTCGGATTGACCCGGAGACCTAGACGGATTAGAAGTGTCAATGTCCGGTGGATGTCTCTGTAGAGTTTTTGTCTGCAGGATGACACCAACAGCCAGTCATCCAGGTAGGGGTAGATCGAGATGCCCTTTGTCCGCAGGTATGATACCACTGGGGCCATGCATTTGGTGAAGAACCTGGGAGCGGTAGAGAGTCCAAACGGTAGCACCTTGTATTGGTAACAGGTGCCGTCAACCGCGAACCGCAGGTATCGTCTGTGCTGTGGGCGAATGGCGATGTGAAAATAAGCACCCTGAAGATCAATGGAGGCGAACCAGTCCCCTTGTCAAAGGAAAGGCAGGATCGAGGATAGCGTGACCATCTTGAACCTCTTGGGGCGGATGTGGTCATTCACCCCTCTGAGGTCCAGGATAGGCCGCAGAGTTCCGTCCATCTTCGGTACCGTAAAGTACCTGGAGAAGAAGCCGGTGTTTTGGGCTGAAGACGGAAGTTCCTCGATCGTCCTTTTTTGAAGTAGGGACTGGATCTCTTCCAGCAGGGCCGAGCTGGCCGGGGTGGAATAGTAGACGCCTTGCGGTGGAATATCTTGAAATTCTATGGCGTAGCCAAGACGGATGACGGAAAGAACCCAAGAGGGGTTCTGGTCAAGCTCGGCTGATCTTCGAAGGCTGCTGGCAGGCTGAAGGTTGGTTGAGGTGGCGACCTGAGAAGGTGGTCAAAACCGGGACTTTGCGTTGGAGGAAGACTTCTTAGAAGACGAAGTTGGGCGTCTCCGGAATGGTCTTCAGGCCGAAGAGGCAGTCGATGGTCGGGAGCGAGTGGATCGAGGTGATCGCTGGTATGTGGAGGAGGAGGACCTGCGCCACGATGGTCGTGAGCTGAAGGACCGTCGAGGCTGCGATGGTTGGTTTATGCCCATCTTCTTAGCAGTCAGACGCGCCTTCACGAGATGGTCCATAGCCTCATCGGTCGTGGTGTGAAAGAGTCTCTGACCATCAAGGGGAGGTCCTCAATCCGCCTTCAGCTGTCCTTCTGCAGTCCCGACGATCTCAGCCAGGCATAGCAATGGAGAGCGACGGAGCCTACCATCACCCTCGAGGCAACCTCCACGGTGTGCCTTGAGGAGAGGATCTGCTGGTTTGCCAGTGCCACCGCCTCGTTGAAAAACTGTGAGGCACCTGGGCGGCTCTCTTCTGGGAGGGTGTCAAGAAGAGGAGCAAAGCAGTCCAGTAAATTTCTGAGGTAGGCTGCGAGGCACGCCTGTGTGTTGGACACCCTGGCAATCAGCGAGGAGGCGGTGTAGGATCTCCTGCCGAAGGTGTCCAGCCTACGGCCCTCACGGTCTGGCGGGGTGGTATGGGCCCTGTTGCCGCCTTTGGTTTGGGCATCCACCACAATAGAGTTTGGCACCGTGTGGCTGAAGAGGAACTCCGCGTTCTCCTTCTCCGTTTCGGTAGAGGTGCTCCAGCCGGTGTGGAATTGGCTGGGCAGAAGCCGGCTTGGCCCATGGGTGTCTCAGGGCCTCCATGAGCGCTGGCAGGAAAGGCAACAGAGTGGTGGATGGTGGACAGGTGTCCACGTAGTGGAAGACTGGGTCATCCACCGCTGGAGATGGGTCCGCGACCTTCAAGCTGAGCGCCATAGCCATGCGGAGGGTGATTGCGGAGAACTGTTCTACGTCCTCCGGCGGAGACTCGGGTGCCGGTCTCCGAAACCTAAGGCAGGTGACTCATGGGATGCTGGCGTTGAGTCCTCCGATTCCGTTTCCGAGTCATACGACTCAGAGGAATGAGTCAGAGACCTGTCACCAGACCTGTCCCTGGATGGTCTATGGCAGTGGTTCTCAACTTTCCTAATGCTGTGACCCCTTAATACAGATCCTCATGTTGTGCTGACCCCCAACCATAAAATCATTTTTGTTATTATTTATTTATTTATTTATTTATTATTTAGTTAATTAGTTATTTCCAACATCCTAAATCACTGCTCTGGATAGACTTCTAATGCCTAAAAACTGGTAACCCTCCCCCTCTTTTTTAAGCACAGAAAGCATCCATCAATGCCAGAATTAAGGCAGTAGTTCTAGTTCTGAAAGTTGGGTTTCCACAGTTCAAAAAGCCAGTCACTCCCAAAGGCAATGCCGAAACAGCCCACATTTTACACGAGGCGCGGGGAGGAAAGGACAGGGAGAGAGGAAAGATGGCGGCGGCATAAGCAGACGCGTCTTGTTTCACTCCCTCCCTCCCTCCCTTAAAGGGAGTGTGGACACTGAACATACAAAAAGCGACGAATGCAAGACAGTCAGGGCGAAGAGCACAACACGTGTGTGTGGCAATCGCCAAGGGTGCAACACAAAAGCGAGAGGAGAAAGCCATCCTGGCTATTTCTGCACTAGACTGTTATAGCGCTATTATTCCACTTTCAGTTTGAATTGCAAACCCCAGGATTCCATAGGATGGTGAAAGTGGAATCACAGCGCTATAACACTGGAATGTGGAAATGGCCAAAGTCCACAGGATGGATCAGAGCAGCGCGTTCGGATCAAAAAACCAAAAAAAAAAAAAAAAAACCCAAAAAACAACAACAACAACCAAGGAGCCTCGAGGGCTCTTGCTACACAAACCAAAGCCCTTGGCTGACGCCCCCTGCTCCTTTCCCGACCGAGTTCTTGGTCTCGGAGGTACCGATCTCCCCTGTCGGATGGCAGATCTGCCACAGGAAAGTTTCCCCCTTTGCCTGCCAGACCAAAGGCGACAGCCACACCGACAACTCCCACAGAGCGGCGTGCCCAGAATGAATGGGCAACCGAGTGATCGCCGCTGCTGCAGCCCCACCACTTTGGGAAGCAAGCGGAGCCCAGCTGCTCGCTCGCCCCGACAAGCAACTCTGTTCACCGGCATGAATGAGCGTGAGGCGAAGAGGGTGAGGGGACGGGGTCTTACCTCCCAGACATCCCGCTGCAGTGCCATAAACCCTGAATGGGAAGCCCTGTGTGTGTGTGTGTGTGTGTGTGTGTGTGTGTGGTGCAGGCGCGAGCGTCCAAGCAGCGCCCAGCTGCTCACTCGCCCTGGCAAGTAACTCTGACTTTGCAAGCCGGCATGAAGGGGAAAGGAACACTGAAGGGGAAGCCCTCCGTGTGTGTGTGTGTGTGTGTGTGTGTGGTGCGGGCGTGAGGGTCCAAGCAGCGCCCGGCTGCTCACTCGCCCTGGCAAGTAACTCTGACTCTGCAAGCCGGCATGAAGGGGAAAGGAACACTGAAGGGGAAGCCCTCCGTGTGTGTGTCTCTCTGTGTGTGTGTGTGTGTGTGTGGTGCAGGTGCAATCGTCCAAGCAGCACCTGGCTGCGCCCGGCTGCACACCTCCTCTCCCCTCCCGCCAGCGCGGGGTCTCCTCTCCTCACCTCTGCCGTAACGCTCCAGCTCCAGCTCTCTCCTCTCGCTCTCTGCACCTCCGGTTCCACCTCCGGCTCCTCCAGTGCTTTCCCACCAGGTAGGGAAAGACGGGGAAATGCCCAGCATGCCTCCTCTCCCCTCCTCCCAGCACAGGGGTCTCAGAAGCACTACTCCCATTGGCTGTGAGGCCACCTTCTTTTAAAAGGGGGGGCAGGATTGAGGAGCGGCGACCCCTGTGAAATGGTCATTCGACCCCCAAAGGGGTCCCGACCCCCAGGTTGAGAACCACTGGTCTACGGGGAGGAAGGTCTAGGGTCACTGTTGGTGCCGCCGTAGCTGCCAGTACAACCGACGATGTCTTGGTCAGAGCCGTAGTCCCAGGCGTCGCTGTCGAAGTGATGGCCAGTACTGCAGGACGCGCCCGCCGGATCACCTGGGTGACTGCCATGGTCGGCACCGTTGCCCGTGTCGAGGTGGCTTCTGACACCGGGCAAGTAGCGGTCAACGTCACCCTTGGAGGAGACACAGTCCTATAGCGAGGTGTGGGCTCCCTGGATCTCCGGTGGCGAGGAGAGGGCGAGCGGCTTGGTGATCTCTGATACTGGGAATGGTGGCCTTCCCTTGGAGGCGAGCAGGATTGGTGATAAGGTGACCAAAACCGGGGGTCAGGGTGGTACCTATCTGTCAGGGGCTCCGGCTTGGCTGGCCCCCCTGGCGTCTCGGAGGCCGCCTCGGATGCGGCCCCCGGAACGGAGGAGGACCCGGACAACTCCTGGGATGCCGCAGAGGCCACCGCTGAAGGGGAGCGCCCGGACGCTGCGGAGGCTACCGCCGCCGAGAAGGGCTGCCTGGACGCCGCGGAGGCCACCGCCGCCAGGGAGGGCCGCCCGGACGCTGCGGAAGCCACCGCCGCTGGGGAGGGCCGCCAGGACGCCACCGTCGCTGGGGAGGGCCACCCGGATGCCGCAGAGGCCTCCACCGCCGAGGAGGAACGTCCGGACCCCGCGGAGGTTGCCGCCGCAGAGGGAGAGCGCCCGGACGCCGCCGCTGCCGAGGAGGAGCGCCCGGATGTCGTGGAGGCCGTCGCTGCCAAGGGAGAACGCCCGAACGGCTCGCTGGGCTGGGCGGGTCCCAGGCTCGACCCTGGGGCACCGCCCACCCGCGGCCCCGATCCAGAAGAGGCTACCACCCCTCCTCCCACGTTCCAGCAGCGGCGGCGTGTCAAAGAGGCCGCCCGCCGGTCCCAGCGGCTGCTGGAGCGGCGGCTGCAGGCTGAGGGCTCTCAGCTGCACGATGGCTCTCAGCTGTGAGCCCGGCTGAGAGCTTGCAGCTGCAAGCCGGCTGTCTGATTGGCTGCCGCCTGCCTGGAGGCCTACTTAAGGCCAGCGTTGGGCAGAGGAAGGTACGGGGCAACAACTGTTGGTCCTCTGTGAGCCTTCTGTCTGTGTTTGGACCCAGCCTCGCCTGCCTACGTCCACGCCCACGTCCACGCCTGGAGTTCCAGCCACACCAGCACTCTGCCAGCACCACGGGTGAAGCAACCCTTTCTTTATTTTCTGTTAGCACCTGCTGTAAGGACTGTTTGTGTTGCCTTCGTCTGCTGGCAGAAGCCTCCGCAGGCGAAACTACTGAGACCCTCAACCCATGCCTGCTTGACCCCAGCCCGCTGCTGACACTATCTCTATAAGATGGAGAATAGGATAGGTACGATCCCGGATATTTGCGCCATTGGTGTTCCCGGCCATACCTTCCGAGATGGGAGGCGGAGGAGTTGGTAGAGGTGTGAGAGTGGTCTCCCTCATAGCACAACTCCCTTGGCCGTGGTGGTGGAGGTCTGACTCTCCGCTACGGAGAGCAGGATTTGCTCCTGTCGGAGGCTGCCCGGCACCTGGGTGAAGGCCGGTGTTGGGCCATAATGTCCTCCTGGCGGTCTACCGACCTGCGGTGACTCAGTGGGGGTTCCACAGCTGTAATCTCCTCCTGGCGGTCTACCAATCTGCGGTGACTCGGTGGGGGTTCCACAGCCGTTAAGACGGGCAGTTCAGAGGGCAAGACCTCCACGGTCTGCTCCTTGTCCGACACCTCAAGGACCTCTTGCGGGTCCGACTGCTCGTCTGGATCCCCAGTGAGTTAAGTCGGTGGAGGTGTGGGGAGGTGGGCCTCCTTAGCAGGGAAGCACCTCTTCTCCTTCCTCTTCTTCTCCTTCTGCTTGCCGACGTCCTGGACAGCAGGACGCTTCTGCCGAGCAGCAGTTGGAGGTCTGGTTGACGTAGAGGCCTGAGAGCCTGCAGGTGCTTCCTCAGTTGTCTTCGCAGCCGCTGACAACTTTGGAATCCTCGGTAACGAGGAGATGGACAGCCCGGTACCAATGAGGTGGATGGTGTGGCAGCCGCTGACACATCGATGGAATAGTTGCTGGACGCTCGATGGTCGATTTCTCCGACATAACGACATGGGCCTCGGGCTGTTCTCTTGCTCACAAGGACTCCTCCCAACAATACGACTTCAGCCTTGATGAGCGGTTCTAGAGAGTTTGAGTGGTGAACTCCCGACAAATAGAACAGGCTCGGACGTTGTGGGTTTCCCCCAAACAAAAGAGGCACTCATGGTGTTTGTCGGATAGAACGACTTTCCGTCCACACGATACACACTTCTTGAAGTGGGCCGACATAGACTGGGAGTCTAAGGCAGACAAACTTGAAGAAGGAGAAGAAGTCCGGAGAAGAAGCGAAGGAAAGGAGAAGATAGGAAGGGGTTCGAAATACCAAATCCAGTCCATAATCCGAAAGTGGCAGTCAAAGTCCGAAAAAAACCAAGTCAAGCCAAGAAATCCGATGAAACAGCAATAAAGCACAAGCCACTAACAAAGAACCTTCTGTACGCCATGGTGAACGAGAAAGAACTGAGGAGTGACTGTTACTCAGCTGGATGAGCATGCGTAGTACCGGCATGGGGGAGGGGTTCCCACCAAGCTACTAAGCTCTAGAATCTTCCGAACGCTACCGCGCACGCGCGAAAGCTCCTAGTGTGTGAGGCACAGAGACCATGAAGAAGAACTGGGGAATTCTGGAAGTTGTAGCCCAATATATATATATTCAAAACTTTGCCATAAAGCAGTTTAAAGTTCAAAAGTAGACCTTAACGAAAATATGCAGCTGCTTCTCACATGACATCCATCTTGTTCTTCTCTCTCACAACAGCATCTTGTGGTATCAGAAAGTCCTACATGTTGCTTACCTGTTGCATGCCTTTCAACTGCTGCTAATGTTGGGTGGGGAGGTAAAAGAATGCAGCTTCTTCTAAAGTGCTGCACTCAAAACATTCTAGATTACAACTTCTATCATTTTCAACCACTGGCAGTGCTGGATGGGGTTAATGGGAGTTGTAATCCCAAACATCAGGTGGGGGAGCCACCAAGATGGAAAAAGGTAATCTAATAAATTTCAGATGCAAGTGGGAGGGAGAATTAAATGGGATGATGGCCTAGCTTTACAGGGCTGGGGCACGTGGCTCCCATCCAGTATGGTTAATACTAAGGGACTGCAGGTGTTGTAGTCCAGGAGTAGTCCAAAAATCCCTAAATGAGGAGTGGGCAACTGCATGGGGATTAGGAGCCAATTTCACAGCCACATACATCCTCCTAAATGCAAGAAAATAATTCCTTTTTCAGCCATATCATACACTGAACAAACAAACAGAAGATGCTGGGGTGAGAGTTCTGGAAACATAGGAGTTTGTTGTTAACACATTTTTGTATGTCTTGGTGTGATTAGCCCAAAACTGCTCCTTTTTAAAAAAAAAACTGGGAGAGAAACTAGAAGGGAGGTTTCAGGGACTGTAAAAGTGATGCTGGGTTTCTCCCACCTGTGTCTGAGAGGATCAAAGTTTCCTTACCCTTGATTTACAGTAATGTTGATGGGTCCTTCTTATTTGTCCTTCTGTCCTTCAGCACTCCAAATTCTTCAAAAGGAAATCAAGGTGGTTTCATTTTGATTCCTGTGGGATTGACTAATCCTCATTTTTGAGCTTGTAGTAGAGGGAAAGAGCTTGATGCTATTCACTCAGTGAACTAGAATAGAATACAAACACTAAACAATTGTGATCCAACATACTTTTTAAAAAAAGTTATTTACTGAAATAGTTCACTTCATCTTCCAAGGAAGTGTTGGAGTAGTGTAACACTAAAGTGGAGATCCCCACAATGATTAATTGACGCAGCATGGTTTCAGGTGTGCAGTTATATTTCACAAAGCATGTTGCATCTGGAGTCATGTAACATATTCTCTAACATTTCATAAATGAAAACAAGGAAATGTGTGGGCAAAATGACAAAAGCTATTAATGAGAAAAAACACATTAGTTAAGAGAGGCTGCAGCAGTCTGCTTTGTCTGAGTCAACAAAGGGCAATATTCAATCCTCTCTGTTCCTGTCCTGCTTAGTTAATTGAACGCAAAATAATTTTGCATTTTGAACCTCATTTGCTGTGATTGAAATAAGCTGACAAAGGTGGAACGTGAGAGGACATAAGAAAAACAGGGATATTTTAAAAACAGCTGAAAAAGTAGGATGACAGAGGATTAATCAGAACTTTCCCTTGCAAACTGAGACAGTTGGATGGGTGGATCTGTTACTTTAAGCTGTAGCAGAGTCAGAGGTTCTCCCATGGTTTGAATTGAGAAGAAAAGTGTTGCTGTTACCGTACTCTCCATGGCTGTTACTCCTCCATGGCCACTCTTATGGATGCTCCCTGACCACTTTCTTGTCAGTCACACAAAGCAACCAGCACAGCTCTCCACAGAGCTGGCCAGGCCCTAATAACGATATGCTCTGAGGACCTCTTAGAGGAAGAGTGGGCAAGAGATGGATGCTGGGCCATATGCAGTCTGCACCTGATTTTGCAACCTCCAGAGTCCCAAAAACTCACCTCCCCATTTTAAAAGGAAGACTTGTATTTCTCAAAGTCTCTAGGTGCAGATCCTCACTTTACCCTTAAACAAATACAATTTAAAAAAACAACTAGAAGTGGATTTCTGGTTTCAGTTTTGAAATGGGGAGCATGATTTCCTTGGCCCTTGGAACTTGATCACCCCTGTTATATGGCAGTGAATGTGAGGCCTGCCTAGCTTTGGGGAGCTACGCACTACTGTTTCCTTAGAGCAACACAGTCATTCCCATATCTTGCAAATGCCCTGTTCTGAAGAGGTGGGCTGGTTGCAACTGAGCTGCAGCATTTGAGATGCTCAGTCCAACACTGAGAGCACTACACCATACTGACTCTTCTAATGATCAAGTACACACATGGGGAAAAAAAGTTAGGACAGCGGCTATTACAATTGATCCTCTCACGGATAACAAAGGTTGCATACAAACTATCCCAATGGTTCTTAACCTTTTCTTTACCAGGGACCCCCTCTAAGTAACTTTTGTTGCTATGGACCCCTAAGACTTCACTGAAGACTTAAAACCCTAAAGTGCATCAAATATTCAAAATTGCTCAAGAGTTTTCAAGTTGACAGAGAAAAGTAAATGCACACTTGCCTGAGAGGCACTGGATGGGGAGAGAAGACTTCTCCTGCTTCTTCCTACCAGTTTAAGCCTGGAGCAGATTGAACAGGAATGTGCAGGCTGAGTCAGCTAGTATTTGCCTTTCTCTTTCTTCCCCACCCCTCACTCTTTTCTAGCCATAAACACTCAAACACTCCCCCCGCCCCGCCTTTTTGCCTTCTTCACCAGGAGAGAAGACTGAGCAAAGGAGGAAGGGAAGGAGACAAAAAGGCAAAAAGTGGGGAAGGGAGCTAAGGATAGAAAAGGAGGTTGAAGCAATCCCTCTATAAAAGCCCCTGAGCACGCCTCCTCATTTCCATTCATAAGTGTATTTGTTTTCATCTGAACTGAGTGGCAGCTTACTTTGACATGAGTAATCCCTCATTCCAACTTGCAGTGTCTTGCCAGGGGGTGGCATCTGCTGCAACAGCACCCCCTCTTCTCATTTTGCCCCACTCAGCCCTGCTATTCTTTTTCGGAGTTGACCATCACATTGCATTGTGTGGTCCCATTCAGATGAAAAGAAGAGGTGCTGCTGCAGCCTTCGAGCCTTTCATCCTTTCATGGAGCCCCTGTGAGGTCCACAGACCTCAGGTTAAGAACCACTTATCTATCCTTTGTACATTTACATGAGAATAAACTACACTGAACACATAGAGTGCTTCCAAGAGCCCTAATATATAAAGATGATTGAATGATAATGGATGAGAGAAGTAATTTACCCTCCCCTGACTGTGTCCTACATCTGAAAACTTGGTACACGCCCATGTTTTTGCATTTTCTTCTGAGAACATTATGTCTGCAATCCTGTATCTTCCAACACACCTCAACCTTTTCTAGTGTAGCAGAGGGTTGGAATAAGACTGGAAACCTAATGGGCACCTTCACATTCATGTAACAGGGTCTTACATATTTTTCCCTGCTTGATATATCAATTGTATTCTTGTTTACTCAGTTTTCTAACATTCATTTATTATTTTGCCATTGTTTTCACAGCAGTCAGATTGTTTCCTGCTTCATTTTGTTGTGGTTGTTATTTTAATGCAATGCATTCTTTGTTTTCATTATGTTGTAAGAATGTAACCGGAAGTAGGCAACATTAACAATGACCTGCCTTCCAAAGCTCAACTCTTCCACCTAAATAAAAATCAGGTACCCCTGTCAGGAGACGAAAAGGGCAGATGGACTAGGAACACAGAAAGGAGAAACAGCAGTTCTGGTTACAGTGATGGCTGTCTCAGAATCCAGAATCTATCTCTCTCTGGAAAGAGGAAGAAGGGAAATCGACTAGCAATGATCAAGAAAAAAATGAGAGAGGAAAGGGCAGAGAGGGGTTAATGGAAATTAGAAAGAGAAACAAAAGGAGGAGGAAGAGAAGAATTAACAGCAGTAATAGCAGATGATGGAACAGAGAGTAAGGAGCTAAAAGAGGGAAGCTATAAAGGAAAAAAATTAATGTAAAAAAAGGAAAAGGGAGAAGCAAAAGAAACTCATAGTTGGCAGGGACTAGAATGTAAACTTCACATGAAAAGAAGAGAAGTAACTGGAGATGAGTAAAAATATTTTGAGAAGCATATGAAAGTAAAAGAAAAAAAATTAAATTAAAAGTCTTCTCAACTTGGGGCTCCTGGCAAATTCTATCTGAAATGGGGAGACTGAATCTTAATATCTCAGAGCTAATGTCTGCAGTTAAAATAATGAAAGCTGAACTTGGGAACAAGGAAATCACTGTTGCAAAGCATTTTCAAATTCCAGAGGGGGGTTATACATCAAAGAGAAAATGGCCCAAATCCTACATGTACACATAGCTATGCACATGCAGTTCCACTTTCTCCCACCATCTGGCAACAGTTAAGTCCTGGGAAGGGGCCCTGCTACTGTTGCTTACCAGCAGGGAACTGAGGAAATGGGAAGATGATTCAAACCTTACTGAAGTAGCCAGTCTCAGCTTGGTCACGGGGGTGGGGGGTGGAATGAGTGCACCCACCTTTTCCTTCCCCCAGGTACTTACAGAAATTGGATCTTCATGATCTGAACTGCCTGCCCCTGCCCTCCCCTGTCCTTCCCTCTGGGGAGAAGTAGTAGCCCCTCTGTCATAACTTACCCTCTGAAGTCAGAAGATTCAGAAAGAGAGCCTGAATGTCAGGAATTTACAACTCCTGAGTCAGAGTTGCTGGGGGGGGGGCTACTGCCCAGAAGGCTCAAGATGCAGCGCAGCCAAGTGTAGGTGGGTTAAGAGAAGCTACATCGGTCTAAGAGACTCTTGAGTATGACACCCTAATTAAAGCACCTGATGCTTTGAGACACCTGGCTATAAATACTGAAGAGTTTGTTGCTTACAACCATCTATCTTAGTGACTGGCAGTACTATTTGGCATTCTGCGCTCCCCGGACCTTTCACTGGCTACTATCTATGACTCTGTTTTATTCCTTGTTAGCTTTATTTGGATTACTGACTTCTGGACTGGCTGACACCCCATTCTTGCTCCTCTTTTCATCCTACTGGATAATCTGTGACTGATCTGGACTAGCTTAACTACCTGACAGCTCTTGCATTCCAACCACTTGCTCCTTGTGGCACTTGCCAACTGGAGCATAGGACACCCTCTCAGGACTGATAGCTGTCAGGTGTGGGAGGTTTTCAAAGAGAGCACAAAGGCAAGAAAGTAGCTCTCTGTACCCTGTCTAAAAAGGGACTTAAAATGCACATAAGCCACTAATAGGTTGCTGGCTGATAACTGTGACTGCTAACTGGTGATACCCAACTCTGCCTTCAGCTGCTGTCCCTTCTGGCTCTGGCTCTACTCCTTCACTACCACTTGGAGGCCTGTGGCACTCTGAGGTCTGAGTCATTTTCATACTTTCAAGTGAGACCTGAGGGAGGAAAATGTTTGTGAGTATCCATTTAAGTGTAAACAACAGGCATCACTATATTTTGGATCACAACTCTCAGAACTTCTCAGCCACCCTGACTATTGGTCATGCCTTTTTCATGATGCACAGGGAAAAGACAACCATATTATGCCTACTATATTCCCAAACTCACTTTGGCAATATGAAGGCACAGAAATGTGAAGAAGATTGTAATATCAGAAGATTTTTGTTCAAGTTTGTAATATTCAATCTGAAACTCAGTGAACAAATCATGAATTATGGCAGGATCACTTCACCCACCACTAGTAACTAGTCCCTCAGAATCATGTTTATTCAGTTGTACACCAACACATTCAGATGATGCCAAGTTGGAGAACACATTGTGCAAGCGGATGTAGCTCTTTCTTGTCCAAGCATGTGCCTCTGACCACATGGAGAAACGTCAGCACAAAGCAGAAGGATGCAGCTGCAGCTCTTTCTGTGACTGCAGTCGCTGGAAAACACATAGCCATGGTTGCCAAAATAGCTTTTGGCTAGGTGAGGAACTGGTTCCAAGTCTGACATTCTGTATTTAGAACTGTATTATATTTGCAAGGGTATTTGGGAAGGATTTCTTTCATTCTTCAAAAACAGTTAAGCCTTTTGTTTTGAAATGCTGTGGTCTGTCACTATAAGGAGCAATTCACACATGCCTAGCTATTCCTCACTAATTGTAATATGAAGCAAAGACCTCTGTGTGCAAATGAGAATATAGTCACCACAGGCAGTGTGTTCTTAGCAAAACAGGTCCTTTGTTTTTGAGGTGAATGTGAGAGTGCTGTCCTTCTATGTGCATAGGCATCAAAGGTATGCATTAGGGTGAGATTGTATTTTTCTTACTAAGGTAGTGTTAACATTTCTATTCAAAGCCTGGAAAATTCCAAAAGCTTGGAAAATTAAAAAAGAAATTCCTTGCAAATGTAGTTCAAGGCTCAATAGCAGTCCCACTGTAGTTACCTTTAAAGGAAAACCTTCATTTGTTTCTCAAAAACAGAGAAAAAACAGGTAAAACATTTAAATACTACAAGCTGTTGGCCTGTGGTACAAAATATCTTCTCATCTGCTTCTTTGTCACTTCAGTATTTAAAAGGAATAGTACCACTATTTTGCTTTGGTGATGCCTCAGCTGCATTATTCTGTCCAGTTCTAGGCACCACAATCTAAACTGTGATATTGACAAGGTGGAACATATCCAGAAGAATGCTACCAAGATGCTAGCCTTTGAGGAATGGTTAATGGTATATTTATTCTGAAGAAGAGAAAAGTGCGACATGATATAACAGCTAACTTAAATTAACTAAAGGGTTGTCATGTGAAAACGGAACAAGTTGTTTTCTGCTGCTCCAGAGGGTAAGACCTGAATCCAATGGATTCAAATTACAAGAAGACAGATTCTAGTAGTGGTACACCAAGGCTCAGCAGCACCCAGGGCAAGGGAGCAGGGTGAGTGGCGGTGGGTGGGAGTGGCGGTGGGTGGGAACACGGTGAATGGTGAGTGGTGGGAGAGGAGCGAGCTGCCGCAAGGAGCCGGGCGGGGGAGTCCTCTTTTTGCCCCCCTGACATTGGCACCTGGAGGATGCACTCTAGCTGCCCCATCCTAGATCTACTTCTGGATTCTAGTGAAACATCAGGAAGAACCCGAAGATAAGAGCCAACCTGTTTCACAGTGGAATGGACTGCTATGGAGGATAGTACATTCCACAAACTAAGAGTAAGCGAAAATGTACGGCTCCATTTCAGAAGGTGTGAAGTTACGGTACCTTTGTTAAATTACAATCATAATGTTGCTTAGTTATGCAGTGGGCCCTCAGTATCTGTTAGGATTTGGTACCAGAAACACCCCTCCCCATAGATACCAACATTCGTAGATGTTCAAGTCCCCTTACATACAATAGTGTAGTAAAATAGCATTCCCGATATAAAATGGCATAATCAAAGTTTGCTTTTGGGTGTTTTTTTATATTATTATTAGTATTATTTTCAAGTCGTGGTTGGTTGCTTCCATGGATACAGAATCCACAGATATGGAGGCTATTAGGGAAAGGAATTCAAAGCTATAGCTTTGTTATTGGTAAAATGAACTAATTACAAATAAGATCATTTGAAACTAGCTATTCCAAACTCTTCCTATTATGATACACATTTCCTTGCTTCCCTACCACACCTTTAGCTGTTGCTTCACAGAGGAAGAGATAGAAATTCATGACATAGTGTTCTCAGGACATATTTTCAGTAGGTTGAACCAGAGCTTTCTAAGAAGGGATGTCATGATGGGCCTTCCATTTTGGATTGTAGCTCTGTGTTCTTCTAAGAGGAATGTTTGAACTGGCTATTTCCATTTCATAAGCTCCTGATGGTAAGATTGTTATATTCTGTTTCCACATTGGTTTGCAAGTGTTAAATGTGAACTAATGAAATTTGCATGCATCTTTATATAAATTCATGTATTCAAATAGTAGTTTCTTACCATACATTTTTGAA
Organism: Ctenosaura bakeri; assembly: GCA_948474755.1. Lineage (NCBI taxonomy): Eukaryota > Metazoa > Chordata > Lepidosauria > Squamata > Iguanidae > Ctenosaura > Ctenosaura bakeri. The sequence continues at coordinate 25,184 of CAOLHI010001871.1, read as the reverse complement.
CACAATTTCCTACAATATATGTATTTTTGAGCTACAAAACCATTATATCATAGGAGCATGCACAGATAATTCTGTTCCATTCTGCATATTAGTCTCAGGTATCAGTTTGCTTAAAAAGGCAGACTGAATGAAAATTTCCTTGATCCTTAATTGTAATAGGTAACTCTACCCTCACAACAATGAAATGGGGGAAAAATATCAAACAAGGCACTAGTTCATCAATTAGCACATTAGAATGAGTCTTTAGAAATAGAAAAACTACTCTGTATCATAAAGAAAAGATAGATACTTCAAAAGAAGTCAACACCCAAATGTGTAACATTTAAAGCATTAAATGCTCTTTAATGAATTAATTAATTAATTAATGCTCTTTAAGCATTAAAAAGACATGACATGGTCATTTTGATCCAAGTTGTCTTATAGTTTATCTCTTTGTTCCTATTTACAAGTGCAAGGAAGAATGCTTTAAATTAGGAATGAGGAATACGTATCCCTTCAGTGGTTGCTGGACTTCCAATTCTACCATATCACACCACTGGTTATACTGGCTAGGGATGATGGGACTTATGATCTAAGAAAAGCTTGGAGGCCCCACATTCCCAACTTTTGCTTTACTTCATATTTAAGATACATTAACTGTGGACCATCATTACTACTCTGGACTTTCTCCACTGTGTTAATGGCTAATTTACCTGTGCAGAATACCTAAAACCTGTTCCTTTTCCATTGTGATTTGTCCTGTGATCATTTGAAAAGTTAATGGAAAAGAAGAAAAAAACCCCTCATCTTTTGAACTTTGCATTTTAACAGAATAAACAATAAGAAACGTTCAGACAATCTAGTATCATTTCTCAAAGCTAACGTGCTTCAGTCGCCTGGCATTATGGAAGATCACTGGCTTGCTAATTAATTATATTGCTGTATAATAGTTCTCAGCTATTGACTAAATTTTTTTAAAGTTGTTTTTGTTTCCAATATGTAGCCTGGGTTTAGAGTTGCCAGGATACAATGCACCAATTTGAACTGCACTTTTAAATTTCCTGATACAGTATGAGGAAAGGCATCTAGAGAAAAGCAAGGTGGGCAGAAAAAAGCAATAGCTATCTTGTTGCCAGTGGTGGCTTCTGGCTCCCATGTCAGTGTGGGCAGAAAAAAGCAATAGCTATCTTGTTGCCAGTGGTGGCTTCTGGCTCCCATGTCAGTGTAGCAATGAATCCTGTCCTTAAAGGATACATCCACATGCTGAGCCTCTCTGTGGATAAGATTCAACAACCTGGACAGCTCCTTTAAAGTTCAGGTTAAAACACAGAGTAAATCTAGCCCCAATAACATGGAAGCCACCAGTCACTACCACACGAGTACATGTATACTACACCACTATAACGGTTTGATTCCATTTCAACTGTCATGGCTCCATCCCATGGAATCCTTGGGTTTGAAGTTTAAGGAGGCATTTAGGACTTATTTTTTAGAGAGAGTGCTAATCAATTGCCCACAGCAGAAGAATTCTAAATATTTTTCACATTATAAATCCTAGGATTCTATAGGATGGTGTCATGATGGTTAAACTGGAACCAAACTGCTATACATGCGCAACATACATACGCTCTTTGTTTCCTACCACATTTTGTTAGACGCAAGAACATAATTCAGATGGATGGAAGAATGTAAAGGGTAACAATTTTTAATTTCCAGGTTACAGTCTTGACCTTGTCTGTGCTTTGAAGTCAGCTTAACACTCTGACTTTTCCTAATGGTGGCACCCCAGCTGTAAAATTTCTTTTCATTAGACATTCAGCTGTCCCTTCACTCTTGTCCTTCTCGTACCAATCAAAAAATACTCAAATTTTCAAGAAATAAGTACATGTTTTGATTTGCCATTTACTGCTGCTTGTTCATACAGCTTTTATGTAGAGGACAACTTTGTTCTTCTAGATATTTGCAGTTTTGTATTTGTATTAGCAAACTGAACTGTTTTTATGTAGATTGTTAGCTGCCCTGAGCATTCAGGAGGAAAGGTGAGGTACAAAGCAAATAAATGCATGAATGTGGTGGGATGAGGAATAATGTGGCCCTTGAAATGTTGCTGGACTGCAAGTCTCAGCATCCTTCAACATTCATTACATTGGCTATGGCTGTGGGGAATTATACTTCAATAAAATCTGGAGGTCTACATGTTTCATGTCTCAGTTCCAAAGGCACATCCACATGGCATCGCATTAGGGAATCAAGTCGTCCAGCTTTTTTGAGTACATTTCTTCAAGCACAGTTGTTCATCATTCAGTAACTGCAACCATTATAATGTTTTGGATACATGACACAGTCACTGGAGATCAAACACTAAAGAGAGAACTAATCTACTGCTTGACATCATTGCCAACACAAATAATTTTCGTTTGAAGCAGTGCCTACCAAGAAGGAGTGATATTAGACAAAAATTAATTGGCCTTCATTCCTACAGCCATTGGCCTTGGACTGAACAGGTGTGCGCGTGTAGCCCTATCCAGAAAGCAGTGGTTGCAAACATGGCTGTTTGTTCCCCTTCCCAAATAGTGGATGAGTGCAGTGTAGTGGTCTGCGCATTGGTCTATGACCCTGGGGACCAGGATTTGATTACCTGCTTAGCCATGGAAATACACTGGGTGACTTTAGGTGCATCACACACTTTTAGCCCCAGTAAACCCCATGGCAGGCTTGCCTTAGGGTTGCCATAAGTAGGAAACAACTTAAAGGTACACAATGAAAATGACAAACACAACTTATCTGATAATTGCTGACCAGCAACAGAATAATGAGACCATGAATTGGGTTGAAGAGGGCCACTTTATTTAATCTAGAAACTATTTAAACTGAGTTGAACTGAAAAAATGCAGGATGAAGCAACCTAGCACAGGATCAGCTGAAGCCAGGTATCACTCCACAATTTCATCCCCATCTTTCCTGAGCCAACTACCTGACCCCCAAGGAAAACGCAACAGGTGGGTTGCTCCCCATCTGGCCATCTGCTGGAAGGCAAACTGAAGGAGCCCCACCGCTAAGTTGCAGTATTTAAATGAGAGCAAAGTCCCCCAGGTCAGTGCCGACAGTAGTCTCCTTCCTCACTCCCTGCGTCTCAGGACCAAGAGGCATTTCCAGAACATTCTCCTTCACCAAAAGGATGCCAAGGTGTTCACTATAACTCCTATTTCTCTCCCCCCTATTTGCCAAATGACCACCTATTTAAAGACACTACCTCAAGCCAATTGACACAGTCCCCCAAAGGCAATGTAGGATAGGGGAAAAAAGGGGGACCAAAATTCCTACCTGGCTCTGAAGCCACCAGCAAAGCTCATACTGCCCTGGAGACGGGAAGGTGGGTTGCAGCATTATCCAAAATGAAGTCGAGGGGGAAGACCTAACCCTACCAGCTCTGCCCCCAAATGCCTGATGTCATGAATACCAGCCTCTTCTCCATCCATCAAAGGCCGGCAAATGTGGGTTCTTCTCAAAAGTGCTTCACACGGTGTGGGTCTGGATCCATAGCATATGCTGGGCATGTAGACTTAGTTTCTGGACTGGGCTGGAAAGTTTTCCAGCTAAGAATATTCCTGCTTGTGTAAAAAAAATGACATCTGGTTGGATTGAGAGTACTATCTCAATAATTACACTGTAATGCTGGAAATTGATTCAAGAGACTTTCCCCCCAATTTGTTAAACTTGTGAGTGGTTGCAATCATAATGCTACTAGTTTAAGCCTACTATTACCAAAAAGTATTATTTTGTTTGTTTATTTCATTTATATGCCACCTTTCACCCAGAGTGGGACCCAAGGCGGCTCACAAAATAAATAAAGTAAAGCCCAACAATCCAATGTTAAAAACAACTAAAATGATAAAACAGTATAAAAATGCAGAAGTTAAAAAAAATAAAGCATACATCCCTACTTTACACATTAAAAGTCTAGTTAAACAACAATGTCCCAGTGGCATTCCAATGTACTCAATGGAGCAGAGTTAGCATCATGCTTAGGGGTAAGATTCGGCTTTAATGCATGCTTCTTGGTTTTCCAATGAATCAAGCATTTATTGCATTTCCACTTCTTGTATTTCCAGTAGGAATTTCAGTGCCCGCTCTCCCCCATGCAATCTATCAGAATATGTCACTTCTATTTCTCAGGTGCCATATTTTACCAAAAGAAACCTGGCATGGAACATTTTGGTCCTAAAGTGATACACTGCCTCAAATAAAGAAGTATCCCAGTGGCAAAAAATAACAGATTTGTTAGGAAAGTGTTTATCCCAGCTGTCTGTTGTCTGTAAAACTGCAAGTGGCTGAAACTTGGGGACATTGTTTACAGCTCTTCAGGTGACAGTATTGCAGAATATTTATATCACAGTTGCTTTAGGCAACTAACTGTAAGATTTCTTCTACACTGCACAATTACAGCACTCTGAGTCCACTTTAACTGCTGTGACTTCATTCTATGGAAACTTGGCATTTATAGTTCTGGGAGGCACTCAGTATTCTCTGTCAGAAAAGTCCAGTGCCTCAAAGAATTATAAATCCCAGGATACCATAGGATGCAGCCATGGCAGTGGTGTGAAAGCAGCCTAGAATTAAATGTGGGGATTAAAGTGTCGTATACTGATAAATGAAGATTAATTATTCTTCCCATCTTTTTACATACACCTTCATAGAATTAACTGAACTACGGTCCAGTATAGTGTATTGGTTTGAGTGTTGGCCTAGAACACTGGGAGACCAGGGTTTGAATCCCCAACCGCAGAGACCTGCTGGGTGACCTTGGGCAAATAACACTCACTCAGTAGCCTCAGAGAATGGCAAGGGCAACCTTTGAACAAATTCTGTCAAGAAAACTCTGTGATAGGAACATCTTAGGGCTGCCATAAGTCAGAAATGACTTAAAAACACACAACAACAACAACTGTCTATCCTATCTGAGCACTGTCTCTATGTGTATTTTTCATGTTAAACTCTTATTCTAATTTCTAGCTTTGATTTTGTTACGAGTTCTTTAATTTGCAAGTCTATTGCTTGGCCATCCCAAATCCTACCACCAGATGCCATGGCTCTATACTAAAAAGATTATATCAATACACATTCCATTTCTACACATGAACACTGCAACATTAGTCAACAGGCAAATTTTGTGCGGAGACTGGAAAACTTACTGTTTTATCTACAACTTCCCAAATCCCCTAGATAACCTAGCCAGTGGGCTTCAGGCCAAGAAATAAATTAATAAACAAATAAATAAATTTTACAATCTCTGAAATTTATGACAAGTATATGTGCTATAAGAGTACATGATGGCTAGGTCTCTAAAGGAAAGCAATCTATGGTACAAAATCTCTCCAATTTCTGTCTCCTGATTGTCATATTGACTTCTAGGTTACTCACTCGTCAAATTGCTGCAGAATGAAATTAGCCCTGGATTACTGACCTTGCATTAGTACAATTTAATTTTTTTCATGACATGCGAAGACTTTTAGTTTCAGTAGTCAGTGTGTAATTTCTCTATAATGAGAAGATGTTTTAGCCAGAGGCATCACTGGACAGTATTAGAAGTGAGATTACCCAAGTGAGCTTTTCACCAGCAGAATATCGCTGGATTGGTTTCCTCTTCAAGTCGATACTGAACTAATTGTTCCGCTAATATTTTTTTTCTTCCTTTTTTATCAGCTCCATATTGACCTGAAAGTTAGTTAAAGTAGAGTCTGAAATAGAAAGATCACTCAGGCTGAAACAAAATGGATATCTTCCATCCCTTTAATTGGAACTATTTTTAGAAATGTTTTTAAAACAGCCTAAGGTGAGATATTGTACTTTAGTGTCAGAGCACGTACACTGTATGCAGAAAGTCAAAGGCTCAGTTCCTGGCACTTCAATTGTTAGAATGCTAGACTGGGACTTGAAAGACGCAGATTCAACTCCCCACTCAGCCACAAAGCTCCTTTGGGTCACTAAGTATCTCTCAGCTTAACCTATTTTTGTAGGGGTTCAGTGGTGTAACATGTTCTATAGGTCCACAGCTCAGTGAAATACAGCTCGGTTTTAGAGCACACTTTATATTTAGAAAGTCCCAGGTTCAATCACTGGTATCTCCAGATACAGCTGAGACAGGACTGTGAAATCATAGGAAGAGTAAAGGAGATAGATGGACTCAATGTTTGAGTATAAGATAGCTTCCAATGTCTATTGCATTGAGCAAGCATCTTAACATTACTTGAAATGTGGATAGCAGCCCACGTTTGCTCAAGAGTTGTCTGGAGTCTCCCTTTTCACGACACATTCCAAGTTACAATAACAATACATACAGATGAATATATGAAGCTGAGTGTGACCTTTGTCTGTTACCTGTTCTTCAGGAAGAGATGGTCTGGAATCATTTTAATTGGAGGCACTAGGAATTCAAACCTAGATATAATGTGAACAAAAACCGTACTCTACATCTAAGCCAAACCAACCAAAACCACACTAAAGGCAAGATGGTGACTTCAGAGATGATTACAAAAAAGCACCCTATTACTAAGTTCCCTCAGATTCTGCTCTTTGGGGAACAGTAGCCCATCAGCTGAGATGAAGAGGCTTTATTCTAGTCTTATAAAATGCAAGAGACAGTCCTCCACAACCCTGTAAACCTCCAACTATTCTAAACTACAACTCTCAGCTTTTATGATCATTAGTCACCCTAGGGGGTTAGGGGAGTTTTCCAGAGTTGTCCAAAGCATCTGAAGGATACCAGTTTGGAGAAAGCTGGCACAGGAAAAGTCTCTGCCACTACTGGCAACCAAAAGGGTTATATTCAATGAAATACTGTCTATTAATTTAATTTATATCTTGTCTTTCTCACAATATGGGGGACACACACACACACACACGACCTCTGCAGTGTCCTCCTAGTGAGTACATTGTCTCTGGACCTAATCTCTTGCCACCCTGTACCCTTCTTTAGATATTGCTTATACAGTTGAAAACCATGCCCTCAGTGCCCATCATGGGAGGGACCACCAGCTACTGCCATTTCACCTGTATTTTAATTATGTTTCCTTGCTTTATCCAGAAGGAACAAGAATTAGTTGTCAGTTAACCTGTAGGCTGATACATTCTAGATTCTATAACATTTTAACTATGGTCATGAGACACCATCAGGAATCTTTTTGTTGTTTTATATTAGCAAATAAACTTTGGCTAGTAAACTGTGCCGCTGCAGAAAACTAAGACTCTTTTCCCAAATAGAAGCTTCAGCCTCTGTACAAGAACAGTCATGTGGAACCTCTTGTCTCCCATTAAATATCACTTTCATTTTCCACAACCTTCAGCACAAGACCTGCCAACTTCACAGATTTAAACAACAGGTATAATTCTAACTACTCCCTAAGTACTCCTTAGCAAGCCTAACTTACTGCTCTCTTTTTTCCTGCCTCTTCCCAAGAACTTTTTATAGGATTATCACCAAGTTTTATCAGCTAGGGAGATAGCTGATAAAACCTATTGTACTCATTTCTCAGGATTAACATTTAACCCTTTGAAAAATCTGAACCATGTAGCCCTTCTGGGCTGGAATCTTTCTTCTGCTCTTCTTGTCATCAACTATCTCTTTCCATTTTGACCTTGAAAACATCTCTGCACATTCTCAAATCTCCTCATCCCATCTCAATATTTGTTCTCTAAGCACCCCAAAAATCATGTTGAAACTCAGATTTCTTCATGTTCTCAGCTGTCAGGTGTGGTTCCCCTATTCTGCTTTTTGAGTGCAAAAAAATGAGGCCTTGCAAACCACAACATTTCCCCTGTTTAGGGGGATTTAACTTCCCTGCAGGAATGATTCCTTTTGCCTTGTACTTCTCACTCCTACTACCATTAACATATAAAGTGATGTACTGGGCCCCTTCTCTTTCTCAGGGATCCAACAGCCCTTTCCCAGAGAGAAAGAGAGAGATTGGATTTCTCAGCGATTGATCCCAGCTATAACCTCAGAACTTGGATCCCTAGCTACTTGCACTCTGAAGTACTTGCACACAGACTCCCTATAATGAATTCTGCAGCCTAGTCCACACATTTCCAGGTCTACTAAGGCTTGGTGGTCTGTCAAAGTGAAACTATGTCACAGGTACACTAAGGTTTATTGACTACATAAAGTTGTTAAGCAGGATGCAGCAATGACACTTGAAGGCAAAACAAAGTTATCTCACATTCGCTCAACTGACTGACACAACCCTTTGTCACAGTTGCTGTTCATTGGGGTTCCTACATTGCATTATATGCTGCTCCAATGCACTCAGTTTCTGGGTTGGACTATGGCTGAAAATGCACCACCTCAGGTTGAGACCAAGCAATCTAATTTTTCCTGATCTTTAAATACTCTTTCTCCCTATTTCTGGGACATGCTTATACCAGGCAAGGGGAAGAAGAGCATCCTCTCTTATCAGAGCAACAGGGTCCCAAGCCTTCTAAAATGGAAACTTTCTTATCTATGCCTACAGTGTGAGTTGACCTTGCACAGCCTGACAGTGAAACTGTAACTGCTGAAAGCAACATTATTAATATCAGTATTTGCTAAAGACCTACTTGATTAGCTAGTAAATGCCCAATTACTATTTTATGATTAGTCACACAAAACACATAGGGTGAAAGTGAGAGCTAATTGATTCAAGCTGCAGGACAGGAAATTCTACTTGAACCTCAGGAAGAACTTCCTGATGGTCAGAGCTGTCCAGCAGTGAAATATGCTGCCTTGGAGTGTGGTGGAGTCTCCTTCTTTGAAGGGTTTTAAGCAGAGGATGGATGGTCATCTGTTTGGAGTGCTTTGATGTGTGTTCCTACATAGCAAGGGGTTGGACTGGATGGCCCCTGTGGTCTCTTCCAACCCTGTGATTCTATGAACTATCACTCCTTGCCAACTTTTCCAGAAAGTCCAGGTCTCTATACTTCCCTCCTTATACCAGAATTACCATCACCAATCCAAGAAGTGTTCTTTTAAAAAGAGAAAAATACATAATTGCAATTTTGACAGGTTGCTGGATGTTTCAAGCCATTGTGTGTGTGTATCTGCCTTCAACTTGCCTATCACGTTATGGTGACTCCACTAATTTCCTAGAGTTTTCTTAACCAAGTAATACTCAGAGGTGGTCTGCCACGTCCTTCTTCTGAAATATAGCCAACAGCCCCTGGTACTGGTTAGCAGTCTCCCATCCAATTACTAACCAGAGCTGATCCTGCTTAGTTGGGTTTATATATCTTTTATCACTTTTGTTTGTTTGTTTCCTAGAACAAACACTGGGAATATAAGATTAGCTTGTAAGCCTGAGAGCAAGGAACTAGGGGTTTTGTTTGTTCTATTGCTTATAAATTGCCATGTACAGTGATGGTGCTATATAAATAAACAAATAGGTGGTGGTGGTGGTGGTGATGATGATGATGAAGATGATGGAAGTGGAGGGGGGTAATGCAGGTATAATCATGTGCTACACATCACAGACAATAGCGCATATGTTTGTACATGCATGCACACATGTGGGCAGGGAGAGGATTGCAGCTGTCCTGATAGCTAGATAGTGCTAAATGAAAACTTGTATGCATTCAGTAAAGGGTACAAACATTTAAAATGCTATTCTCCACCATGAGGATTGGCAGCCTGGGAAAATGGGACTGCGCAATATGTAAAATCAGCCCATGGCATGACATCACTTGGGATCAGAGATGCCCCTGGCAGGACAGCCAGTGTAGCAGACTGATTTCAGATTACAACTTCTTGGGTTTGCTTAAATTTATGCCTTGTTCATTTTAGATAAGCTGAGTGGAATAACACAGGCAGACTCTCTACAAGGAGCTGTAATTCGAGGAAAATATTGGCAAAGTCATTTGGGGACATGGGGCAGTGTGCTAGTGACTCATCCAGAGTAGATTTTCTGTACGCAGCACACAAACAGATAATGAGGAGAAATAGGAAGCCAGGGCAGCCCAAGAAATCACAAAAGGGTTTTGTTAGAGGTGACAAATCAACCCCCTCCCCACTTTAATTATCATCATCTCACAACTACAGGAGAATAAACAATTTCAAGTCCTTCCAGTAGAGTATTGTTCATTTGAAAAAATATCTCACAGAAGGATGGGCAGTCCCTCCATCAAGATGATGGCAACAGTTTATGCAGACGATGCAGCCTTAATCCCATTAAACCAAAATAAAAATAAAAATACTGAAACTATATGTACAGTGTTAAGCAAGTAACTGTGTTTTCCTTTAGTCCTTCCAGTGGCCTTTAACTGTGGCTCATCAGCACAATTTGCAGGCTTCAAGAAATTTGCTGAGCTATTTTCCTCCCAAGAGATTATTTTTATATGCATACACTCTAATTTTGCTTTCCAAAATTAGGATGTTCTAAGAATGGAAAGCACTCATATTTCCCCAAAGATGAATGGGTAATTTTTTAAAAAAAAGTGGAGAAGGAGATAGAGGGGTGAGAGTGAATGAACAAGACTTAAAAGAAATTTGGGTCTGTTATAATCTACATGGAGATACTCTGCTCTAACAAAATAAAAAGAGAGAGAAACTTAGATAGTGAGGGAAATATAGGAAGAAAGATGGTCCCTGGGGTTTGTATATTACTGATTTCAAAGGTTCTCTGACTTGAAACCCACATGGTCAATTTCTTTCCTCTCTTATTCTGTACAAGAGAATTTATTTGGTGCATCAAATGGTTTTTATATTTAGAAAGCAAGAATCTATACTCAGGCTCCCTGACCACTTCAGGCATAACTATGCTGTATTAACTGAATGCAAGAAAACAATCTTGTTTTAAAACAAGGACAGTCAAGCTCCAGGGATCATTTTTTCCAGCCACGAGATACTCTGTATGCTGAACCTGCTCCTCCCTCTGAACCAAGAACTGCTTGGCTATTTCTGCTAGAACAAGGCAAGTGTGTGGAGAGACTCACTACTTTGCTGTAGAGGGTAATGGTTGGTCCTGAAAGCTTCCAGAAGCAGCAACTCCCACTTTTAACCCCCCACCTCAAAATCTGTAATGTGTGGAAGACCTAAGAAGCCAAGGAGGGGTCTTGGTAGCCACATGCCACATGATTCCCAAACTTCCTTTAGAATATAAGAACTGTTCTTCAGAACAACCAATGGTCCAACTTGACCTACACATGAAAACATACCTAGTAGTAGAGAGTTCTGAGACCATGCACAGTATAGGTTGTGGGGTGGTATTCATACTCTCACATCTTTTTTAAAAAAAAGATGAGGGAAAATCCTTTGAAAACTGGGAGGGGGGATTTCTCTGCAAGCAATAAGCAGCTGTTGTTGTTGTTGTTTGCCTTCAAGTTGTTTATGGCAACCTGAAGGCAAGCCTATCACAGGATTTTCTGAGGCTGTGTGTGTGAGAGACAGACCTAAGGACACCCAGTGAGCTTCTATGGCCAACCAGGAAATCAAGCTCTGGTCTTTTAGGGCTGTAGTGCAACATTCAAATCACTACACCGTGTTGGCTCTCAGATAGCAGCCTCGTTTTGCCAATTACAAGATTACCCGTTATTGTAGCCATAGGCTCTACTTAGCAGAGAAGAATCTTCTACCCAACGGACTACCACAGGACCTTTACAGCTCTCCAGTCCAGACCTCAATAAAAATTATAACAAGGCAGAGAAGGACCAAGAGTCCTTCGGCTATCAATGGCTAGACCTTTGAGAGCAGACTGAGCAGATTTTTCCTACCTTGCCTTGGTCATTAATCAGAATAGAGACTGCAGTCATGAAACCAAAAGAACACTAGGATTTGGAAGGGCAGCTATGAAAGAAGTAGACAAGACCTTAAAGTGTAAAGATATATCATTGAATGCTAAAGTTAGGATTGTCCATGTCATCATATATTTCTGCGTATGGTTGTGAAAGCTGGACAATGAAGAAAGCTGATAAGAAGAAATGTCAAATGTGATGCTGAAGTAGAGTTCCGCAGATACTTCGATTCCTAAAAAGACAAATAAATGGGTCCTAGAGCAAATCAAGCCTGAACTCTCCTTAGAAGCCAAGATAACTAAACTGAGACTGTTGAACTTTGGACATATCAAGATACAATTCACTAGAAAAGACAATGATACCTGGCATGGTAGAAGGGCAGTAGGAAAAGAGGAAGACCATGTTACAGATGGATAGACTTGATCAAGGAAGCCACGGCCTTGAGTCTCCAAGACCCGAGCAGGGCTGTTGATAACAGGGTAACTTAGAGTTCTCTCATTCACAGGGTCATTATAAGTTGAAGTCAACCTGATGGCAGTTAACAACATGACAACAAATGTACATATGTACATATAAGTGGTCAAGCAAGTGTCATGCATTCTACTTCTTGTTGATAATGCACACTCCATTGTTTTGGTAATTCATCTGGTTCTTTATTTTTAAACTAAACTTGTACTGGACAGCAGTTCAAATAAGAGCTGTCCTTCAGCACAGGACTACTTTTCAAAATCCTTTCAAAGCAGAAGACTGTTGCCATGTTGCATGTATCCGTGCAATGATTTATATATGGATGCACACAGAACATTCTGCTTAAATTGGTCTCTCTGGCACAGGAAAAAGAAGGAGTTGGACAGTGACTGAAAAGGAACACCTCTCTAGTGAAATTGTTCAGCCAGCACCACATACTGGAAGGAACTGGGAAACATGACTCCACAAGCATCACTACTGGAGGTGACAGAAATACTAATTAGATTATCAGATCTGTGTGAATATCCCCAGGGAGATTTCCATCTCTCAGTGTGGCACCCTGCAATTGGGCATGGTGCCTTATGGCCAGAACAATCACACTAATAGGGGAGGTCACCTTTGGGGCATAATCAAAATATGGGTCTGGGTTAAAACATGTTCATAATTTCTCCCATCTCAGACAGATGTTCTTCTGTACTCCCCTGCCCATTGCCAAAAATGGAGCAAGACTGTGAAATATGCAAGACAGCAAACTACAAAGCTAATTTTGTTCTGAGTTAGGGGTCTGCTTGCTGCTTCCACTCCTTACAACAAACTTTTAAGAAGGTGGTCATGGAAGTCTTGTACTCAAATAATGATGAAATAAGTGGCTAGGCTTTGCCTAGCTCCTTTTAAGATGAAATGACTAAAGTCTTGAACTCTAGGCTTACCTGAAATCACTCTACCTCCCTCAAACTAACTTGAATCCAGGATTTAGCCAGACATTCTTAATAGCTTATTCTCTCTCTGAAAGTCTTGGTTTTCTCAAATGACCTTTCATTAGGTTGTCCTTCTTTGAGATTTCTCCTCATTCCACACTGCTGTAATCATACTAATAGTGATTGCCAGAAAGTAATCCCAAATCTATTTTTCAGAAAGTACTATCTCAGCTCCCACACATACTCCACATTTTGTGACACTGTGTGCATGTGTGTGTGCATGTTAGGGGAAGATCCTTATTGCACCCCCTTTTAAAGGAACTCTCTTTCTCCCTTTTCCTCTTGTTGTTGTGTGCCTTCAATTTGTTTTTCACGTATCACGATCCTAAGGCAAACCCGTCACAGGGGCTGAGAGTGTCTAATGGACCCAAGGTTACCCAGCAGGTTTCCTTGGCCTAGCAGGGAATTGAACCCTGGTCTCCAGGGCCATAGTCCAATGCTCAAATTGCTAAATTGCTCTGCCCTAATGCCTATTATTCTGCGGAAACGATAAATCCCAAAACCTCCTACCCCATATGACCAGTTGCCCTAGGGAACTTGTAGATTTTTGAGCTCACAGTTGTGTGCAAATGACCTCTGTGGTCACAAAAATTGAAACAAGGAGAGGAGGAAAGATTTCTTGAAAGAAAACTTGTAACAATTTCCTACAGAGCTTGAAGATTGCTAACCAATGCCAGGGGCTCTAGGCTATATTTCAGAGGAAGTAACTGGAAAACTACCTCTGAGTATTGGTTGTCTAGGAAAACCCTATGAAATTCAGGGGGTCACCACGATTTGACAGGCAATACACACGTAGAATCAGCTGCAGCTGAGTGGGCAACATGGCTATTATTTTGCCTTCTCTCTAATGGCCCCTTGCATCAGTCTGCACCTTTCTTTGGAGTATGTGCATAAAGGACTGGCAGCCACTAACTTCTCCCACTGTGATAGTGAATATCTGTAGAACATTCTGCAGTGTATCTTTCTACTGGGATGACAAAAAGAAAACTCTTGGATTTATTATTTTGGGAGAAAGTGTCTTTAGAAAAATTTTGGCTCAGTGCTACTTCCCTAGAGGGGACCAAGGGTCAACCTTCTCCCTCCCACAAATGAATTTAAATATGCCATGACAACATTCTGTTTATGTAAAGTGACATTGCCTTTTGCTTCAAGAAGCTAAAGCTCCTTTAATGTTGGTGAAATATTACATGGTTTATATTGTTGCCCAAATGCAGCAGGTGGCTCACTCTGAGAAACAGCTTGGCAGGCACAAAATGTCCAAGGGTTGCTAGATTTATGGAAACAATATGGATCATATGGAGACGCTTGCAGATCTTGTAAATAAAAAGCCACTAACAAGATGCGGATAAATCCATCCCTGGAGAGTAAAGATACTTATTTAACACATTCGTATCCTGAAATTCATCTAAGGTACCCAGAGCAGGAAAACCCCATTGTTCTCACAACAACCTTGTAAAATAAGCCCGGGGAAGAAATAGTGAACAGCTCAGGGTTACTTCCAGGCCTGACCTTTGTGTTGCCTGAGGTGGAGCATAAATGGCCCATCATTCTGCTACTCGCCCAAGCCAATGCACATAGTATCTTAAGCCAGCTACATTATTTTGTCACATGGAGCATGTTATCCCAGCATAGTTATACTGAATCACACTGTTGTGAAACTGCTTATATATTGGGTGGTATGGCTGTTCACTCTCTGAACAACACAGCAGTTGAATCAATTACCATATTTATAGGACCATCTAGACAGTGGAACTGCTTGTACAACAATTTATTCAATGTAACCAAGCTGAATGGGGTATCACCCATATGCAACCTCCAAGAAAGTACAACAGTTTATATAAAGATAACATAAAGCCATAGTATGATTCCAGTCCCCTAGTCCAGAATCTGTCTCTTTTTATATATTATTCCCATATGACAGAAGGCCAAAGAGCACTTGCACTGCAGAAAATGTGCATTCTAGCCAACAATTATTTACAAATGAAATGATGGACTTGTGAAGCACAAAAAGAACTTAAACCCCAATAATAATAAAAAATAGCGATTTTGACAGGTGAAGCATACTTTACAATTCTAAAATGTGTGTGTGGAAGGGGAGAAATTTACTCTACTTGTGTGCTTTCAAAGGACTTTGAAAGGACTATTATTTTACAATAATAGAAGAGCTATCGACTGGAAGGAAAAAGAAGGTTCTATTCAGGGGATAAACTTGTTAACTCAGATTGCTGCCAAGAAAAGAAGAGGAGGAATTGTACATCATCATCATCATCATCATCATCTTTATTTTTATCCCACTTTTCTCCCCGAGGGGACTATATGAAGAAGGTGGCTATATCTGAGCATCTAGATGGGACTTGAAAAGAATTAAAATTCAGTTTAAAATTCAGATCAAAGAGTTTGGATTAAAATGCAAAAACCGAAATCCCAACTACAGTCAATCCATTGAACCAATGAGATTTATATGAGTATGGACTTGCTACTCCGAGGCCTAAATTCCACTGGCAGTCCCAACTACAGCAAACGCATTAAGTCAATATGGCCCTTTTCGCACGGGTTTTCTGTCGCGCGACAGCCCTGTGAGCCTCGCGGGAGTGGGAGCGTCGCTCTGCACAACGCACTCCCACTTCCGCCGGGCTCACAGGGCTGAAGCGGCGCGAGCGCGGTTTTTTTGATTTTCGCCTCGAAGCGAAAATCACCCGCGCTCGAGCAACGCTCCTAACACCTGCGCGCACTTACCTCCTGTGCAGAGCGTCGGGGAGGCAGCCGGGTCACGCTTCCTTCCCTTCGCCCCTGCAGAGGGAAGGGGCAGGGCGGGGCACTAGCGCGACGGACACAACAGCCTCCTGCTTGGCGCACGCGGGGGGGGACGGACGCGACAGCCTCCTTTCTCACGCGCAGGGGGGCGGACGCGACAGCCTCCTTTCTCACGCGCGCAGGGGGGGCGGACACACGAGCTGCCGCCGCCTCCGGGAGGCTGCCGTTTCCCTGCTTGTTCCTTCGCCTGCAGAAGGAACGAGCGGGGAAGTGGCAGCCTCCCGGAGAAGGCTTCTTGCGTGAGCCGCCCTCCCCCGCTCGCGCGAGAAACCTTAATGCGAAAAGGGCCTATGATTCACAAACAGGTTGACTCACCATTCAATAACTGATTCAATGGGTCTACTCTAAGTGGAACTACCAATAGGATTTCTGCCAGTGATTGGATTTAATGCATCTATTCTAGTTGTGACTAGTTGTTTGTTTGTTTTAAAAGTGTATCACTTCTTCCTTATTTCCACCTTGCCAGCAGGAGCCAGAGCATTCCCAGATGAAGCTTGAGACTGCAATACTTGAGACTTCCAGTGGATAATCCCTACTATATCTCCTTCATACATTTCTCAGCAGGCAAACACCTTGCACCGTTATGATCAGTACAGACTTTCCAGAAGCAGAGAGGAAGAAGAGTATGCCAGCAAGAAAAGGGGCTAGCGAAGATGAACTTTAATGTAGTGTCCGTGTTCTTTACCTATGGGTTGGAGTGCTCAGATAAGTACGGGCAAAACTTGGAAAATGGTACTCCTTTTGGATACAGCTCTCGCTGGGGGTTCCTGAAAGAGTCCAACCCTCCCTCACCCCTGAAAATCTGCTTATGGATGAGGCTAAGATAGATAAATCTGCATCGCAGTAGAGAGTTGTGTAAAATTCCCTTTTGGTCCTTCTCTGCAGTACGATGTCACTGGCCCTTTCCACACCTTACCGTCTTCCGGCGCTGGGGTGTAGGGATCGTACAAGCAGCCTCCAGCAAGAGGCTCTCACGTCCGGGGTCCTTCGGCTCCGCACGAGCTGCCTGCTTGCACGAAAGCCCTGCCTCTTCCTTCCGCAGTGCAGCCTGGGAGTTTCCCAGGCTGTGCTGGGGCAGGAAGCGCGACCAGTGCAGCTCCAGAGGCTCCGCACGCCAGGTAAGTGTGTGCGGGGCCCAGGAGCAATGCGAGATCGCACACCATTTTTGGCTTCTAGCTGAAAATGAAAAGGTGTGCAATTGGCACCTGCCTGGAGCATCGCGCAATTGTGAATGTGTCGTGTGGATCGCTCCTCAGAATCGCGCGACAGTCCAGGCCCTCTTTCGCATGGAAAATGCCACACAAAAAGGGCCAGAGTTGTGTTTCTCTCCTAAGATGTGAGAGATGCCGTTGCTCCACTGCCAATATTAAAGTAAGACTCAATCAGCACTGGAAAAGGCTTCTTATGTGGCATGGTAACAAGAAGCCATTTTATCCTTGACAGCAGGTAATAAAATGTTTTTGGCTAGTCCTGATGTTTATCAGACTATTATAGGCCTGAGACCAGAGACACTCTTCAGCATGCTGGGCAGCTATCTTTCTCACTTCAAAACTTGAAATTCAAAAAATCAAATGATATTTCAAGAATCTTATACACATGCCAAAACCATGGTTGGCCACTACTATTGGTCCATGCTGCCTGTGTAACAATTTCCTAGAACTTGAAAAATTTACAGTGCTATCCTTTTACAGGAAAGTGAAAACCTTTTTGTTTGAGTGGCTCCTTGTGGCCTGACTGCAGTGCAGAGGGGGGGTCACATGTTGCACTGTTTATATTTATTATTCTTTTTCATTATTATGCTTTTAACTGCTTTTACTTTTGATTAAGTTTAAAATATATATTTTAATCTTTGTATGATACAATGTTAAAGCTATATCCGCTTTAAGTTTTGTAAGATGCCTTGAGTCTCGGATTTGTGGAGGAAGACAGAATACAAATAAACAAAAGTAGCAGCAGTTGCTCCTGCTATTGCTGCTTAGATTGCAAACCATCAGAATTTATGTACTCCAACTCCATGGCTCTTAGTAGGGACAGCGCTAAAAAAAACTGACAATTTTTCAACAGGGCTTTCTATTGTTATTATGTCTACTACTACTGATACATTTAGTTTATCCTGCCTTTTTTCCCAATTTGAGACTCAGAGCAGTTTACAACAAATTTAAAAAAAATCACAAAAGTTAAGATGAGATTAAACAATCAAACAATCAAATCTAGATTAAAATATGTATCATTAAACATGCAAACAAACACCAGCACAACAATCAGCACAATCCAGCACATTATGTTGGTTGGAAAGGCCTCATGAGAATGCCTGTCAACACAGAAAAGTCTTTAGTTATCTGCAAAATGAAAGTAGGGAGGATGTCAGTCTAACTTCTTTAGGAAAGGTGGTCCAGAGCCCAGGGCCAGCCACTAAGAAGGCACTCTCTTGTGTTCTCACCAGATATACCCGCAGGGTGGTGCGAGAGAAGAGAAGGGCCTCCTTGGCTGATCTCAAAGAACAGGCTGGTTCATAAGGGAGAATATGGTCCTTCATATAACATGCACCTCAGCCACATAGGGTTTTATAGGTCAAAACCAGCTGTGACCAGAAATGGACAAGCAGCCAAAGAAGTTGTTGTGACAAGAAAGTTGTAGCCAGCTCCCATTAGTGCATCTCTTTGGACCAGGTGAAGTTTCTGAACACTCTTCAAAGGCAGTCCCATATAGAGTACATTACAGTAATCCAACAGGAATGCAATTAAGACATGTGACACTGTGCCAGATCCGGCATCTCAAGGAATGGGTGCAGATGGCACACAAGCTTTAACTGAGCAAATGCACTCCTAGCCACTGCTGAGACTTGAGCTTCCAATCTCAGTGCTGAATCTAGGAGCACAAGTTGCAGACCTGTGTCCTCAGTGGGAGTGTAATCCCATCTTGCACAGGATGAATCCCTATTCTCTGCTCTGCCTTTCAACAGACCAGGAACAACTCTGTCTTGTCTGTTTCAATTTCTTCCACCTTATGTGGTCCATTACTGACAGCAGGCACCAGTTTAGGACCAAAACAGCTTCCTTCACATGGGAAAAAGAGTACGAGTTGAGTTTCATCTGCATACTGAATGGCATCAAACACCAAAACACTGAACAATCTTTCCCAGTGGTTTTATGTACATGTTAAATAGCACAGGAGACAGAATGAAGTCCTGAGGGACCCTGCTGGCCAACAGTCCAGGGGTCAAGCAGGAGTCTCCCAGCACCAACTTCTGGTTTTGCCCCTCCAGGAGCCAGTGTAAAACACCATTCCCAACTCCTATCTCAGCAAGGTGACCCAGAAATGTACTATAGTTGATGGTACTGAAAGACACTGAGCGATCCAGCAGAACCAACAGGGGCATACTCCCCCATCTATCTCCTCCTGTAAATAATCCACCAAGGTGACCAATGACATCTCTGTCTCATTACCAGGCCTGAAACCAGATTGGAATGGACCTAGATAATCTGTCTCATTCAGAAACTCCTGGAGCTGGGAGGTCACCAGAATCTTGTCCAAAAATGGAGTGTTAGAGAGTGGCTGATAATTATGGATGGTAGACCCAAGAAGAGCTTTCTAAAGGATAGTAGACCTAAGGACAGCTTTTTAAATAGTGGCTTTACAACAGCCTCTTTCAGGAAAGTTGCAACTCTGCCTTTTGTTAGGTGAGGCATTAACCACTAGCTTTACCCCTCCCCTAGCCAGTCCCTCTCTAGTTTTTTTTATTAACCCAGGAAGGGCAAAGATCTAACATACACATGGTATTTCTCACCTCCCCAAGAATCCTGTCCATATCCACAAGTTGCACAAATTGAAAAGTATCCATTCTCCCTGGACAAGCAGGGACCAAAGTGACATACATTGGTTCTGTATCAATTAGCATCCAAGTCACTCTCTAGCTGACCTACAGATGTTAGCAAGTGATGATACTTTATCTTCAGGTTGTAAACAGCTTCACACAGATTTTGTTGAAGTGGCTGTTAAAACATAACAGCAAGGCAAACAGCACTGCATGTATATGTTGGGGGGGGGTGAAGCTTCCTGGTCAGTTAGCCCCTTAACTCGACTGCAGCCCTGGTGGACAAACCAAAAATCAAATAATGTGTTAGCAGTACCAGCATATTGTGTCACCACATGTCACTATAGGTGAGTGTTAGATGTCGACCATCTCCATACCTAGCTCCTATTTGAGAGCAACACCAGGTAATTATATTGCAGCTTTTTGTTTGTTCGTTATAATGTCTTGTCTGACTTGGACAGGAAAGCAAACTGTCAGAGCCTTTGATTCATCTGTCTGTGAAGCTGCATTCTGCATCTTAAAACAGTCTATTAGTATTGCAGATCTGAGCATTAAATATTTAGAGCTTTAGAAGTTGCTGCATGTTTTATATTTTTGCTGGGTACTGGTAGATGAAACAAGCATGGCATGGTAGCTGGCATGGCATGAAAAATCTCCTCCCCAGTTTGGCAGTTCCAAGAAGACAGCAAAAAAAGGGAATTTTATAGAGCCCGCATTCAGGTGGTAGATATGCTCAGTATTAATACAAGCATGAGTGTAACGCAGCAGATCAAAACAAGCAAATGCAATTCCATTAAGACAAATGTGCAGCACCATTGGGGAACCAATGTCTGATGTTGCTGGACTCCAACTCCCACTACTCTTAGCCAGCCCACCTAATGGTGGGAGGCAGTAGAAGCAGTAGTTCATCAACATCTGGAAGGCCACAGGTTCCCTGTCCTTAAATGTATAGATTATAATCCAGGAAAAAAAAGTCTGACTTGTTTATGTTAGCAGTAAGGCTCTCATTAGAATAAAATGCAATGTATGTTTTAGATTGTTTTTTCAAAGGACTGAGCTCTCCTGCCCTTGCCTGTAGACAAGGGTTTGGGTTGTATGTTTTTGAATCAGCGATAATTAACATTTTTTAAAAAGCATCTACGTAAACATACACAGTCAACCTACATAAGTGCACATCATCAAAAGAGGTTTGTTATTAAGAAGTTTAGCCTCACTTCTGAGCTTGGTGAAAATGCACTTTAGCCTTGTAAATACAACTCGGCAGCACAACATGCATCTAAGAATTACTCACAGTGTGAAGAATTTGCTTCAGCGGGTATTCTGGCAGCTGCAATTGGAGAGCAAAACAGCAAGCCTCCACTTCAAAAGGGAGTTCCCCTATATCTGGTACTGAATTCAGAGAATTTCCCAATTCTTCCAGCATGACCCTCTTTCCACCTTTGCCCAGCTGCCTTTAATGCTACAATTGTATCCTTCAGCTCAGAAGGACAAGATGAAACACAGCAGGTCAACATACTTCCTCCACTAACAAACAGAATTATTCTAGCAAACTGTGTGTGTGTGTATCTGCATACAGAATTATCACTTTTTGAGTTTCATCCAGACACTCTTTGTCTCATTCCTCCTACTCCCCCTACATCTATAGAGCAAAGCAAAGTGAAAGAATCTGCGGCATTAATGAAGCAGCTCAATCTTTAGTGACAAAGGACCACGCGTGCTTTGCTGGAGACAGCTCTGAGTACTGGACTTCTGCGTTTTCAAAACAAAGAATCAACATTTACTGCTTTTCCTGCTATCTGTTGGCTTAGGGACTGCTCTGGGTGAAACCCAACACTGCCCCATTTGAGAGTCTTGCAGAACCTTCCTCCTCCATTATATTTCAGAGGGTATCCTTACAATTAAGTCTTTCTTCCTTTTACACCCCATGCCCCTTTTTGTATTATTTTTACTATTCTGCCTTATCCTGAGATAGCAAAAGTTTGAACATATTTGCATTTTTTGGTTGTCCTAAAAGATGTACTACCATAATATGGATTTCAGAATTCTCCCAGAGCTACTTCTCCTTTCTACTTCTGATGCCACAAGCATCTTGCTTGGCCTTTCTGGGCTCAGCTATCCTAATGTGTTTAACACTCAGGTCCATGATTACTTGGATTCCAGTGGCTTCCAGTGGGCATCCTGGCCTCCGATTGGGACCTTGATGATACAGATGAGGACAAAGGCCAGGAGACAGGAATTATACTTTTAGAGACCCTTAAAAGTGCAGTTTATTCTTAAGATCCTTATGGGAAGAAAATATAAGGGAGCCAACTCCAGAATTGTGGGTTGTTCCAATGCTAAATATTCTGCAGAACATTTTCTACACCACATATATCATAGAATCATAGAAATGTAGAGTTGGAAGAGACCACAGGGGCCATCCAGTCCAACCTCCTGCCATGCAGGAACACCCTCAAAGCACTCCCGACAGATGGCTATCCGGCCTCTGCTTAAAAACCTCCAAAGGAGGAGACTCCACTACACTCCGAGGCAGCATATTCCACTGCCAGACAGCCCTGACTGTCAGGAAGTTCTTCCTGAGGTTCAGGTGGAATCTCCTTTCCTGCAGCTTGAATCCATTGCTCCTTGTCCTGGTCTCTGGAGCAGCACAAAACAAGCCCTCTCCCTCCTCTACATGGCATCCCTTCAGATATTTAAACATGACTATCATGTCCCCTCTTAACTTTCTCTTCTGCAGACTAAACATACCCAGCTCCCTAAGTCTATCCTCATAGGGCATGGCTTCTAGGCCCCTCACCATTTTGGTCGCCCTCCTCTGGACTTGCTCCAGCTTGACCAAGTCCTTCTTGAATTGGGGAGCCCAGAACTGGACACAGTATTCAAGATGAGGTCTAACCAAAGCAGAGTAGAGTGGTAACAGTACCTCCCTTGGTCTAGACATCATACTCCTATAGATGCAGCCGAGAATTGCACTGGCTTTCTTAGCTGCCACATCACACTGCTGACTCATGTTCAGCTTGTGGTCTATTAAGACTCCTAGATCCCTTTCACACGTACTGCTATTCAGCCACGTGTCCCCCATCCTATATTTCTGTATTCCACTTTTTCTACTTAAGTGTAGGACCTTACACTTCTCTCTGTTGAATTTCATTTCTTTAGCCTCGGCCCAGCTCTCCAATCTGTCCAGGTCTTTTTGAATTCTGATCCTGTCCTCTGGCTTATTAGCAACCCCTCCCAATTTGGTGTCATCTGCAAATTTGATGAGCATGCCCTCTATTCCTTCATCCAAGTCATTGATGAAGATATTGAACAGCACTGGGCCCAGGACAGAACCCTGGGGCACCCCACTAGTCACTTCTCTCCAGGATGAAAAGCAGCCATTCGTGATCACCCTTTGGGAACGGTCAGTCAACCAGTTACAGATCCACCTGACAGTAGCCCTGTCCAGTCCACATTTTACTAGCTTCTTTGCAAGAATGTCATAGGGAACTTTGTCAAAGGCCTTACTGAAATCGAGATATGCTACATCCACAGCATTCCCTTCATCTATCAAGCTAGTAACTCTATCATAAAAAGCGAAAAGATTAGTCTGGCATGACTTATTTTTGAGAAATCCATGTTGACTTCTCGTGATTACCGCATTGCTTTCTAAGTGATTATAAACTGACTGCTTAATGATCTGCTCCAGGATCTTTTCGGGTACTCATGTCAGGCTGGTACAGTTTGGTACTATTGCACCAACTTTGCCTGAGTTGCATTTGTTACCATTGTCTTTCCATTTTGAACTGTTTGCATTAGCTTAGATTTGAAATCCTAATTTGAGATTTGTTTATCTGAAGAATTTACTACACCCATCAGAATCTACCTCAGGAGTATGTTTTCTGACCTGCCACTAAAGTCATGGAGGATACGGTTATCACTCATGACAATTATATAGTATAGACAGGATTGCACAGATGCTTGCAACTAAACAGTATCTGTTGTGGAATAATGTCAAGAAGTTGTTTTCCTTATGATCTGCTTGCGGACTTCCCAGCACCACCTGGTTGGCCACAATGGGAAAGAGAGGGGGAAGGGATTCCCTGGCCTACAGTTCTAATCTAGTCCATTGGGATCTCTGATCTCTCCTCCCTGAAGAAGAGACACAAAGCCTGAGCAAGGGAGCTCTGCATCTTGTGAGCCAGGCTTGCTTGCCACCTCACCTTCTTTGTCATATACCATGACCTCCAAACTTAGACCATTTTTGCATGTCACCAAGTTGACTGAAAGAAGACATTTTCAGCAACATGTAAAAATGCAGATCTGTAGATGACCTCATTCCTGTTGGCAGAGTCACCAAAGATAGAAGAAACAATGACAACTGCTTCAAACGCAACTTTGCTACTAACACTGATAAGGTTTGGTTTCTAATTCATGTTTCAAGAAGCTATAGAACCTTAGAGACACAAGGTGCTTAGTGATGCAGGTTAATGTTCTGACCTAATATAGATAACTGTTGATACTTCTTTCAGGAACAATGAGATCTGAAAAAGGTATTGTGGTATATTGCAAAGTCATTTGTACTGGTAGAGAAGCACAGAAAAGTTTAATTGTCTCTTTCATTTGCACACTTCTAAAGTACATTTTAATCCCCATGCGCAAACAGATGAACATATACACATAAGCACAAGCACATATATCTCCCAAAATACATAATTTTGTACTTGTATAATAATTAGATCCCATCAGATCTTCAAAGCAAAGCAGGGACAGCCCTGGCTAGTACTTGGATAGGAGACTATCAATCAATACCAGGTGCTGTAAGCTATGTTTCAGAGGAAGGAAGTGGTAAAACAATCTCTGATTATTCCTTGCCTAAGAAAACCCTATGAAATTCATGGGCTCACCATAAATCGACAGGCAACTTCAAGGCACAACACATAAAGAGAATGAAATTAATATTCTGGCATACAGAAGATGGTGTACCCTGGAGTAGCGAAAGCATAAACAGCAGGTCACATGTAGCTCCTGAAGCCCACTTTTGAAGTCCCCTGGCAGTCCTCACAAGCCTCCCAATTGATTGTTACCCCAAATGGCAATAAAACCAATGGCAACTGCGGTAGTTTGGCTTCTACACTCTTCTGAACCACCCCCAAGATATTTTTCACAGAAAACTCACTGGAAATGGTGATTGAACAAACTGCAGTGTTCTAGTTTGACCCATGAGGGGCATTAAGTAAAAAAAAATAAAAAAAATAAATCTCTCCTTTCCCCTCTTCAAGCACTCACTCCAATCTATAAACAAATTGTCCTTGGACAATGTCTAGCATTTTTCTTTTTAAAATTTAAGGTGCTAGGCCATCTGGTTTACCTTTTGTGCTCACCTGCTTGGGCAT